>CM063503.1:67431243-67598743 GCA_032207245.1 Pardosa pseudoannulata
TTTAAGTATTAATACTCAATTAACTTACATTTAATTGATTTACTTGATAAGAAAAGCTTTCAACCAATGTGTTATGCCAGCAATTATGAAACGAAATCTGTGCATAAATAAAACTGGTGGTATAAATATTAGAAATAAAATAATGAAGTACAGAAAACGTATGTTAGTTTAAGAGGTTATGATGCATTTGTATTCACAGATTCAAATTACAACGTGCAACATTCAAAGTGCAACTAATTTCACCTGAGAGGAAAATAACATTCTTGGAGAGAGGAGAAATTTTATAAACGAATACTAATGGTCTTTAACGACTTCTACCAACGAAAGTTTCTTTTAGGGGAAAAAGAAAGTAAGTATAGTACTTTATTACAACAGCAATTGTAAAAAGGAAAACTTAAATAATAAAGAGACAGTAGAGATTTCATTTCAAGGAAGAGTAAATTAGTACTATTCGTAAATCTTCACATCTTTTCACTGTCTGTGCAACTCATAACATTTCATACTATGTCCGTATTAATATTATGAATCCCACGTGATCATATTATTCGTTTCTAAAGATTTTAGAAACTATTTAAGCAACATATTTTAATGAAAGCCACATATATTGAGGCTCTTAATAATCAACGAAATAGAGCTAATTCCGTTATACTACACTATACTATTGGACACTTGAGAGATCTTATAAACTAGTGTAGTCTTTTCTTTTATTAGTTGAAATGTTTTATATTTTCCTTCATACTGGTATAATTTAATTGTTTAAAACCAATGTTGAACGAAGAACAAATATATTGGATTGTGTCTTTTGTGTATCGCTGTCTGTGAGTTCCAACGTGTGTTCAGGGATTGATATTTGTAGCTGTTCAATAACGGTTTTAAGAGTCAAGTCCAGACTTCATTAATTATTAGTAAAAAAGAAAAGTCAAACAAAGTTTAGAATTAGTTTTGTTTTGTTTGGAACTCTACGGTCTACTTATTCTCTATATAACAGCTAATGAGTCTGGTACTTACTGTCTAAAAGCGACTTTAAACGGGAAAGGAGATCTGGTATGCGCTCTATCTATTCTGTCATTGTCGAAAGCTGTAGACACTTAATTTATTTAATATATCACACAGTCAACATAATTAAGACACTACTAACTTCAAACTACCTTTATTTGGCAAAAGTGTAAATACTAATTATAGACTATTTAGAACAATTAGGCTCTTTACAATTACAAAAAAAATTAAGCTTGAAGGATTCAAACAACACATTGATCTTTGCTTTGGTATTTCAATGATAAGTTAATCTGACAAAAATGTGTGGCTTTCTATCATACCTTTCAATGAGAACATAATTAATGTATCAAACTATAAATTAGTAATGAAGTTTAAAAAATGTTTTCTAAACATTACAATAAATTTTCCAAAAAAAATCAATGCAGTTGTAATCAACATGTTAACCAACACGTGTACCACGCGCCAATTCGACCCAAAGTAAACAAGTTCAAAATATTTCGGAATGACACTAGAAATCAGCGTCTTTGTAATTTGAAAAAGAATTCATTAACGAATCCGCTACTTTTTCAATGCGTTCGTGTATGATAAGACTACTAGCTAGACACTGAAAGGAAAAGGCGACGAAATGTGACAACGTGGCTGCATTTGGATTGGCATTACATTTTGTTTCATATGCTTTGAAAATCCTTGTGTAGTTTATAATAAAATCAGTAATGAATTCCTTCCATTCTATTTCTTTCTTTTTCTTGAGCAGCAGCAAAACCACTTTAGTTGATGACGATGATTAAAACCATCAAAATATGAATTGTTATGTCAGTAAGTTCCCACAATTATAGAAAATTAAGTGTTTTGGTAAAGATTTCATTGTGAGCACATTTGGAGATTTCTGGAAACACTGAACTCATCAACCTTTCAACCTTTTACTTTCCTGCAGCACATTTGCTCTCATCCGTTCTGTTCGATTAAAATTCATGACAACACTCACACACTTTAATACGGTTCATTACACTATCCTTTTAAACATATTTTATATTTATTTAACATTTTGATCGAGACATAAATCCCTGGAGACTGACATTGGACTTTGGGTAGGAAAGGTTACTGAGAGTATTCAGGGACTGATGCACTCAAATGAAAAGTATACTGTCAGTCCCCATGGACACACATCAAGCTCAATGTGTAAAATATAATATGACGTTTGTTTTCGGTGCATTTATATTTTTATTTGCAAAAAGTCTCAATCGTTGGTCCCTTTTTAGGAACTTCTTAAGTCTCTCCCCAAAAGCGGACATCGTAAACTTTATACCTCCTCCGGCATGCTTGATTTTAAAATAAAATATCATTAATTTTGTTACAGTGTGTAAATAGAAAAACTTTCTGAAACCTAATTTAATAATTTTAAATATGAATCTATATATAAATCTTATATTATCTGAAGTAAATCTGAAGATAAACTCGTGTTGTAAATTATTTTTACTGCTTTCATTACCAATTTCTTTAAAAAAATTGCAAATTAACTTCACGTAAATTATTTCTAGATTGAATATAAAGAACTGAAATGAAACATCAGTTTATTTTTTAATTTTTTATAGCTGTGAAAGAATTTAATTTTATAATGTGTTATTTAAGATAAATTAAGAAAGTTATATATTAGCATTTGTATGATAGTTTTCGAAGCAACATACGACACATTGTGATGTCAGACATTAGTTGTTTGATCGACTTTCTTATTTCTTCCTTTGAAAAACACTGAAATTTCTTTTACTGGATCATAGAGCACTCTCTCTTTTTCGATTTGAATTTATGATATTTGAATTTTGATGTCAGTAGTTAAAAAAATACCTTGAGGTGAGTTTGACTGATAACGACTAACGCTGTGTCTACCATCGCGAGGAAAAACAGGCGGCTAGCTACTGATGCTGTCCACTACAACAATAGTTTGATACAACAGAAGTTAAATAATTAGCATTTGTATCATAGTTTTTGGCACAACATACGACACAATGTGATGTCAGACATTAGTTGTTTGATCGACGTCCTTATTTCTTCCTTTGAAAAACACTGGAATTTCTGTTACTGGATCATAGAACACTCTGTCTTTTTGGATTTGAATTTATGATATTTGAATTTTGATGTCAGTAGTTAAAAAATACCTTGAGGTGAGTTTGACTGATAACGACTAACGATGAGTCTACCATCACGAAGAAAAACCGGAAGCTAGCTGCTGATGCTGACCACTACAACAATAGTTTGATACAACAGAAGTTAAATATTAGCATTTGTATGATAGTCTTCAGCACAACATACGACACAATGTGATGTCAGACATTAGTTGTTTGATCGACTTTCTTATTCCTTCCTTTGGAAAACACTGGAATTTCTTTTACTGGATCATAGAGCACTCTGTCTTTTTGGATTTGAATTTATGATATTTGAATGCAGTAGTTAAAAAAATACCTTGAGGTGAGTTTGACTGATAAAGACTAACGTTGTGTCTACCATCACGAGGAAAAATAGGCAGCTAGCTACTGATGCTGACCACTACACCAAGAGTGTGATACAACAGAAGTTTTCAGATCCTTATGACTAAAAAATGATCCTTATGACTATAAAATTATATTCCCTAAATGTTGAACTCTCTGATTCAACTTTGTTGGAAATCGTTTCACTTGAGCATTAACTTTTCTTAGTTTCATGATGCCTCTTCGTATAATAGAATTTTTTCTTCTTTTAAGTAAAAATATCAATATTTTCCTAAACTCATCGACAAAAGTAATGCCAGTAAAATTTCTTGTTCAAAGAATGGCATAAATAGATAGATATGAAAAAATGCTATTTTTTATTAATGTTCTTTCCCAACATTTTTTTATAAATTTTATTCTTTGTTTTAGAGAAAGAACTTTCAACGTTTCAACACATTTTTTTTAAAATGAAGAATTCTTTACAACCTTCTAAATCCCGCATTTTTAAATGAAGAATTCCCTTGTTTAAACCCCACATATATCACATTTTCATTTCCATCACAGAATAGTTTTTCCCTTTCTGAAAAGGGATTTTTTATGTTGCTGACTTTTCTAGATAAATTTCTATTTCATTTTCGACATCTATCTACTAAATACTTTTCCTCACCACTTTCAATGTTCAACGCTTTTCTTTGTAAATTTAAATTTAGGAATAACATTTAAGCAAAAATTATGTTTTAAATTTTGTAGAAAATGATGAATCAAATTAGTTCTAATGAATGAAAATATTTATTTTATTTTTCTTAAGAAGACCATGATTTTTTATCTGGGTGATGTGAGATATGATTATCTTCAGTCAAATGATATATGCAAATGCATATATATATATATATATATATATATATATATATATATATATATATATATATATGCCATTTTTAAAAATGGATGTTAAGAATTAAGAGAGTTATAATTAAAAATAATTGAAACGCTTTAAAGATAACTTAATAATAGAAAGACACACCCTAGAGCGGAATTATACAGAGTAAAGAAGTTGACTCGGAAGTAGACAAGAGGAATTTATTTAGGTAAGCAATGTCGAAAAGGCACTTCTGAGCGGGAAGTCGGGCTGATAATATCCTTAACGCTTGTAATCCCAAAATGTGAACGAAGGATATCTAAGTGGCGCAGCCATAGACAGAAGAAATACAATAAAGACTTTTTATACATGAACCAATATGTGTCTTTCATATATATATATATATATATATATATATATATATATATATATATATATATATATATATATATATATATATATATATATATATATATATATATATATATATATATATATATATATATATAATATATATATATATATATATATATATATATATATATATAATATATAATATATAATATATATGTCAGGTTCCCACTAAATGACACTAGAGTCCTAACATCATTTTCATAGCTTTATTCAAATCTCAGAGCACACTGCTCATCAATCATCTTCAATGGCGTCTCACATTGGCGCCCAACTTTAAACAAAGACAGGCTTAGCTGCTTCGGGTAGCCACATCTCTGTCCGTGGAATGTGCATACTGCTTTCTTTGCACTGATCACTGCTTATGAGCCGTATATATGTGGCTAATTCCTCACGCCGCGTCACTCTCAGTAAAGGATCCCTAATTAAAATCTTTTAAAATTAATCTACAATTTAAATCCTGACATATATATATATATATATATATATATATATATATATATATATATATATATATATATATATATATATATATATATATATATATATATATATATATATATATATATATATATATATTATATATATATATATATATATATTTATATATTATATTTATATATATATATTTATAATATATATTTATATATGTGTGTGTGTATATATATATATATATAGATATAGATATATATATATACACCTATTATATACATATATATATACAGAGAGAGAGATTTATGATCTCATATTTTTTACATGTTTTAATTAGGACTAATTTCATAAAATAAAAATTACTTTTTATTTTTAGCCAAATATATGTATTTTTTTACTTTTTAAGATTTAAAAAGCATTCATAACCCGGTTTGCAGAGGTATAAATATTCTCTAATATCCTTTTTAAACATTTTCGGTAACCGACAGGAAAAAAAATTCTATATCACTTTTCATTTACACTTTCATTTAAAAAAGAAAATAAAAATGTATCCAGTATTGATATTTTTCGGGAACTTACATTAAGCAAATAAATATAGATTAGTTCTTCAATGCAACACAAAGGTTTTTCGAACAACATAAACAACTATAAAATAAAACTCTTTCTTCTTGCCCTTCTGAAAACTCCCAAAGAATCTCAGAACACATAAATCTGATGCTCAGTGAAATGCAAATCCAATAAAGATTGTGAACAATAATTTGCAGCAGAGGCTTAAAACCAGTTAAATATTCAAAAGGGAATGCATGCATACCATGTTTGGCTTTAAAGTAGTTCTTTAGAGAAGAAATATTTTATGACAAAATTCAGATAGTTTTCTAAAATATGCAAAAATAAAGTCTTTGACCATAACATTCAAAACGTACCTTCTTATTTTAATGTAATTCGACATCTTTCCATTTAATCCAATTATTAAAGAGTCTCTTTCTTTTATAAACCAAATACTTTGTCTTTTATTCATGGCGAAGGCATACTTTACAAATATACAAAATAGAATTTCTCCATCTCGTTTGACTACCAAAATTTATTCATACCATATTTTTCCTTTATGATCTTTCCATTATTTTAAAATTTTTGACTTGCTAACAATTAATACTTGGATATTTTGTTATCCAAAAAGTATTCCATTAACTAAACTTTTTTCCCATTATGCTTTGTACTTATGATAATGATTTTTCATAGAGGTTTGTATTCCAAATCCTTCTGTTTATTTTAACCAAAATGTTATATAGTTATGTCGTAGGATTAAAGAAGTATGAAATTATTAATATATGTACTTTTTACTCTGCATTAAAGGAAATAAATTCCTTTGATGCTCTATTTCTACTTTTCTTAATATGAAATTTTATAAACATCTGATTACACATATTTTTATCGAAACTTGCAAATACGTCATAAAAGCTTTCGAAAACTTGTAAAAATAGATTGGTATAGCATATAGTAAAGATAAGAAAGTGAATTCTGACAGATCTATCTCCTTTATCATTTACTTTTTTTCTGTATAATATTAATTTTTATTTTTTAGTCAAGTTATAATCTGTTGTATTTAAATCTTTATGTAGATGTACAATTTTCTTTAATTGCAGCAAATTTCTGTAACTTTCTATCATATAGATATATTATATTAATATTTACTTCTTATTTATAATATTTGTTACTAATTTTTTAATCAAATATTTCCTTATGTAATTTAATGTATTTCCATTATTTTTTAATTTATTCTTCTAACATCTAAAATTAATATTTTTATAAAAAAGTATAAATTTATTCATAAATATTTATTATATGCGAATTTAATTTTATAATTTGTATTCGGACTTAAAATACTTTCATTTTTAATAATTATTCAAATAATCAGAATATATTATATCGAGTTAATAGTGATATCTTGTTTAAAGTCTGTTCTTTAATCTCCTAAAACTTTATTTATTAATTATTATGATGATCATAATGATTATAAATTTTTCTCGACCTTTGATTTTTAATTTTTATTTTTTAAATCATTTCATCTATTAGAAACTTAAAAAATCTAAATAATTATTCAAATAATCAGAATATATTATATCAAGTTAAAAGCGATATCTTGTTTAAAGTCTCTTCTTTAATCTCATAAAACTTTATTTATTAATTGATGATCATAATGATTATAATATTCTCAAGACCTTTGATTCTTAATTATATTTATTAATATATTTGAGCATCAATTTAATTTTTAATATAATTATTAAAATAATCAATATATTATTATATGTTTAATTTTTTAAGTCTGTTTCTTTAATCATAAAACCTTTATTTATTAATATGATGATCATATAATTATAAATATTTATCAAGACCTTTGATTTTTGGGGTGGTTATATTATTATGTATTGAACATTATTAGAAAATTAAACCTAATTAAATAATTATTCAAGCAGCCAGAATATATTATATCGAGTTAATAGTGGTATCTTGTTTAAAGTCTGTTTCTTTAATCTCATACAACCTTTCTTAATTAATAATTTAATGATTATAATATATATAAATATTTCTCGGACCTTTGATTTTTGGAGGTGGTTATATTTATTAAAGTCATTTCAGCATCTATTAGAAACTTAAAATTCGTTAAATAATTATTCAAATAATCAGAATATATTATATCAAGTTAATAGCGATATCTTGTTTAAAGTCTCTTTCTTTAATCTCATAAAACTTTATTTATTAATTTTTGATGATTATAATGATTATAAATATTTCTCAAGACCTTTGATTTTTGGAGGAGGTTATATTTATTAAAGTCATTTCAGCATCTATTAGAAAACTTAAACCTAATTAAATAATTATTCAAGTAATCAGAATATATTATATCCAGTTAATAGCGATATCTTGTTTAAAGTATGTTTCTTTAATCTCATAAAACCTTTTTTAATAATTTATGATGATCATAATGATTATAAATATTTCTCGGGACCTTTGATTTTTTAATGGGGTTATATTTATTAAAGTCATTTGAACATCTATTAGAAACTTAAAAATCGTTAAATAATTATTCAAATAATCAGAATATATTATATGAAGTTAAAAGCGATATCTTGTTTAAAGTCTCTTTCTTTGATCTCATAAAACTTTATTTATTAATTTTTGATGATCATAATGATTATAAATATTTCTCAAGACCTTTGATTTTTGGAGGTGGTTATATTTATTAATGTCATTCGAGCATCTATTAGAAAATTAAACCTAATTAAATAATTATTCAAATAATCAGAATATATTATATCGAGTTAATAGTGATATCTTGTTTAAAGTATGTTTCTTAAATCTCATAAAACCTTTATTATTAATTTTTGATGATCATAATAATTAAAAATATTTATTGGGACCTTTGATTTTGGGAAAGTTTTATTTCTTAAAGTCATTTGAGCATCTATTAGAAAAGAAATATTTCTGTAGCAGCTTTAGGGTAACATATTCAATTTTAACCTTCTTTGTGTTGAATATAATTTAATGGCATGTATTTAGAACAAAAGGCATTTTAGTTTTTAAAATTCCTGAAATTTAGATTGAAACAATTAATAATATACCCATCCCTTACTAAGAGTTTTTTCCCCTTTAATTCATTATAACCTTCATATACCATTATTTTAAGCAGACATTTCAAGCAATAATAAAAAACCGTATGGTGGTATGATTATTAACGGCGTTTAATCATATTTATAAATATTCAGTGTCATGATATTAAACGACTGTAACAATTACAGGTGTACAATAATTTAAATCCTATTTCAACGAACATATTGAATGACATGTACCTAAAAGTATTTCTAACTTTCAAAATATTTTCCAAAATTGTCGAAATTTACAGCTTTAAGTTAATTTATACCTATAACTTACTAACAGCTTGTTTCATTAAATCCGATAAAGCTTTTATATATATTATTTGAAATGCATGTTAAAATCAGAACTTCATTCCAAGTTGAAAATGTGAACTTATGGAAATACTGATATGTGTAACTATCAACTATACTGTTGAAGTTTTCTAAATTTCAATAGCTTATCTATCTATATATCTGAGAATGTATGCTACAGAATGTATTGTAAATGCTGAGTTTCATTGAGATTAAATTTTCATGTTTTATGAAAGCATGCTATATTTCTCACGACTGAAACAAGACTCTATAGAATTTAAATTTAAAATTAGCTTGCATGATACCAATAATTTCTCAAAACTTATCTTGGAAGTATTTCAATGACATTTCAGAAGAATTAAAGAAAATTAGAGATCTTCAGTATTACATATATGGCGTAAACTATAAGCATACGATAAACGCTCACACTTTATGAAAAGAAGAAAGTTTTCTTTTTATTATATCCAGTTAATAGCGATATCTTTTTTTAAAAGTATGTTTCTTAAATCTCATAAAACATTTATCTATTAATTTTTGATGATCATAATAATTAAAAATATTTATTGGGACCTTTGATTTTGGGAGAAAGTTATATTTCTTAAAGTCATTTGAGCATCTATTAAGAAAAGTTTCGAATAAGTATTTTGAATTGTAATTTTGAATAAGTATGCTGTTTAAAAATAGATTTTATTTGAAAATGTAATTTGATTTCAATGTTAAAATACAATGCTATACATTTCAAAATACTCCGACTTCAAACTTCAATTAACCGTGTTAGAACTAGACAAAATTATCCACATGAATTCATAAAAAAAATACAGACAAACATCTATAAAACGAATAAAAAACGAGATATATTAGTACATTATATTTATAAATGTAAACAACATTGGTTTTTAATTATAATACACGTTGCCAGAATAGTATATTTTCGTCAATTATAAAATTATTTTCCTATTCGATTTTCTGGATCGGTATTAGTTCAAATTATGCGGGATAATTGAAGTTCTGTTATGCATCTTTTCTGAGAAAAAGGAAGCATTTCTAAAAAGTGGATCCCATTATCTGGAAATTGTGCATGCTAATTTCATTTTTCCAAGTATGCAAATGATAAATCTTATATACAAATTAGCCATAGGTAATGTTTATTTTTGGCGTACATTCCTCATAGAAAATGTTTATCTTGAAATTAACTTTTTGTTTTTCGTTCACGTCTGCCAATTCGAACGAACTTTCACTAGACTTAAAATAATATTGACAAAGAATGACGTTTATTACACGTTACATAATGATTGTTGTAAATTTACTATATTTTATAATATATGAAGTGTTTAGTTTTAATTACATTATACACTCAAACCTGTTTTTGTGAGATTTTTTATACGATTTTTTTTGTGCTGTAAATAAAAATTTCAATCAAATTGACCATAATTGACGAAGTTATCGAAGTTATCAATAATGACATCGGCGGAGATGAGTTTAATAGTTTTAGTAAAAATGATCTTGTCGAAATGATTCATGATGACACCGTAAAGGAAGATGAAATTAGAAATTACGTAACAGATGTTACTGATGGGCAAGAAGAACCCGACCATATGACAGGGGATAAAATCTATGCAGGACTCCTAATCTGTCATAAATTAGAATGTCATTTTCTTGCAATCGATGCCAATTCTGAAAGAACTTCAAAATTCCAAAAGGAGCTTCAGTCGTGCATATCTGGCTACCGGGACATATACAAGCGTCTAGTGAAACAAGAGTCGTCACAAAAACTAATCACTGACTATATGGTACCTGAAAAAAAGTCAACTCTAAACGAGTGCGAGATAGTATCTTCAAGTGACGAAAGCGATTTTGAACCAGTTTATCACAGGAAAGTTCCCGTATTGTCAGACTGCAAAGGATAATGTTTATACGTTTTGAAAAGTTTTCTATGTGTAAAATAATCACATATTATGTAAATAAAATATTTAAAAATGTTCGCAAGTGTATTTTTTAAATCAGATTCCAAAACATTTGGCGAAATTCCAGGTATGTACTAGTTATTTCGTAAGGTTTTAAGTTATTTTAAACGTGAGACATTTTTATGCGGTCCCTATTCACCGCAAAAAAAAATTTAATTGTGTTCCGAAAACTATATTTTATAGCTATTCGTGAAGTTTTGAGCAATTTTTTATGCGTTTTTTTATGCGGTCCCTATCCACCGCACAAAAACAGGTTTGAGTGTACAATGAAAGCAATAATTCTCTTTGTAACATAAAATAAATTTCTCTGATAAAATGTTTTAATAAATAGATGTAAGAGAAAATAGTATTTAATACAATATCATGTAGCATTTGTGATCATTGTATGCTATGTGAAATGCAGAAATACTCCATTTTTCTCTCTTTTCTGTTTTTGAACAAAAGAGGAAATATGCTATCTCATCTATTTTGTCTTTAGCTCACGCAATACTTGAATTTCTATTGCAGCTATTGCTTATTGACTCACTCCATTTTTTCTCCGAATACTTATAATTTATCTTGCTAATATAAGAACGGGAGTGAACAACAATTTCTTGAAATTGGTTGACAGATTGTGTGAAACCTATTATCAAGTCCTTTCATCTTGTCTATGATGTTTGATTCAACGGAATTGCTAGAATTAGAGATTAGATTCGATATTTCATGATTAAAGTGTGAAATTTCTTGAAAACACGTTTTAGTAAAGTATAAGTGCTACTGGTTATAAAGGTAAAATCTTTAATTTTTAACAAATAATATTATTCCAGCAATTTTCATACATATTTTATCTTCATAGTTTTAAAGTATATATTTCTAGAAATCGATTTTATCATGTCTGACTAAATAAAGTGGATCTACAAACATCCAAACTTCAGCTAGTGATATTGGAAAACATATAAGCATTCGTTTGGAATTCACAAATATCTATCAATCTCATGCTACACATAGTTACAATGGAATGAGTACAGAACAATTAATATTTATTAATATATGCAAGTGATATTTAATAAAATACGTAACAGTAAAAATATAAACAGCATTTTTATCCAGTCATCAAATTGAATATAGGAAAATTCTTTTTTATCTAAACAATAATATTTGTTTCTTATATTCGAATTTCTGGATTGGGTTTGAATGTAGTAGATGAAGTGCGTAATTTTAATTACATTATACAATGAAAGCAATAATTCTCATTGTAACATGCAATAAATTTCTCTGATAAAATGTTTTAATAAATAGATGCAAGAAGTAGTAATATTTAATACAATATCAAGCAGTATTTGGGAATATTTTATGTTATGTGAAATGCAGAGATATTCACTTTTTTATCTCTTTTCTATTTTTGAACAAAAGAGGTAATATGCTATCTCATCTATTTTGTCTTTAGCTCACGCAATACTTAAATTTTCCTTGCATCTATTGCTTATTGACTCATTCCATTTTTTCTTCGAATACCTATAATTTACCTTGCCAGCATAAGAACGGGAGTAAACAACAATTTCTGGAAATTGGTTGACAGATTGTGTCAAACCTATTATCAAGTCCTTTCATATTGTCTATGATGTTTGATTCAACGGAATTGCTAGAATTAGAGATTAGATTCGATATTTCATGATTAAAGTGTGAAATTTCTTGAAAACACGTTTTAGTAAAGTATAAGTGCTACTGGTTATAAAGGTAAAATCTTTAATTTTTAACAAATAATTTGATTCCAGCAATTTTCATACATATTTTATCTTTATAGTTTTAAAGTATATATTTCTAGAAATCGATTTTATCATGTCTGACTACATAAAGTGGATCTACAAACATCCAAACTTCAGCTAGTGATATTGGAAAACATATAAGCATTGGTTTGGAATTCACAAATATCTATCAATCTCATGCTACACATAGTTATAATGGAATTAGTACAGAACAATTAATATTTATTAATATATGCAAGTGATATTTAAAAAAATACCTAACTCTACAAATATAAACAGCATTTTTTTCCAGCCTTCAAATTGGATATAAGAAAAATTCTTTTTTCTCTGAACAATAATATTTCTTTCTTATATTCGAATTTCTGAATTGGGTTTGAATGTAGTACATGAATTGAGTAATTTTAATTACATTATACAATGAAAGCAATAATTTTCATTGTAACATACAATAAATTTCACTGATAAAATGTTTTAATAAACAGATGTAAGAGATAATAGTATTTAATACAATATCATGCAGTGAACATTGTATACTATGTGAAATGCAGAAATACTCCATTTTTCTCTCTTTTCTGTTTTTGAACAAAAGAGAAAATATGCTATCTCATCTATTTTGTCTTTAGCTCACGCAATACTTGAATTTCCCTTGCAGATATTGCGTATTGACTCATTCCATTTTTTTCTCCCAATACTTATAATTTATCTTGCTTGTATAAGAACGGGAGTGAACAACAATTTTGGTTGACAGATTGTGTCAAACCTATTATCAAGTCCTTTCATCTTGTCTATGATAACTGATTGAACGGAATTTCTAGAATTAGAGATTAGATTCGATATTCCATGATTAAAGTGTGAAATTTCCTGAAAAGACGTTTTAGTAAAGTATACGTACTACTGGTTATAAAAATAAAATTTTTAATATTTATCAAATAATATGATTCCTGCAAATTTCATTCATATTTTATCTTCATAGTTTTAAAGTGTATATTTCTAGCCCTCCAAGTGAAACACGTCGAGAAACAATCTCTCCAAAATATACGCTGAAGGTTTACTGTGTCAGTGGCCAAAGTGTTCTATGATTTTTTACTTCACCCTTAGTTTATCAGAATGGAATACGGGAAACCCACCCTCGTTATTGCCCCTTTACTTCCGGTTATAAATAGATATTATAAATTGTTAATATTTAATACATATAAAGCTCTTCAAGTCTCGAATATCATCCCGTAAGAAATAATGGATTCGAAAAGTACAAATAAAAATATTCTTTGAGAGACTTATTTATATTTTTTACGAAAGTCATCCAAGATATTTAAGTGGTGCAATTAGAGATACATATGTTACCGCAAACGAAATACTTCGAAATAGAGATTTACAAAGCCATGAAAAGCTATCAGCGTCTTTGTGCCTCAGGGAGTAGGGGTGCATCCCTCAATAAATGTTAGTCAAAAAGGGGTGCATTTCCTAAACAATTGACCTGACCCTCCTACTGCAGAACTGCATGGGGAAAAGCACTGGCAGAAATGTAAATAACATTCATTTTAGGAGGAATAACACGTTTTAGGAGGTCAAAAATTGACAAAAGTGACAACGGCTTTGAAGACGTCATCGGTTTGGCGGAATTGTACGTGCAAACCGCTTAGAGGGCTAGAAATCGATCTTATCATGTCTGACTAAATAAAGTGGGTCTACAAACATCCAAACTTTAGCTAGACGTATTTGCAAATATATAAGTATCGGCTTGGAATTCACTAATATCTATCAATCTGATGCTAGACATAGTTGCAATGGAAGGAGTAAAAGCGACAGAACAGTTAATATGTATTAATATATGCAAGTGATATTTAATAAAATACGTAACTGTAGAAATATAAACAGCGTTTTTCCAGTCATCAAATTGGATAAAAGAAAAATTATTTTTCTCTAAACAATAATATGTGTTACTTATATTCGAATTTCTGGATTGTGTCTGAATTCAAATAATTCTAACAACTTGAATTGTATTATACACCCTTTATGATAAAGAAAGGAGTTCATATAACAAAATAATTCGATCATCTCGATAAGTTTAGGCTAATTTTTTTGTATTAAGTATTCAAATGAGAAAAATGTCAAGAATAATGAATATTGTTCATGCATAATGAATATTGTTGAAGCATAATGAAAAGCAGCAGATTGAAACATCTTTTATTGAAAACACCAAAATAATCAAGAAATATGAGGTACATTGGGATTTTATGGTTTTAAGATCCTGCGTCCAGCCAATCAAATTACAGGCAAAATCTAATTAAACACAGCCAATCAAAGCACAAAATGATCAACTAAAGAAAAACTCGTATGTCAAAGAAAGCTATTACTTAAATACAACAATAATCAGCCAAATCGTCAAGTATGAGTGCGATTATATAGTTCAACAATAATATACAATCTTTATGAGAAAGAAAGGAGCTCATATAACAAAATAATTCGATCATCTCGATAAGTTTAGGCTAATTTCTTTGTATTAAGTATTTAAATGAGAAAAATGTCAAGAATAATGAATATTGTTTATGGGACATGTTTATCTAAAAAGCAAACAACGGGTTAAAAAAAGCTATTTAAAAGATATGTTGTGGGTGGGTCTAATACCACTTGGTCATACGAAGCCCAATTGAGAGCTGCTCTTTCGAATAAAGGCAGAAGCGTACGCACATCGTTGTTACCGAACACCGTTAATGTGAAAGTACGTCTTTGCTCGAACACACAAGACACAACCTTTTTAGGGTCAGGTCGAACTCATTCATACACTCTTTCATCCATCCGCAATTCAGAATTTAGATCCAAACTAGAGACAGACTCATCCCTGATTCAGTACCCCAAGAGGTATAATTTGGTACGGGAACTTGGAGGACTTTGCATATTTAGAGTGCCCCAACAGCCAATAGCAACACGACGGTCTTTGGCCGAGACGAGGGTAGAACTCGCCACCTTTCGGTTACGAGACTGACGCTCTACCAACCGGGCTACAGCGGCCCACATATATGTTGTTGTTTTTCTTACTATACTTATAGATTTTTCAATTCTTATAGTTCTTCAAACTCAGATAATTTAATCCAGTAGTATAAAAATAGAAGTGTATAAGAATTGAGACTGGCTAACAGAAAATATTACTCTTGTCATATTTCGTAAAAGCAGCTTCCTCTCTTTGAACTAACCCAATATAAGTATTAAGAAAAATATTTGATATTTGGAAGCTCTTGAGATTAATGTTTACCTCAATGACATCCGGGAATACAAAAAAAATGTAGTGCTCTACTGTAAACTAAAATGAAAACACAAGATAATTGATCGAGATTGGGTAACGGAATATGTTATGCTTTATAATCCTCGTTATGCTTTGTAGTCTTTTGTACTAGCATATTATCTTTGTTTGAATCAACCGTATTTCCACATTTAGGAAACAAATTTGATATTTCAAAACTCCTGAGATTAATTTTCGTCTAAATGGCACGTTGGAATACAGAGAATTTAGCCCGATACTATAAATAATGCAAACGATGACAATTGAGATTAGTTAAGTTGAGAATATGCTAAGCCTGTCATTGTGATTCGTAAAAGCAGAGTCTTATCTTGGTGGGAATCAACTGAATTTACAGATTTGAGGAAAAGGTATCATATTTAAGGATTCTTGGAATTAATATTCTTAAAAATAATACATGAAATTTTCCCGCTTATTAAAAGACATCGATACTCATAGAAAAGTAATTTCAATATTATATAGTCGGTAGTTGTTTTTTGGAGGAAATATTTCTTAATTTTAATTTAATAAAAGTGTGAGAAACTCTCTGTTTGTATAATGACTTATGATTTAAAAAGCCATTACCATACTAATTTTAACATGTCGAACTACATACAGTATGTATCTAATAACCGAAACCTAAAACCCTGGTTTACAGTACAAAAATGAAATCTGCAACTTAACATTAGTCAGATGGAAGCTATAGCTGAAGATATTCATACAGTGCAGTGCCATGAGTTAGTATAAGGAAACAACAGTTTTTTAATTATATATTCAAAAAGTGATATTTTAATAAAGTATGTAAGAATACAAATTTATTTACGTAAATAAGTGCTTTTTTTAGTGAAATTTCTCCCATTAAATTGTTGCTTAAATCATTTAATTAATACTTTGTCACCAAATTTATTTTTTTGCTTTAATTATCAAATTATTTGGATCGGTTAAAATTCCATTAATTTGAGTTACTGGAGCTCTACTATACAATATTGCACTACTCATGGAAGAGAAAAGTTGCTAGTGCATCCAAGGAGGTTAGACTTTAGTCTGTTGGTCTGAAGAAGGTATTTTATTTCCCTTTTACCCCCCAAAGGATAATTCAATGGAGGCATTCCCCTATCCGCCACCTGGGAACACTCCACTTTATGGGTTACAGTCTCCCCCGAGGAAGCAACTCTATTCCCTGGAAGTTATAGATATGGCTAGAGCTGTCTTGAACACTTTTGGTTCAATTTGATTCCATTGCACTACTTTATTGAACAAGACAACAACAACAACTGGAGTTCTACTTTACACTAGTTTAAAAAAATACAGCTCATTTTATGTACTAATGATTTAAATTTTAAAGTGAGTGAATGTCGACTTTGAACATAAAGTGCATTTATATAGAGTTATTCCTCGTTTTTCGTGGTTAATGGGGAACAGAACCTTCCGTGAAAGCTGAAAAAGTAGGATTTGCACCTAGGAATTTTCGCGTATGCAGAAATAGGAATGTTTTAAATATGTAAAAAATATTTATACTTTACACATTTAAGAAAAAAATTTCAACAGTATACGCATTTACTTAAACGTGTCAATGCTAATTAATAAGGTTAATTACAAAACCTTATATAGTAATAAACATTAATCAACATTGCTTTCCAAGAGAGTTAAAGAGTCTTGTGCTGGTGGAGGAGGAGAGGATCTCACTTACTCGTAGAAGTTTTCGGATCAATTTGAGACTCTTCTGCTGGATGCATTGACGGTAGATCCAGGGGGATTTTACCAGAGCCATTGGGATAGAAACATGGCGATGGGTAGTTGTTGTCATTGTTTTTAATTTTCCTTTAAAATTCCCCTGTACAAGGACATAACCCCGTCAACGCGATTGCTGAACTCAACAGCTTTAACCATATTCTCGTCAATGTCTCGTGCAAGTTCTTGCCATATTGAACAATTGTTGCAGATTCTCCAGGCTAATGCCACGCTTTTCAGTTTATTGTTCGTCTTCCTCTTCTTTTTCTTCCTCACTTGCAGACTTTGTCATCTCAAGAGCCCGTGGTAATTACTCTTAATCAACTCATCTCTTTGTTTGACATGCAGTTATCCTTCTCTCTAGCACATCAAAGTGAAACAACACTCCTTTCCGCAATGTGGCTGCCGACATGGCCGTATTTTTTCATTTTTACATTTTCATGAATATTTTGGAAAACCATGCGAAACACTGAAGCCGCAAAACATGAAGCGTGAAGTGGCGAGGGAGCACTGTATTACTAAATAGGCATAAATATATTTAAGACACGAAATAAAATGGTCTCTTAAAAGTATTCCTGGTCTGTTTTTGCTCAATTGATGTATTTTTAAAAGAACTTTTATGAAAATGTAGAAACAATGAGTATAGTATATGCAATTAATCTATAGTATATAATATTAATCTTATTGAATTTTATTAAACATAAAACTCATTTTTTATTTGACATAATGATATGAGTAATTCTTACTATAGCACTATAATGAAATTCCTGAAGAAAGTGTTTCAATCAACAAACGTAAAAGGCAGCAAATTTCAATTAAGTATCTGAGAGTTTTCGTGAATGGCGTTTACTCTATGCAGATAAAATCCATCGACACTTTCATTGCTAATTTTGACGTAAAAGGGAACATGCTGTCATCTCTCTTTTGGCTTAGTGACTCGAAGTTCTTGAATTTCACGGAGGAATCAGTGTTTATTAACGTATTCCATACTTCTTAGAAATCGAATAAGAAGAATTTAGTCTGTTAATATAAAGAATAGAAAAGTACTAATATTTATTGAGACTAGCTGACGAGATATGTTAAGACATTTATTAGGCTTTGCGAAAACAACATTCTATCTTTCCATGAATCAACAGAATCTTCAGAATTGGGGAGAAGATTTGATATTTTAGGACTCCTGAGATTAATATTCTTCTACATGATGCGTAAGTCTTCCATTTATAATTTTGTTTTTATCACAGCGATAAATACAACAAACTAATTTCAAAAGAATGTTGTTATAAACAGATTTGGTGGAGTAATGTTTTTTTATAGAATAAAAATCTGTGGTAATAATTTTGCGAACTAGATTCATTATTTGCAATATTATTGAATAGTATCACTTCATATTATAAATGCATGTTTTATTTTATATCACATAGTTTTAGTATACAACGCGTACATTTAAATAAGAAAGTCAACAAATCTGGGTGTATACGAAAATTGTAAAATTAATTTAATTGTATTTTTAAATATGTGGACAATTTTGTTAAATATTACAAGTAATATAATAATCTTTATTTAAAATAAAAAGCAATTTTTTTATGAAATATCTTAAAAATAATCTTTATTGTAATATGATATACCTCACAAAGAAAATGTTTCAAACAATAAATGTAAAAGGCTGTAATATTCAATTAAGTATAACGTCACCTATTCAAACTAGTGCTCGAATAATAACGGGATTGCCAAATTTCCAAATAGTTTTCAAAGTGAAAAATTAGAAATACATTTTAATGAAGAGAATAGGATTCTAGGACGCAAAAAAAAGAATAGATACATAAAAAAATATATTCTTTAAGCTATGTTAAAAATTAATATTTTAATACAGAATTAAAGCATACAAATATGAGTCTATTGCTTTTGTAATTGAATAAATACGTTATAAACAATTCAACTTTTTTCGTCAATCATGTAATTATCCTGATATTCAATATATTATTATTTTTTATAATGATTATTTGGTTGAATATTAACTAATATGGATAACTTTCCGCTTTCGAATGTATTCTTTTCCAAAAAAGGGAGCATCTCGAAAAAATAATTCAATCATTTGTGATATTTGCCTGCTGAATCGTTTGTCCTAAATATCCGAAGGATAAAAATTTGAAAACTAATAAATGTTAACTTTTGTGATAGGGAGATATTTATTTAAGGCCTATTTGGCAAGGAAAATATGTTATTTTGAAAATTCCTGCTATATTTTCTTACTCAATGTAAAATTTCAAACCAAATTTCACGAAACCGACAGAAATAATACAGACAACTTACAGAAATAATGTTTTGTGTACTCTACGTAAATAATAGCATTAAATTCATTACAATTTTAAACATGGTGACAATTTTATTAAAAATTACAAATAAATAAATAATTTTAATTGTGAAATATAATACGATTCCTGTATAAAATATCTTATTAATAATGTTCATAGTAACATAATATGACTCCCATAGAAAATGCTTCAATCAACAAATGTAAAAGGCAGTAATATTCAATTAAGTGTCTTACAATTTTTGTGAATTCTATATGCTATGTAGAATGAGGAAATTTTCTACGAAAATAATACAATTTATCATTATAGATTTACATATGTTTACAATTTTATTAAATTACAAACAAAATAAATCTTAATTTTAAAATATATCATTCCTGTATAAAATACTTCATTAATAATTTTCATTATAATATAATATACCTCCCAAAGAAAATGTATCAAGTAACAACTGTAAAAGGCAGTAAAATTCAATTAAGTGTCTTACAATTTCGTGAAGGCTAGATATTATGTAGAATGAGGAAATATTCTACAAAAATAACACCATTAATTTCATTATAATTTTAAAGACGTAAACTGTTTTATTAAATGTTACAAACAAAAAAACTTAATTGTAAAATATAATACAGCTTCTGTCTAAAATATCTAATTAATAATCTCAAATCTAACATAATGTATCTCTTATAGAAAATGTTTCAAGAAACAAATGTAAAAGACAGTAATAGCAATTGTCTTACAAATTTTGTGAATGGTTTATACTATGTAGAATGAGAAAATTTTATACGAAAATATTACCATTTATTTCATTATAATTTTAAATATGTAGAAAATTTTATTAAAAGTTGCAAACAAAAAAATCTTAATTGTAAATTATAATACAGCTAGTGTATAAAATATCTTATTAATAATTTTCATTATAATATAATATACCTCCCAAAGAAAATGTATCAAGTAACAACTGTAAAAGGCAGTAAAATTCAATTAAGTGTCTTACAATTTCGTGAAGGCTAGATATTATGTAGAATGAGGAAATATTCTACAAAAATAACACCATTAATTTCATTATAATTTTAAATATGTAGACAATTTTTTTAAAAGTTGCAAACAAAAAAATCTTAATTGTAAATTATAATACAGCTAGTGTATAAAATATCTTATTAATAATCTTCATTATAACATAATATACCTCCCAAAAAAGATGTTTCAAATGTAAAAGGCAGTAAAATTCAATTAAGTGTCTTACAATTTTTGTGGATGGTATATACTATGTAGAATGAGGAAATTTTATACGAAAATATTGCCATTAATTTCACTATAGTTTTAAGTATGTAGACAACGTTATTAAAAATTACAAAAAAATCTTAATTTTAATATATAATGTTGCTTCTGTATAAAATATCTTATTATTAATCTTCATTGTGATATAATATGCCACCCAAAGAAAATGTTTCAAGCAACTAATGTAAAACGCAGTAAAATTCAATTGTCCTTACAATTTTCGTGAATATGTAGAATGAGGAAATTTTATACGAAAATATTTCTATCAATTTCATTATATAATTTTAAATATATAGACAATTTTATTATATTTCTAAACAAACAAAATTTGAATTTTAAACCCTCTAAGCGGTTCGCACGTACAATTCCGCCAAACTGATGACCTCCAAAAACGTTCTGAAAATAGATGTAATGTACATTTCTGCCAGTTTTTGTGGTGGGACGTTCAGGTCGATTGTTCAGAAACTGCATCCCTCTTTGACTGACATTTATTGAAGGATACACCCCTACTCCCTGAGACACAAAGACGCTGGTAGCTTTTCATGGCTTTGTAAATCTCTATTTCGAAGTATTTCATTTGCGGTAACAGATGTATCTCTAATTGCACCACTTTAATATCTTGGATGACTTTCGTAAAAAATATAAATAATTCTCTTAAAGAATATTTTTATTTGTACTTTTAGAATCTATTATTTCTTGTGGGATGATCTTCGAGACTTGACGAGCTTTATGTGTATTAAAAATTAACAATCTATAATATCTATTTATATATCTATTTATAACCGGAAGTAAAGGGACAATAACGAGAGTGGATTTTCCGTATTCCATTCTAGTCGATAAAGGGTAAGGTAAAAAATCATAGAACGCTTTGGCCATTGACACAATAAACCTTTAGTGTATTTTCGGAGACTTTTTTTAATCGGGTGTTCCCCTCGGAGGGTTAAAAATATAATATAGTTTTTGTATAAAAATACTTTATTAATAATCTTCATTATAACATAATATACCTCCCAAAAAAGATGTTTCAAATGTAAAAGGCAGTAAAATTCAATTAAGTGTCTTACAATTTTTGTGGATGGTATATACTATGTAGAATGAGGAAATATTCTACGAAAATTATACCATTAATTTTATTATAATTTTTAAATACGTAGAAAAATTTTATTAAATATCACAAACAAAAAAAAAACTTAATTGAAAATATAATACGGCTTCTGTCTAAAATATCTTATTAATAATATCATTTGTAACATAATGTATCTCTTATAAAAAATGTTATCCAAGCAACAAATGTAAAAGGGACCAGTAATCTTCAATTTTTCTTAACCATTTTTGTGGATGGTATATACTATGTAGAATGAGGAAATTTTATACGAAAATATTGCCATTAATTTCACTATAGTTTTAAGTATGTAGACAACGTTATTAAAAATTATAAATGAAAAACCTTATTTGTAAAACATAATACTGCTCATGTATATCTTATTAATAATCTTCATTGTAACATAATATACCTCCCATAGAAAATATTTCAAGCAACTAATGTAAAAGGCAGTAAAATTCAATTAAGTGCCTTACAACTTTCGTGAATGATATATAATATGTAGAATGAGGAAATATTCAACTTTTCTACCATTTCTATTTCTGACATAAAAGATAACGTGCTGTCTCCTCTCTTTTGCCTTTGTCACGCGTAGTACTTGAATTCCATCGAGCAGCCACTGCTTATTAACTTATTTCATACTTCTTAGAGCTCATCGATTACATAGAATTTAGCCCTCTAGTATAAAGAACGGGAAAGAAAGGCAATTGATTGAGACTGCCTGACGGAATATGTAAGGCCTGTCATTATGCATCGTCCTATCTTTGTTTGAATCAACCGAATTTCCGGATAGGAGAATAAGATTTCATATTTGAGGATTTAGGATAATAATAGTCTATTAAATGATGTGTGAGAATTTCTCACTTACTTTGTGTTACATATAACAACGCAGTTTTAATGAATTATAGTTGTTATTTTATAGAGAGAAAATTTTAATTTTATTCAAACTTTATTATGGTAATTTTAATTCATGCTATGTATCAATGATTTCCCATGCATACTTATTACTAAATTTAATTGATTATATGCACTCTTTTTCAAAAAAGAATTAAGTTTTTTAAAAATAATCCAATCACATTGAAATACTTTATATTAACCCTCCGAGGGGAACACATAGGGGAAAAATGTCTCCAAAAAGACGCTAAAGTTTTATTGTGTCAGTGACCAAAGTGTTCTATGATTTTTCACTTCACCCTTTGCCCCACCCTCGTTATTGTCCCTCTACTTCCGGTTATAAATAGATATATAAATAGACATTATTGATTGTTAATTTTTAATACACTTAAAGCTCGTCAAGTCTCGAAGATCATCACATAAGAAATAATGTATTCTAAAAGTACGAATAAAAATATTTTTAAGAGAATTATTTATATTTTTTTACTAAAGTCATCCAAGATAATTCAGTAGTGCAATTAGAGATATATATCTGTTACTGCAAACGAAATACTTTGAAATAGAGATTGACAAAGCCATGAGAAGCTATCAGCGTCTTTGTTCCTCAGAGAGTAGGGGTGCATCCCTCAATAAATGTCAGTCAAAGAGGGGTGCAGTTAATAAACAATCGACCTGACCCTCCTACCTCAAAACTCCATAGGAGAAAACATTGTCAGAAATGTACACTACATCTATTTTCGGAACGTTTTTGGAGGTCGAAAATTGTCTATGACAGCCATCGGAATTGTACGTGCAAATCGCTTAAAAGGTTAATTCCTGTATTCAATTATGTAAATAAAAGTATAACTATCAACTTTGCTGAGGCTCATTAAAGCCTCTCTCAGCATTGTAAAAATGGCTATTTTAAGTCTCAATTTTTTGTTTATTCTCACTTTTTTATAGAATTGATTTTTAATCATATTTTGTGAGGATATTTGTCAATTAATTTTAGCTTGTAATGCTGTTGGTCTCTCCTTACTTTCTGTGTTAATGTGTTTCTGCAAGCAACAGCTTTCTTAAATTTTTAATTTAACAAAGGTTTTCAACCACATCAAATTGTGAAAAGCAGGTGTTGCAGTATGTTGACCGTGTATAAGGAGGTCGCTAATGGTCATTGTGATTATGGAAATTAAAAAATACAAAAAACCCCAAAACAACAAGGTTAAGGTACTGTTGAATAAATAGAGTTTATCTATTAAGATAAAAGTTTTAATTTGTAAATTGATTTAAGATGTATTTGTAAATTGACATTTGTCTAGCTCATCAGAAAGGAATTACAACTTAATTTATGAGAGCATCAGTTTCGACACTCGCTGGGGACGGTAGAATTGCTAGTGCTGTAAAGTGTTAAAGGTTAATCCTTTTAGAACGAACGTATAATGTATGCAACGTCTCCTAAATTGATTGAGACAATGCTAGAATATTGACAAATTCAGCTCTAGCAGTTATATAGGACTATATTGGTAATGAAAAATCTTCAATAAATGTTCTATCTAAAATTATATACCTCTATTCTAAGTCATTTTAAAAGACGTTGCTTATATGACACACTTGTCCTCAAAAGATTAAATGCGCCTTATGTCTAAAGATTAGCATAAGAAGTTAAAAATTTATTTCCTCGCCCGCCTCAGAACCACTAGAATTTTAGGAGTTAGACGTTATACAAGGTGAAAACGTAAAACGTAATCACTACTTACTTCCAATAATCCATTTTAAACTATAATATTCATCCCATCTGGATACTTTATTCTCACTACTCGTGAGGATTTTTCAAGCAGATTCTAAAGGATCATATATATGAAAGGCATAAAAAGAATAAAAAATCTTAGATTAGTTTATCCAAGACGAAATGCTGATCAGTGATTCTGTGCTCGATTTCTCCGATGATGATACACTACTATAATAAATATCTTTTGACATCCTCGTTGTAGATGGTGATAGTTTCCTCCCAGATTCTACAACCCATTGTCTATATGGTTCTTTTCTAGACAAATATATAACCTGTCTTTTAACATCTCTTGACTAGCCTTAATAAAAGAGACAGGAAGTAGATGTCTGATCCTTCAAAAGGAGATGAATTATCATTGGTTTCATAGAAGTAGCTTCATGGTGCATAGGTTCCTATTTTCTATGCGTACCACCAGTTAGTGTTTCTTTTACTAGTTTGCTTGGAGTGTATGATTACAAAAAGAGAATTTAATTGTTTCATTTAGATAAATAACAACTTATTTTAGTCAAGAAATAAGCCAGTTAACTTAAAACTCATTATCAATTTGTTTTACTACAATCAGTTCTGTAAAAATGTTGAGAAAACTTTAATGTATGCATGTTCTGTGAAATAGTGTAAAGTAAACTTTTTCTCAATTAATTCACATTTTTCCATTAAAACTTTTGCCCACTTATAAACATTAGTAGAAACGTTTGACGTGGAAGCCACATAACTTTCTTGCACAACTATTAATTCATATTAATTTTAATGTTTTGTTTAATACATCACAGGAATTATTTGCTCTTAATTCTCAAGGTAGCGGTAGTGTTTGAGGAAAGCTCAAGTAATGCCATCTGACGGTGTCTTACATCGTTAATTTTTTTTATGTTAAGAGATTTTTCATTTTATAGATATTTCGTTTTAAACCGAAATATTTCCCAATTACAATAGTTTCCTTTCTACTTAACAGGAAGTAATAAACAGTAAAAATTCAAAATTTTACTCTGCAAATAATGTATTTTATTTTTTGTATACGAACTATGATCGCTAAAAGAATTGATTCAACTGCTTAAAGAAGTATTGTTGCAATTACATATCGATGCTTCAATATATTTTTGTTGCATTGTTTTAGTTAGGTAGCATTAATGTTCGTTAAATTGAAATTTTTCGTTAGATCGCGTGATAATTGTTATCAAAATGGTGATGCACAGCTAGATATGACAAAAGTTGTAAATACAAAATTTCAACATTGTACGGTGAATAGGTTTTCAGTTAAGCCTGATACTGTTAATATTCATTATATTGAAATTTATATGTATACGAATATAATTCCTTTACTTTGTACAAGAAAGTAAAAAGCATCAAATTTAGCCCTCAAAACATTATTTATTTAGTGAAATATCTTCAATAAAATCAGTAAAAAGACTAAAATCCAAGCGGATTTATTTTAACTTGGAAAATTATCAATGAAATCCCTCTAACCGGGTAATCGAAACAGCATTTTCAATGAAGGCATCTGGTTAGTAAAACCTAAATGAAAAATCTTCACCATAGTTTTTGTTTTACACGAAATACATACATACCTACAGATATCACAATTAAACAATTTGAAATTATCTTTGAGAAAGTCAAAAAGTATATTTAAAGTTTCAACATTAAAGTTTATGCGCATGTGTGTACGTATTTGTTTAAAGTTACTGAGCGAAATTGATTCAGGTCTATTGAAAATGAACATTTTTTCTGAAATTCCAACGCCGAAATTTTACACTAATATAATAATTCCTTTACTTTGTACAAGGAAGTAAAAAACATCAAATTTAACCTTAAAAACATTATTCATTTAATCAAATATCTTCAATTAAATCAGAAAAAAGACTAAAAGCCAAGAGGATTTATTTTAACTTAGAAGATTATCAGTAAAATCCCTCTAACCGGGTAATCGAAACAGCATTTTCAATGAAGGCATCTGGTTAGTAAAACCTAAATGCAAAATCTTCACCTCCTACAGCTAATAGTTTTTGTTTTACACGAATTACATACATACCTACAGATATCACAATTAAACAATTTGAAATTATCTTTGAGAAAGTCAAAAAGTATATTTAAAGTTTCAAAATTAAAGTTTATGTGCATGTGTGTACGTATTTGTTTAATGTTACTGAAATTGATTCAGGTCCATTGAAAATGAACATTTTTTTCTGAAATTCCAATGCCGACAAATAATGTATTTTATTTTTTGTATACGAACTATGATCGCTAAAAGAATTGATTCATGCTTAGAAGTATTGTTGCAATTACATATCATGCTCAATATATTTTTGTTGCATTGTTTTAGTCATAGCATAAATGTTCGTTAAATTGAAATTTTGTTAGATCGCGTGATAATTGTTATCAAATGATGCACAGCTAGATGTGACAAAGTTGTAAATACAAAATTTCAACATTGTACGGTGAATAGGTTTTCAGTTAAGCCTGATCTGTTAATAATTATATTGAATTTTATATGTAACGAATATAATTTTTACTGTACAAGAAAGTAAAAAGTTCAAATTTAGCTCTACATTATATTTATAAATATTCTTCAATAAATCTGATATATATAAAAGAATAAAAGTAAAATAAAATTTAAAAAGAAAATAAAATATCCATCGAGATTTATTTTAACTTAAAATTATCAATGATCCTCTACTAATCGAAACAGCATTTTCAATGAAGGCATCTGGTTGTAAAACTAAATGCAAATCTTCATCCTACAGCTAATAGTTTTTGTTTTACACGAAAATACATACATACCTACAGATATCACAATTAAACAAGAAATTATCTTTAAAGTAAAAAGTATATTTAAAGTTTCAACTTAAAGTTTATGCATGTGTGTACGTATTTGTTTAAAGTTATGAAATTGATTCAGGTTTATTGAAAATGAACATTTTTTCTGAAATTTCCAACGCCGAAATTTTACACTAATATAATAATTCCTTATTTGTACAAGAAGTAAAAACATCATTTAACTTAAAACATTATTCATTATCAAATGTCTTCAATTAAATCAGAAAAAAGACTAAAGAAGAATTATTTTAACTTGGAAGATTATCAGTAAAATTCTCAATAATCGAAACATTTTCATTAACATCTTTAGTAAAACCTATGCAAAATCTTCACCTCTACAGCTAATAGTTTTTGTTTACACGAATACATACATACCTACAGATATCACATTAAATTGAAATTATCTTTGAGACATCAAAAAAGTATATTTAAAGTTTCAAAATTAAAGTTTATGTGCATGTGTGTACGTATTTGTTTATGTTACTGAAAATTGATTCTCCATTGAAAATGAAAATTTTTTTTTCTGAATTTAAACCGAAATTTTCCCAATATAATATTCCTTTACTTTGTACAAGGAAGTAAAAAACATCAAATTTAACCTTAAAAAATTTTATCATTTACTGTCTTCAATTAATCAGAAAAAAGACTAAAAGCCAGAGGATTTATTTAACTTAAGATTATCAGTAAAATTTCTAACCGGGTAATCGAAAGCATTTTCAATGAAGGCATTGGTTAGTTAAATGTATCTTATCTGCTAATAGTTTTTTTTGCAGAAATATTAATGGTATCACAATTAAACAATTGAAATTTTTTTGAGAAAGGCTTATATTTAAAGTTTCAACAAATTTCGTGATTATACCTACGTATTTGTAAAAGTTAGTAAACTGTAACGTCATTTAAAATGATTTTTTTCTGTTAATACACTGAAATTTTACACGAATATAATAATTCCTTTACTTTGTACAAGAAAGTAAAAAGCATCAAATTTAGCCCTCAAAACATTATTTATTTAGTGAAATATCTTCAATAAAATCAGTAAAAAGACTAAAATCCAAGCGGATTTATTTTAACTTGGAAAATTATCAATGAAATCCCTCTAACCGGGTAATCGAAACAGCATTTTCAATGAAGGCATCTGGTTAGTAAAACCTAAATGAAAAATCTTCACCTCCTACAGCTAATAGTTTTTGTTTTACACGAAATACATACATACCTACAGATATCACAATTAAACAATTTGAAATTATCTTTGAGAAAGTCAAAAAGTATATTTAAAGTTTCAACATTAAAGTTTATGCGCATGTGTGTACGTATTTGTTTTAAAGTTACTGAGCGAAATTGATTCAGGTCTATTGAAAATGAACATTTTTTCTGAAATTCCAACGCCGAAATTTTACACTAATATAATAATTCCTTTACTTTGTACAAGGAAGTAAAAAACATCAAATTTAGCCTTAAAAACTTTATTCATTTAGTCAAATATCTTCAATTAAATCAGTAAAAAAACTAAAAGCCAAGAGGATTTATTTTAACTTAGAAGATTATCAGTAAAATCCCTCTAACCGGGTAATCGAAACAGCATTTTCAATGAAGGCATCTGGTTAGTAAAACCTAAATGCAAAATCTTCACCTCCTACAGCTAATAGTTTTTGTTTTACACGAATTACATACATACCTACAGATATCACAATTAAACAATTTGAAATTATCTTTGAGAAAGTCAAAAAGTATATTTAAAGTTTCAAAATTAA
The DNA here is from genome assembly GCA_032207245.1 of Pardosa pseudoannulata. Taxonomy (NCBI): domain Eukaryota; kingdom Metazoa; phylum Arthropoda; class Arachnida; order Araneae; family Lycosidae; genus Pardosa; species Pardosa pseudoannulata. Next base: position 67,460,975 of record CM063503.1, read on the forward strand.
AGTTTATGTGCATGTGTGTACGTATTTGTTTAATGTTACTGAAATTGATTCAGGTCCATTGAAAATGAACATTTTTTTCTGAAATTCCAATGCCGAAATTTTACACGAATATAATAATTCCTTTACTTTGTACAAGGAAGTAAAAAACATCAAATTTAGCCTTAAAAACTTTATTCATTTAGTCAAATATCTTCAATTAAATCAGTAAAAAAACTAAAAGCCAAGAGAGTATATTTTAACTTGGAAGATTATCAGTAAAATCCTTCTAACCGGGTAATCGAAACAGCATTTTCAATGAAGGCATCTGGTTAGTAAAACCTAAATGCAAAATCTTCACCTCCTACAGCTAATAGTTTTTGCTTTGCAGGAAATACATACTTACCTACAGGTATCACAATTAAACAATTTGAAATTTTTTTGAGAAAGTCAAAAATTATATTTAAAGTTTCAAAACTAAAGTTTCGTGTATTACGTACGTACGTATTTGTTTAAAGTTATTGTGCGAAACTGTGAACGTCTATTTAAAATGAACATTTTTTCTGTAATTCAGGCACTGAAATTTTACACGAATATAATAATTCCTTTACTTTGTACCAGGAAATAAAAAGCATCAAATTTAGTCTTCAAAACATTATTTATTTAGTAAAATATCTTCAATAAAATCAGTAAAAAGACTAAAAGCCAAGCGGATTTATTTTAACTTGGAAGATTATCAGTGAAATCCCTCTAACCGGGTAATCGAAACAGCATTTTCAATGAAGGCATCTGGTTAGTAAAAGACTCAAATCCCCAACTGATTGAGGATGTTTTTGACAAAAGCACCTTTCCTTAGTCTCACAATTTATTTTATAGCTCTTTCGAATTTCGACAATGTTACGAAAAAAATATCATTCGACTCTAATTTTATATCCGCCTCTTTTACGTTTCTCGGGAACTAGTTTTCTGAATTTGTTATCAATATCAAAGAACAATAGGGAAACAAATGAATTACATTGGATTGAAGGTAATCTTCCGTTATATTATTTAAAATAAAAGGGATCTTCAGAGCATATATAATACCACGATTTATTATTTCAGATTTTTCTTCCTTTACAGCAGTGATTCAGAAAATTAGGGAGGTTATAAGTTCGAAGTAAACACATTTAAGAATAGTCACACACTATCAAGATTAAGATTAGAAAATATATTAAATTTTTATTTCTAAAACATTTATGTTTTAACTGATTTTTATGTATAAACCTAAATACAAATATATAAATATATTGAAAATTTTTAATTGTTATTGAATAATTATTAAATAGTTATTATTGAATATATTGAATATATAAAAAATGAAAATCTAAAACAAAATTATTTTGAAACAAAAGTTCATTTTCAAATAAAAAAATTATTTTGAAATAAAAATTCATTTTCACATAAAAAAAATCTTTTTAAATAACAATTCATTTTTAATAAAAAATCGTTATGACATATACGAAGTAATTGTTGGCTGAGGGTGTCAATACGACATTACAAAGTAATATCTCCACATAAAAATCTAGTACTAGCATGCTGTTTATATTATTTGAATGTAACTTATTCCTTTACATTATTTCATCTGAAAAAAACATTTAAAGTAGAACTCCTCTTCGATATTGAGTCCAGCCCTCCTTCTACTAAATGGAATATTATGGTATAGTCCCTTGTAATATCAAAAATATGTCCCTTCCAAAGAAATAGGTTGTACATCTTAATACTTTGTAATGTTAGCAAAAGGATTAACCCATATTGGACCGTTGTCCTATAAACAGGACAGCAAATAGAATTCCATTTAATAATAAAGTTATAAATATTTTCTGAGTGGATTTTATTTTAAGACCTTTAAAATAGACACACTTTATCATACTTACAAAAAAAACTGAGAAATCAAAATATATTGTATTGTAAAATTTATTTTTAGCAACCCCTTAAAAATTGTCTTTTTTTACTCTTTGATTTTATATTTATTATTTTTTTTCAAACATAGTGGAGGTTACTTGTAGTACTCCAGATATTATCATTACATTAGTGAGTAACACTAGGTCCAGAAAACGGAATTATGACACCAAACATTTTATCCATTTTAATGATGATACTTCAATTGATTCACAAGATCGTTATTATAAAAATCGACCTTTTTATGACAAAATCAGCAGAACTTTGAAGCAGTTTGGTATATTTTCTGAAAATCTCACCATAGACGAAAGAATGGTAAAATATTTTGGAAGGCACGGTTGCAAGATGCTCAGAAAAAAAATAAACCTGTAAAATTTTTATATAAATTTTGGGTATTAGCATCCTACAACGGATATCCTTTTGCTATTACCCCTTACCAAAAATGCCAGTTCAAGAACTGCAAAAGAAAAGCAACAACAGTGTGCTTAAAATGTAATGTTGAATTTTGCTTTGAATGTTTTCCCAAATTTCACCTATGAATCAGCCTAATGCAATGCAAGTGATATTTGTTAAATTTTAGTAGTGTATTGGAGCATTGGCCTAATTATAGGACAGCTAATTACTTAAAAAATTAAAATTTATATTTAAAATTTTGGTTTTATATGCTTAGTTACACCATATTAATGTAATGGATAAAGTTTTAAAATTTTTCAGAAATATTTAGTTGGTGTGGTACAATATGGGTTAACATGGATAAAAATAGAAGCAGAATATTACAAAATCGTTAACATTTTGTATAATTTTTCTTATTTATATAAATGTGTTCAATATAATATTTTCCTATCTTATATAGTGCTTTTTACACAGAAAATCATTGAAATAAAAGCACGTAAAAACATACACTACGTTGGGAACTTAAATAAGATACATCGGTTATTTTTCATTATGATTGGTTTGGTTTGGTTTGGAGTGCTACGGTCAACTTTTTGCAACACGAGGGTTAATGAAACCGGGACCTACAGCTTAAAGCCGATTCCGAACGGCTACGAACATCCATGCCACAGTGGGATTCAAACCCACGAACTCCGGTTCCGAAGGCCAACACCCTAACCAATCGGCCATCGTTCGGCATTTTTCATTATGAAGACGCATTAATATGACTAGCACTTAATGAATGATGTTACAATGAATAACCAATAGCACGAAGACCATGGTAGCATGAATAGTAAACGGTACATAAATAGTGTTTAAAAGAAACGGAAAACCAGTGGAGTCATGCAGAACCTATTTAACCGATGTCGAAATGGCATGATTTATGGCTTTCGGGCTAAGAGTGCTTACATTTGTTAATCTGCGTAGTTTGTTAACCATTAGCGTACAGACTGGGTGAGTGTGTATTATAAATGATAAAATGACCCTATCGAATATCAGCAATGTTATAAATGTTATCCCCTGTATCCAGATTATTAATAATTTCGTTGATCATTCCGAATAACAATTTTCTGTCACTGATTGCTTACGAAGCGTAGGGCACAAACTGATACGTTTATTCTAAGTCACAGATATTTGTACGTCCTGTTCTCTGATCTTCCCGTCCATGATGTTTAAATGTCACATTATTATTTAACCAAATGATTGAGCACTGGAATAATAACAGACTCATAATCTCCTTGCATTAGTTAGATACCTCTATGTTAACTCCATGGAGTTTTCTTTCGTATTACCATACCCAAGTAGCAATTGGCACTTAAAATCACAGTAATCGTTGTACAGCAGAAAAGTAGCAATAAGAAACCCATCTTTTTCCGACCTTACTGTGCAATTTAATATCCATTTTAGGGCATGTTGTAAATCTACAACACAGTAACACAAAAGGTTAAAACATTTTGTTTATTTGTGTCATTTTTAGAGTTACATATGTCATATTTTATTATTTTACACAGTCATTAAGCAAATATATATGTTCAAAGTAATCGTAGTACAGCAGGATAGTAGCAATCAACAAAACCCCCTTTTTAAAGCTTACTCTTCAAATTAATATCAATTTTAGTGCATGTTGCAGATCTACAACACGGTAACACAAAAGGTTAAAACATTTTGTATACTTGTGTCATTTTTAGAATTACCTATATCATATTTTATTATTTTACACAGTCATTGAGCAAATATATATGTTCAAGTAAGAGGCATATAAATAGAATGGCGATTTTATCGACTTGAGATATTTTAATTATAAATCTATTAAAGATAAATATAAGGGAAATAAATGGAATGAATATGAAGATTAATATTCATTACAGCAAATAAGTTATAATTTAATAATTTACTATGAATATTAGCATCTTTTCACTTTTCTAGCACCTATAAATATGTATAAAATAATTATTTATGCAATTGTGTTTAAGCTTGAACATAACTTTTCGTAATTTTCTCAAAAAGTTAATTTTAATTTTGTCATAAATAGAACAGAAATATGTTCCCTGTATTATACAGTCTATTTGAGAAAAAATAACTTTAGGTAATAGTACATAAGCAACCCAGATATGATACAAGGATTATTAAAGCTGTTGAAATAATTAACAACATGCAATGTATTTGCGAATACAGCTATTTAATATCATATGCGACTTTATTGCATTCAATGACGCCTAAATAAATAAAATATGCTGAATCTGAAGAACATTCAAAACAGTCTCTAATGCTCTGCATGTATCTGTATGAAGGAAAAGGAAAGCAGATGGACACTATCTGAGGATCGTCCATAAAGAGGTGTTATCCTACGATTATTAGTTTCATTTCCTTCAAGTCAGTCTTCATTTGTGGTGATAATACTTTATCACTTTATAGCTTGATAGCTAATGGACTGCTAAGATTTGTTATAAATGATGTGTTTTATCATCTTACGCTTGGCATCACTAAGTTGCGAGAATAAAATGATCATTGATTTTACTCATTTGTCGACACGAAGTATTCAATTCAATATTTCTCTTCGGATAATTTTCTTAAAGCAACCAGAATAATACAAAATATAAGAGGAATTAAGAACTTCTGAATTTTCTATCTGTATGAAATGTAAATTGCTAAACACGTTCAACTTTATTATTTTATCATCTGAAGTTATTAAATACCCACCTTTTTATTACTAAAGATATTTAAATATTTTTTTGTAAATTAAACTATGTAGTTGACTATTAATGTATGTTGTGGAATATTAAAGCTCTATGTTTTGCGAAGTGGTAGATTATTAATTATCTTTCTTCATATCTCACTTAATATTCAATGTGTACAATTTAAATTTTAGTATAATTTTACTGACCTTCTTCAATATTTTGTTAAAAAATTTTAATTTTTGCTTTGAATGACCACTTTTGTTTTAAAACAACTACAGTATAAAACATTGTTATCCTTTTATTTAAATTATTGCATGGTGATCATATGTCTATATTTATGAATGTAAAACAGATATGTTTTACTTCTCTCCTACCCCTTTCACTCTTGGTTATTTAAAGAGTATTCCTGATAATAAAATACATTTAAGGGTACTTAAAATTAGCAGACAGCTTTTTATTTATTATGCCAGCAGCCACCGATATTGTTTTCTGTTGTCCGCGGCTATAAAATTTTCCACTTGTGCAAAAACGGCAGAATTTGATATTCTTTCTCGCTCATATTATCAAATGTCTAGATACATAAGAAAACTGAGGAGATCCTCACTCTATGTTCCATTGCATTTTCTCATGCCCCACGCATCGATAAGTATAACGGCTAAAAGATGTCAAAACAAATAAGAGCACGGTTATAAAACCGAAAGACATAGTTTGTTTCGAAGTGTCTGGGGTCGGGCTGAAGAGACAAAATTATTAAAATACCAAGATTTACAGAGAATTTCAGACAGATATTTAATGTAGAGATATTAAAAGGCATAATAAAACCCCAAGGGCTTAAAAAGGCAGAGAAATTTCCATGTATGTTATACACAAGGACAGTATTCCGTAGATCCAATTCCGGCTTGTGGGTATTGTGTGGGTCTGATTATGCCCCCCTCCATTAAGCGTTATACAACAGAGACATCGCAAGAACAATTCTGCCTTTCATATACTAATCAAGGAGATACATGACAAATGATGATAGGACCTAACCATTGGAAATCAGTAAAGAAGACGATAGCAGAGAAGAATCGTTGTCTGAAAGATGAACTTAAAGGTTATATGGCGGTAAGGATGCACTTCATCCTAATATCTAATAAGCTACAAGCATGTTTAATTCTTTACGACCAGAATTTATGTCCCAGTGTAGCTGTGTCCCAGATACGTCATGCCTTATTTATAAAAATTTAACTATGTTTCTTTACATATTACTCTATCTTCTCATAAGCCTGATAAGGATATCACCATATTCTATTTGTATAATGCGGTTAGATAGTACTTATTACAGCATCCCTGTAACAATAAGTTACATTCGGTTAAGTTTTTTCTACCTCTTTCAGTGAGCCATCGTCAAAGACATACAGAACAGAACTGGTTTGAACTAGAAGAAACTTCAGACTTCTCCCATCCAATAGAAGGGCCCGTTAATTAGGCGCGATTCTGACCCCTCCGTTCTTGAGTGGACCCATGTTTTTTCTCTGCCGGCAGTCTAATTTTTTAGAGGACAAGGTTGTTACCAGAAGAGAGAAGAGGGTGAACGCTGCTGGTATTCGCTGCTTGCGGGATAGACATTTTTTGGAGCGACACGAGAAAAGGGAAAAGCGTCGCCATATTTGTGAGACCGACGCAGAATCCAGAGGAGCCTTCCATATCTACAAATATAAGTTTTATTCCAGTTGTATTCCTTAGGCATCTTATTATATAAAATTATTTAATCAAGATATATTTATCCATCTGTTTTTTAATGAGTTTTAATTTCTTTTTTCTCAAACACTAGACCAACGTAGCATTATTTTTACAATCCCTTAATAATTTTTTATAATCATTGCTTAGGAATAGTGTACAAACCAAATATAAATTATAAGAATATAAAGTTTTTCACATAAAATTAATTTTAATATAAACAGAAATTCGACTGTACAAATTCGTGCGTTTGCTTGTTATAATTTCCCTCTTTCAAGATCTAATATGTCCAAACGTTAGAAGAGAGCATACATTTTTCATTTTTTATAATCATAACGCAATCTCTATAGGCTGGTCTCATCCCACAAATCACAAACGTATTTAGCACACTGCTTTTTCTACAATTCTTGGGGGCACATGGATTCATAGAATCGTTCTAACTTGGTAAATAAATTAAATTTAGATATATTAACAGTATATATTTTTGGTTATAAAAGTTTAAGTAATGTAAAAAATAGTTATTTTTCTTATTTTTTTAAACTTTAACAAAAATTATACCCATGCCTCTTAATTTTGATATTTTTCAAAGGTTTAGATACTCTATTTTCAATAACTTCTAAAAGCTTTCCATCAAACCTTATAGGAAAAATAATATAAATATATATAAAAAATTGGGTACGATTGTAATAGGGTTCCGTACTCTTAATCAATCCATGGAAGAGAAATATTTTGGATGGATTTAAGAGTATTTTAGTTATAAACCGTACCTGTAATTATATAGAAGAGGAAAAAATATTTTGAGTTATTGTCATAAAAAGTTTAAATAAAATGGTTTTCTTTCAAAAATTGAAAAATTGCAAACTTAGCTTCAAACCCCACTCACTAAAGTTCACTGTCTTCACTATTCTTGTGTTAAAGAAACAATCCCTAATTCAGCACTATTGCCAATGCAAACAAAATTATTAAATAAAATAAATAATAATTTATTTTGAAAAACCAACATAGAACTTTCAAAACAATTTTCAGACTATAAATATTCGTAAAATTATTAGACATGCAATCGTTTTTTCTAAGATTATAACATAAGATACCATATTTCATATAACATTCAATATTTTCAAAACATTAATTTTCTACAAGCCTATGTCTGTTTAGAAATAAATGTGTAATATGTTTACTATCTCAGACAATCTTTTTGTGAAAAACAACTTCAGTATTTGAGCTATTAAAGATATTTATAACATGTGGTAAATATGCGAATTCTACTATCTAATCTCGTATGGAAGTTTATTGAATGTGCATAAATAAACAAAACATGCTGAGTCTAACGAATAATCGGATATCACTTCCAAAACGTCTTTAACTTCCTGCATTTAATGCATCTATAAGAAGGGAAATGAAGGCAGAGTTACATTATCTGAGAATGGCTCATATGGAGGTGTTATCATATAATTATTACTTTCATTTCCTTCAAGTCAATCTTAGGTTGCAATGATAGTAACTTTATCCCTTTATAGCATAATAGCTGATGAAACCTAGAGATTTATTCTAAATTATATTTTTATTACCTACTTCATGGCTTCGCTAGATTAAATATCTAAAATAATCATTGATTTTACTCCAATTTCAATATGAGACATTATATTGCAGCATTATTTATTTTAGCTTTCCTAAGACAACCAGCAAAATATATGAATGAATGCAATATGAATTTAAAAACTCCCAATTTTCTATGCGAATGAAATGAGAAAAAGGGAATTTTTGAAAGGGAAATTGAATTTTTCTTTTGTGGCTAAGGTGAAAGTCAACTTTGAGTGTCAGAATATCAATAAAATAAAATGATCATTAATTTAGATTATGTGTTGCCATGAAACAATATATTAAATTATTTTTCCATTTTAGGATAATTATTAAAATTTATCAGATAGATATTAATGTATGAAATATACAGTAATGCTTAAAAGTTTAAAATATTTCTAAATAAGATGAAAATAGTGCACTATAGCAAAAAAAAAAAACACCTTTTAACCTAAATCCTCACGGATACCTTCACGAAGTCCCAAAGGCCAAGTCGTAGCTAACTCATCATACCAAAATGAATGATACTGTAGTTTTAAATTACTTAGGTTTAAAAAAATCAACAAAAAATTAAGGTTACATAAATCACAATGTTTTACTTCATTATATGAATTGCCTATGTATGTCATATGTAAGGTTTTAATATAAATATTATATTGTTAACTACAGTTAAAATGCTAAATTTGACAATGCACTTCAGTTACTCTATTTTTTATTGGTTTTCCAAAATTACATTGCAAATCTTATAGTGTAATCGAAACAATCTGTCACGGTTCGGGAGTTCTCTGGAGCGGTACGAGGCCTCAGAGATCCAAGGACTGTTGTTTGAAGACTTATGTCCAAGAAGATCATCACATATGTATTCAGGGATAACATGGCTGAGTTTCAGATTATAGTACACTACAGGCAGCGCTAATAGTTTATCAGAAGGTGGCAGTGGAGCATATCAACCGAATCCTCGCGGTGATGCATTGCACTATACAAACTGCGTTCAATCTTCACAGTGTTATAGTCGACTACCCATATCAGAGCAGGCACATCTGGATATTTAACTTGGCCAAATTATAGGTAGTTTGTAATGTGAGAACATGTAGATAGAAATACCCGAAGAACTCGTTATCTTTCCCAAACTTCGAGTGTCATATCTAAAATCTGAAAGTGGTTTCAATAGATAAACAACTAAGTAGACTTTTCAGTAAAAAGATCTTTAAGAGGCCTCAAGATGTTCCCTTCACTCTGCATGCTGAAAGTTTGTCAATTTTTAATTACTTTAAGTTTCTAAATACTTTAAAAATTATAGAAAGACTAGTTTCATTTGTTATAAAATTATGAGATTATTCTTTTGTAAGTGAGTACAATAAAAACATAGAATAATTAATATGGAAGAAATTATAGCTAGGTTGTTTCACATTCTATAATATTTTAAAAATTCCTCTCGATTGGTAAGCCTAAATTTTCTCTGTGCCTATATATTTGTACTATCAATAGAATGAATTAGCTATAATTTTATTCTACATCTATTTTTTTTTATCTTTTAGTGTTTTTTTAGCTTTTATATAAAAAAGATTTCTGTATCTGCAATTCATTCTATAGAATTAGAATATTCATTCTATAGAATTTTAGTTTATGGATGCAATTAATTAAAATTGTAAGTAAATACTCATAATCATGTGAACTGTAGTACAACGGATTTTTAAAATATCCTAATGTATTAATTATTCTATAGTTTATGTTGTAGTCAATAAAGGCGTATTATTTATTTCGTGATTATACAAACGTTGAAAAATGTTCATAAATGATTCACAATTATTTGTTTATTATGTATTTAGACTTATGGTTGACTGAAGTAGATACACTTTTGACAAGTAAACTCCTTTAGAAGGTACCACTTAAAACAATGTTTTGTTTATAGTTGTTTTACTGCAAGAATGTGATTACTGCAATAAACATGGTTTGCAGATCCGTATCATATGACGATTCATAATTTAGCTTTCATTTTAAAGTTTCATTTATTATTATATCATGAATACGTGATTTTTACTGATATAAACTGAAAATATATTGTAAACTGAAAAAACTGGGAACATCAGAAGTAGATTTCTCACAGAGATAGCTTTAAATTCTCAGTGCAAAGTTAACTTTTAGACAAAGTAGTTTACAATATTTATTTAATAAAGGAATTTTTTTGTTTATAGATAGCATACTTTTGATCAGCACCTTTTTATTTTTGTGGTTCAAAAATTTTAACTGTGTTTTATATTGTTTAAGCAATGTATTATAATTTTCTAAGGAATATATCTTGATTTGGGATACTCAAGATACAACAGGTTAAGAGAATGTTTTAAAATGTTATGTTTAAAAGTTTTTAAACTGTAGAAGAATAGTATTTTTCAAAATAAAATAAAATAAGCAACGGGTTAAAAGAATGTTTTAAAAATACATGTATAAAAGTTTTTAAACAGTAGAAGAATAGTATTTGCAAAATAAAATAAGATAAATAATGTAATTTAGATAAAATCATGCCCTGATTCAAAATGTATGAAAACATGGAGTGTATCGTGATCAGTTTTATATTTCTTACCTTTAGTATAGCTTGGTATTGATTTGACTTCTCAAGATTTAAAGTAGTGTATATATCAATAGAAATCTATATGATAAATAATTATTAGAGAATTATTTTAAAAGGTAAAGATTATAGATAATTTTTTATAAATTAGATGTATTACTCAAAGACGTATAAAAAATAATTATTTAATAAATGTGTCAACTTTGGTGGATTAGAAAAAAGAAGTTAATCTAAGAGTTTCTGCTATTTACATGGGTGTTCACAATTATTTTTAAATGAATAAAAGAACCGGAAACTTTAAATTTAAATAAAGGCTCCTCTTACCACTGACATCGATGGTAAAATTGAAGCTATTGCAGTGGAAATTCAATAGCTATCGGTTTGCTGTTACTCTTTTACATGATCATCTTGTCTTATTTTAAGAGTGCACTTAAAGTTTCTTTTGAATAATCAAAAAATTTCCCAAAGAATTGTAAAATGGAGGCCTTTTTTTAAGAGATTGACACACACAATTTCTGTGGGAAAACTGCCGGCATACTAACTGCGAATTAATTGAAACCGTAACGAGCGAACTTAGTCGGTGCCGAAAGTGTAAACAGACCAGATGAACGCTCGCTAGCTTTTCTTTTTACATGTACATAGGTTTTTTTTCGCGATTCTGCAATTCATTTTAAATGTATCCGGTATTGTAATAAATTTTATTTCTTTTACTCAAATGTATTCAAGCATTTAATGCTAAAGATGGAATTCTCAAGGTGCTTATAAAAGAACAAAACTTTTGCCCGGGACAAATTGACGAGAAGCAGTATCATTGGAAATTTGAAGGTAAGGCCCTTTATATTTATTATTGATTTATTTGTATTGTATTCTCTTGTGGCTTTTTGACAATTTCTTTCCAGAGGATTCCTGCCCATTGTAGAATTTTAAGCAACGGAAAGGATGATACACTGGCTAAAAAGGGAGCTTTTGTAGATCAACGCATGAACCGCCCTCTTTCATTTCATGCAACTAAATTGTTAGTTAATCTGATTCTTAAGAAGTATCTTAAACAGGATATGTATCAACTCGAGACGAATAAGAAATGGAGGATTTGGGGGAAGAGAGAGCTGTTACCAGTTTTCCGAGAAAGACTGCAGTGGCCTTCATAAGAAGTCTGGCTGGACATGACTGTTTACAAGACCATCTCTACAGAATTGAAGTGGTGGATTCACCGGAGTGTTTTTTGTGTGATTCTAGATATTCAATGACTTTTGAACATTTAAATAATTGAGTTGTACTTTCTCAGTATGAGGACATTGTAAAAAAGTATTGGAGAGTCTACGTGCGACGAATAAGAGATGGAGGATTTGGAGGAAGAGAGAGCTGTTCCCAGTTTTTCGAGAAAGACTGTAGTGGCACTTTTTATGGGTCTGACTGGACATGACTGTTTACAAGACCATCTCTACAGAATTGAAGTGGTGAATTCACCGGAGTGTTTTTGTGTGATTCTAGTTATTCAATGACTTTTGAACATTTAAATAATTGTGTTGTACTTTCTCAGTATGAGGACATTTTTTAAAAGTATTGGAGAGCCCGTGAACTAATGGCTTAGGAGCTAATTGTTTGATATTTGTATAATAAATAAATATTTAAATCAATAGAAATTCAACTGGGTTCAAAAGAGGTTTCACAACCCTTAAATTTTCAAAATATTCATTTTTCAGAAAAATGTATAGATGCCTGGTTGCTTTTGTAAAATTAAAATAAGCTCCTTAAAAAACATAACTTTACCTTAATGATTTGTGGGTTTAAATGTATCAGTTGATTCATAGAAAGAGTATTGTAAATGAAATTTCAACACATTGTTTTCTTTTTTACACGCATATTTACTCTTAAAATACTGCATGTAAATTTCTTTATTTTGTTTCAATATTTAAAATCATTTAATAGATTCAATTGAAAATTAAGTATAAATTTTCAGCACCAAAGAACACAATTTATACTTCCTCAAATGCTTGAACATGTGCTATTTTTTTAGAGTATTTACAATTTACTACTTTAATTTATTAAAACTATTAAAATAATGTTTTAGGTCCAAGTTGACTCTGGTACTTTAAACGATACGCTTCATGATAATTACGCAAACAAATATATATTCTAAATTTAACTGTAAATAGTGGTAACTAGTTTTCATTAAATTTCAACCATATCTAATGAATTACTGAGTATTCATTAACATTTCTTAGATGAAGAAAAAATGTTCTTTATTTAATAAAAGTTCTAGTTATTTAATCCATATATTTATAGATATAACAAGCCAAAACCAGTTTAAAACGGTTTTCCAATTTCGTTCTTATAATAGTAGTAAAACCCGTTAATATGAGCATAAATAATGTTATTGATAGAAACCTATATGCTAGTTAATTCTACTTCAAAAGATTCTTTGATTAAAATAGAAAACTTTTTTTTAATTGAGACTTTCAAAAGCATTCTTTAAAACTACTTCCAACCCGATGAGTTTTAATTAACTATCTTCATTTTTACTAGTATCTACATGTTAAAATAACTCGGTTTTGAATTTCATTCTCGTTCAATACAATTTAAAAAAGTATTTAAATTTATACGATGTCTTATAAATGTTTTTCATTTTATCACTGTAACACATTCTGTATCTTAACAAAATAAACGATGTTTTAAAAAAGCATAACCTAGTTTTACGACAAACTTTAATGAGCAATTTAAAGAAATATGAAAGAAATACTGCTGTAAAAGTTTGAAGACACAAATATGTTTGGAAAGTAAAACTGGAAAATACATTTTTAAGTATGGCAAGAAAAACTATAGAAAAAAATAGTTTTAATGAAATAAAGTAGTCATTCTACTGCAAAATTTTATTCGATTGTAAAAATATACGCCTTGATAAACTTTTCTGGACAAAAACATCTCTTATTTTTTGTCGAGTTTTACCTTTTTAAGGTCATTTGTCCTCTTTACAAAAGGAGGATATTAACATCCTTCAGACATCAGTATCAAAAAGTGATACTTTTTTTGTTCCTTTTGTCTTACTATAAAGACGCTTACGTTGTCTTGAACTTTTCAGTTTTTCTCGATTTGCAAGCACCATTATTGTGAATTAAATCCCATATCTCTTCCTGCTTTTCTGCTGAAATGCGATGACCTGTAAACATTGTTGTACGCAGTGTACAATAGTCTCTTACAGCCTCGCCACAGCTAAAATGTGGATTATGTTCCGGTACAACTCCAATCGCTTTGGCACAGTGACCTGTAATGAACACATCTTCGATAGATATTCTTTTAAGCTTTTGCGATTTTTCATACAGAGCTTCGACAATGTCACTTGATATAACATAACCTGCACCAGCCAAAAATGTAGGATGTCCGTAGGGTAACGACAAGATAGGTATGGCTTTGTTTTTCCTCATTTTTATTGGATAAGCTACGTGAGTCTTGATACATCCAACTATCCAACGTTTTTTGGATAGTTTTTCGTTCAGAAAATTAGATAATGTTTCTGTGTTGATGAATATATCATCATCTGTCTTCATTAAGAACTTTACGTGAGAGCAATAAGAAGAGAACCATTTTAAAGCCATTACAGACTTTTGTGTTAAGTTTTTGTAAGAATCTATAAAATCGGCTTGGACAACATCTCTATAACTCATACTTTCTTCATATATCTGTTTCTGAAGTCGCATATTTTGTTTAACTTTTCCAAGAAGAAAAACCAAACCTCCACTTGTCTTGTTCAAAACATAAGGATTCCCCCATGTATTCCTAATAGCAATCCTCTTCTCAATATTCTGCGGGGAAGAACTGACGACTATGAGGTATAAAAATTTATGTTCCAGACAAAAATAAGGTTCGTTGATTAGAAACCTTAAGGGTGGATTATTTGTTGGTTTGGGTTTTGATATAGATTCATACTTTTGTTTCATTAAACTAGAATGCAGTTTCTTTGTGCCACTAGTTCTCAGTTCATAGCTTCCTCGTTTGGTTGTTGGCATATCATCAAATTGTGTGACACTTAAAAGTAAAAAGAATCCCAATAGAATCAGAGAAGTCGTAACAAATACTAAAGCTGTCTTCCTCCATTGATATAGTTGAAGCCATATCTGGAATCTGAAAGATGAAAATAAAGAAAGTTAATTTTCACCACTCATTATTTTGTATCAATTACAACATATTGATACAGTATAGAATTATGATATAACATTTTCCTTGATAATTGAAAACTATTACAAATGCATGCTGTATTAATCATTTACAAGTACAAAATTTAATATAGCTATTAAATATAAATTATAAATAGCTATAATAGAACTATAATTATTTTGCATCTTTAGAGCATTCATTTTTAATGACTTGTTTGGGATGATGTGCGTTACACAAAGCCTTTTTGTAAATTTTTAATTTCTAGCTATCGGCCATTCCATAGAAACGGGTGTGGCACATTGAACTACTTTTTATCACTTTTTCTATAAAAAATATAATATTTCAAATATATATTTTTTGTGAAACAATTATAACACCTAAGGAAAAATTTTTGCCACAAATAATGACTTTTCATTTCTTCTGTATGTGTTTAAAAAATTGTAAATATGCTGTTAAGGGTGTGACATAACTGTCACACTCGTAACAGCATATTTATATTTACCTCCTCCTATAAGATCTTTTGGGAATTCAGAGGACATTTCGAACACGAACTTATTTTACCTGCCCCAAATACCTTTAATGAATACGACGGTTCTTTGGCCTGCTAGAGCCTTTTACTAACAATCTTCTGGTTATTAAATCGATGCCTTGGCTGATTGATCTACCACTCATCTGTTCAAAATATTTTTTGAAGTAACAATGTAACAATGTTATAGGAAGTTTTGGAAGATAGAACACTAGGGACATTTTTTAAATCAACTGAAACACTTTAATTACATTTATTTTGATATAATTTAATTAATATAGCTATATTTAATCTAAATGTATATAAATTTTCATATATCTAAGTGCATAATTTACATAACCACTTTGTAAATTCCGCTGACACCTTAAAGAAAATATGTTCTTTTTTATAAAAATTTCATATCAAACAGGGCTAGCTTCTTCTTTAATTCTATTATTTTTTCGTGTGACTGAAGCAGATGCATCTATGCTAAGAGAGTAGCCAAACTTGCCTCTAAGTATTACCCGATATTTAATTTGACAAAGGAAGAAAAAACCCTTTGAACTCATAATAGGATTATTCCCCAAACATTACGGTCATTTGATGCTGACAGAACTTTGAGTTTTTGCTTAAAATTTAAGTGAAAACTTAATTATTTGTGATTTTGTAACTTTGTTTCACGATTACATGTTATTTTAGGTAAAAGAAGGAAGAAAAAGTTGTTTCAAAGAGTTATATTTTATCTGTACGAATTCGCTAAAAAGACATGAGATGCCATTGATTTCATAATTAGTTAAAATAAAAATAAAAAAAATCATTCTCTTTATATTTTTGAAATTTTTGAAATATATTGCTTTGTTCGTTCTTTACCCCTATAATATTTGCTCTGTTTGGTTGGTTTGGAGAGCTACGGTCTACTTTTTTTACTACACGATCATTCTCTTAATTAAGAATCCTAAGAAAACAGTCATCAATAGTGTTGCTTCATCGTGTTTGCTGCCCTTAAAAATATTCTCAATAATTTATGTCAATCAAGAATATTCGGTCAAAATATTGTAGTTTAAAATGTCTCGGCTATAATTTTAATTTTTCAAAATATCAATGATTTAACTTCCAACTATTCTGTTACAATCTTTCCGTTACTTTAGTTTGGTTTGTAACGCTACGGTCGACCTTTTTGCTACATGATCTTCTTCTTAATTAAAAATCCTAAAAAAACAGTCATCAACAATTTGCTTTATCGTGTTTACTGCCCTTAAAATATTCTCAATAATTTATGTCAATAAGAGTATCCGGTCAAAACCCTGTAGTTTAAAATGTCTCAGCTATAATTTTACCTTTTCAAAATATCAAAGATTTAACTTCCAACTATCCAGTTACAATCTTCCCGGGAATTTGGTTTGGTTTGGAGCTCTACGGTTTACTTTTTTGCTACATGATCTTCTTAATTAAATATCCTAAGAAAACCGCCATCAACAATTTGCTTCATCGTGCTCTTAAAAATATTCTCAATAATTTATGTCAGTCAAGAGTATCCGGTCAAAATATTACAGTTTAAAATGTCGAGGTTATAATATTACCTTTTCAAAATATTAACCATTTTTAAATATCGATAATCTAAAATAACGCTGATTTTTCGACAAATTTATTGTGGTATTTCAGACAGAAGAACATTAATTTTTGTAAATCGTCACAGGTGATATTTTGGCCGTGATATTTTTTACCTCGATATTTTGACCCCCATACCCAATCAACAGTTGAGATTGAAACGTACCTGTAATATGAATGCTAATATTATCTTATTAAGCAATGTCAATTCTTGAAATTGAAACCATTCATTCTCTATAATTAGGAAAAGATTAGAAAACTTTTGCCATTTACTGCACTTGTATTCTGAATATTAACTTCAAATCTTAATAAACGCGGTTAATAATCAGCTTTAAACACCACCTTTACTACACTTAAATAATATCCTCTGATTTATGTCTATCAGATTCTATGATTCAAGTGTATCTCTAAAGTGACAATTTATACTGTCCTATTAACAGATGTAAATTTCTAAATTGGAAGCTATTCAGTCTCTATAATCATGGAGATTTTAGAAGACGTATGGCGTTCACTGCTTTTGTATATAACATCTTAATTTTAAATACTGAGAAACACAGTATCATACATCGTGCGAAACTACCTTTAATACACTTAAATATCCTCAGTGACGTATACCGATATATTTCTACGACTAAAATCTTTAAAATAAATACTTGAATTTGTAACATGGAAATTATCCATTCTCCATAACCATGAAAACTTTAGAAAGCTTTTAATTCTCTCTGCATTTGTATTTTGATTATTAACTTCAAATCCTAAGACACAGCAATTGATCATTTTTCAATACTACATTTAATACACTTAAATAATATCCTTAGCGATGTATGTCAATCAATTTTTATGACTCCAGTGTGTTTCTAATATTAACTTTAAATCCTAAGACACAGCAATTGATCATTTTTGCAATACTACATTTAATACACTTAAATAATATCCTTAGCGATGTATGTCAATCAATTTTTATGACTCCAGTGTGTTTCTAATATTAACTTTAAATCCTAAGACACAGCAATTGATCATTTTTGCAATACTACATTTAATACACTTAAATATCATCAGCGAAATATGTCAAGGAACTTCTATGACACTAGTGTGTTTCTAAAATTAACTTTAAATCCTAAGACACAGCAATTGATCATTTTTGCAATACTACATTTAATACACTTAAATATCATCAGCGAAATATGTCAAGGAACTTCTATGACACTAGTGTGTTTCTAAAATTAACTTCAAATTCTAATACACATCAACATTTTGCAATACAACTTTTAACACACTTAAATAATATCCTCAGCGATATACGCCAATCAACTTCTATGACTCAAGTATGTTTCTAAAATGAGTACTTATACTATTGTATTAACCAGTTTGAATCTGTTAAGAGGAAATTATTTGTTTTCTATTTCCTGAAAATTTGAAGGTCTTGTGATATTCCCTTCTACTGTAATTTGCATGTATCTCTTAATCCTAAGCAATACTCATCCATCCAATTGTCACACCACGTTTCAGAGACCCAAGTAATATCCTCGGCGATATGTATCAATCAATATCTGCGAATCACATGTGTCTGTAAAAGAAGTTTTTCTACTGTGTTATTGATCTGTGACTACATCTTAAAGGTAAAGTATTCTAATGATAGGAGTATTTAAAATTTTAGAACTGTGGTAATTTGCATGTTAACTCAAAATCCTAAGAAATACTCATCGACCCTATTGTCACACCACGTTTCACAGATCTAAGTAATATCCTTAGCGATTTCTATCAGTCAATATCTACGAATCACATGTGTCTGTAAAAGAAGTTTTTCTACTGTGTTATTGATCGGTGACTACATCTTAAAGGTAAAGTATTCTAGTGATAGGAGTATTTCAAATTTTAGTACTGTGATAAAAAAAAAATATCAGGTAGCAGCAAAGTAGTAAAATAAAATTATATTACTTATAAAAATAGTACGTTTATAAAAGTAGCTGCTGCGTGATCAGAGTTTAAATTTTAAAATTTTCTTTTTAAAACAACTGAAATGAAAAGGACAAATGTATGGTATATTATCATTACCTGTCGTCATAAGCATATGTTAAGGGAGAGAGGGAAATCAACTAAAATATTTATAATCCTCACTAAAATTTCTAGCTTCTACAATGTTTCTAAATTCTTTGATTTCGTAATTATACCTCTCTGTCATTCAAACTATCAAACGCTTGACAGAATAATAAAATACTTATCAACTTAGAAATCAACAAAAAAAATGTATAAGTTTTATATGTTATGACTGCTTTCTTTGCACTTGTCTACTTTAAAATTTACTTGATATTCACTTTCAGAAGAAATTTTGCTACATACTTATCTAGAGATAACACCATTTTCACTATGTTATTCATCCCCACAAAACATTTTTAATTTAGTTTATGTGAATTAATATTATATATTTACTCAACACTGTTATTAATCGTACAAAAATAATTATACATATATATTTACAAATCAACAAAAATTAAGGTAATTTTAACTGTTATAATTGCATACTCTACTTAGTGTAAAAGTTCCCCATATAATATTTAATAATCGTAAGATTAACCAATGTTTATTTTGCTGATTAAAATACATTGAAAACCCAATTATCTTTGAATAAATTAATAACATAATTTTTCGTTGTTAAAAGTATTAAAAAGAATTATAGAATAGTTGTACACATCAGTATTAGGCATTTGATTAAATTAATATAATTTTCGCCTTTTATGTTTGCTTACTTTATATTTTTTATA
The DNA here is from genome assembly GCA_032207245.1 of Pardosa pseudoannulata. NCBI lineage: Eukaryota > Metazoa > Arthropoda > Arachnida > Araneae > Lycosidae > Pardosa > Pardosa pseudoannulata. The sequence continues at coordinate 67,480,889 of CM063503.1, forward strand.
AAATTAATTTAATATTCACTATAAATTGTAATAAATTCATCAGTCGTTTCTTCAAATAAAAATACCCGAAACCTCTGCTTCTAAAAAAATTATGTTCAACTCATTTAAAAATTTATATATATATATATATATATATATATATATAGTTTAGTATATGTAATAATTTATAATAAATGGTCCAGTCTCTTTCTTAAGAAATTAACTCATGGCATGTTAATTATTACATTGAAAATAATTTTTACATCATTGCCCAATAGATGGCAGCACTAACAAACTTTGTAAAGAAAAATGTTGACCTCCATAGAAAATATATTATTTCACGCTTGGTTAAACACATCGCATAAACTCTGGTAAGAAAGAATATAAAAGAAGACATATTTTTTTATTGTTATCAGATTTTGGCTTGTAGGAACAAACATGACTATCTTGTAGTTTTAAAATAGATAAAGAAGTTATTTTGAGAAATATAATACTGTAATACCTGGAGGAGAATAAAAGTATTGTTAGTCCATAAATAATACACTTTTGGGATATTATTGTCTTTCTGAATAGCAAGGCTGAATAAAAGGAAATGAGATACTGGATTATTTTCAGCCAATTGCTTTCATTGTTGGAGGACAACTATTATTTCGAAAATTAGAACATTATTATGACATAATGTAAAGTTAAAATTTGGTTTAATCTCTTTATAAATTCCTTGGAAGTTAACAGACTATGACATTTTTCATCTGACACTTTACATAATTATCTGTGCACATAAATGATTATAGATAATATGCGCACATATAAGCATATATATATATATATATATATATATATATATATATATATATATATATATATATATATATATATATATATATGTGTGTGTGTGTGTGTGTGTGTGTGTGTGTATGCGTGCATGTGTAGATGTACACACCTTTTTATACCAATTTTAACATTTAAGTGAATTTTACTCCTTACTAATAAGTTTATATAATATGTATGTATATTAGTATATGCATATATATATATATATATGTGTGTGTGTGTGTGTGTGTGTGTGTGTGTGTGTGTATAAACCCTTTTTAAGCCAATTTTAAATTTAGGTGAATTTTACTCCCCACTAATAAGTTTATGTAATATGCATGTATATAAGTATATGCATATATAAATATATCTATATGTGTGTGTATAAACCATTTTAAGCATATTTTAACATTTACGTGAATTTTACTCCATACTAATAACTTTATGTAATATGCATGCATATAAGTATATGTGTAAATAATTATAACAATATGTATATGTATATATACCCTTTTAAGTTAATTTTAACATTTACATGAATTTTACTCCATATTACTTTATGTAACTCCCTATTAGTTTATGTAATATGCATGTATATAAGTTGTATATGCATATATAAATATATCTATATGTGTGTGTATAAACCCTTTTAAGCCAATTTTAACATTTACATGAAGTTTACTCCTTACTAATAAATTTATATAATTTGCATGTATATGCATACATAAATAGATCTCTCTCTCTCTCTCTATTTATATATATATATATATATACATATATATATATATATATATATATATATATATATATATATTATATATATATATATATATATATATATATATATATATATATATATATATATATATATATTATATATATATATATATTATATATATATATATATGTGTGTGTGTGTGTGTGTGTGTATGTGTGTATAAACCCGTTTAAGCCCGTTTTAATATTAAGTGAATTTTACTAATAAGTTTATATAATTTGCATGTGTATAAGTATATACATATATAAATATAGTATATATATATATATATATATATATATATATATATATATATATATATATATATATATATATATATATATATATATATATATATATATTCAAACCCCTTTTAAGCCAATTTTAACTTTACATAACTTTTATTCCTTACCAATATACACACATGCAAATATGTATAAATAGAAGATGATAGTGATAAATGAAAACAAAGTAAAGCATAGAACAGAATAACAAAGTTTTGATGATGTTGTATCTCATCAGTGGTGGCCATGAACATCATTAAACAAAAGGATTGTTCCTGAAAGATATGATCTATAAAATAAACACATTTTGGTACTGTATAATCCTTATTAGGAAAAAAATAACAAAACTTCAGTCATTTAGTAAATATGAGCTAGATAACTAAATAATTAGTATAATGGATTGAAAGTAAACCAGGGAATTAAATATACGAGAAACCAAATTATTAGGTTAAATATTAATACAAAAGTTTATACTATTACACTTGACTGCTATTCTGAGGTAGAAACGTAAAATAGGTAATATTAATTATTAATTATAATATCACATTAGTTATATTTTTAATAATTAAATGTTATGCTCATTGTTTAATTAATAATAAATCATTTACTAAATCAGAAACTACCAATTATGTATTTAGTGTGGCTAACAGGATATTTATTTTTGTATCACACCATTTCACCATTTATATATATATATATATATATATATATATATATATATATATATATATATATATATATATATATATATATATATATATATATATATATATATATATATATATATATATATATATATATATATATATATATATATATATATATATATGTGTGTGTGGGAGGGTGTGTATATATATGTGTGTGTGTAAGAATATATATATGTATATGTATATATATGTATATATATATATATATATATGTATATATATAAATATATGTATATATATATATATATATATATATATATATATATATATATATATATATATATATATATATATATATATATATATATATATATACATATATATATATATATATATATATATATTTATATATATACATATATATACATACATATACATATATACATATATATATGTATACATATATATATGAATACATATATATATATACATATATATATGTATGTACATATATACATATATACATATATATACATACATATACACTACTGTAGGTAAGTGTTCAAATTGACCTGAACTTTTACCTGCATATGCATGAAGGAATGGTAATTTTTATGTGAAATAAAATCAATAGTTCAAAATGTTACCAAAAGCTCAAATAATTCATAATTCCAGTTCTTTTAAAAAAGCTTCAAGAGCAAATATTGGTCCTTCAGTGACAGAATTAAGATGAGCTTTTTAAACTTAAAATATGTTTGCTGTACGTGCTTCGTGTTTTTATCGTATATGTAATGTGAATGCCATGGCTTTTAATTTCTATATGAAGCAATGCATATTATATTTAGCCTATAAATCCTCATATTATGATCAGCACAGTACGATTTGCTGATAAATTTTAAACTGTTTTTTATTACCTGACAAAACCTTTTCACCTTCAATTGTAACCCAGTAAATTTCCTAGATATTTTGAGCAGTAGTTCTTTTTAAGCTTTTTGGAAAGTGCAATTTTTATTATAAGTAACCAGTATACCCATACTTTGTCCCATCTGGTTTACCCTTAAGTGGTACGGGCATTCATATGTTCTCCTTTCCTCTTTTTAGCTTGCCAATACATTTAGTTTTTGTTTACCCAATAATGCTCAAATCATTTCTAAGGAATATATAGTGATGAATGACCGTAACTCTACCGCTAGGCCGGAATAGTGGTTAAAGCGTTCACCTACCAAGCTGCAGGATGTAGGTTCAAATCCCACCTTAGGTTTCCATGTTTACAGTTCTGTCTTTTCATAGCGTGCAATAATGTCTTTATTATATGTTGCTTCCACAATTAAATTGCTGAGCAATGGCTGAATGGTAGAGCGCTGCTGTTCAGTACCGGAGTTCGCGGATTCGAATCCCGATGATGGCGAAGATTTTCGTAATCGTTCGAAATTGGCATTAATCACTAGGTCCCGGTCTCATTAGCCCTCGTGTAGCAAAACAGTAGACCATAGTGCACCAAACTTAACTAGAACTCTTGATTGGTGTCTAAAGGATAGTAATTACAAGTATACATTTTAGGATGAAACACTGACTGTTAAGTACCACACATTATGTCTGGAAGTTTGAATAGAAATGCTCCAAATTAAATCCACAATTAAATGGTCAGCAATTTACTGTGACTCTATAATAAGTGAACGAGTTTATAGTAAAGGCAATTAAAAAAAATTAATCTAAACAATTATTAGATTAACTTATTATTATTCATCTTGGAATATTATAGACTGTCTTTATTTGTGACATCTATCTTCATTTTAAACATCATAGTATGCCATTTATGGAAAAAAGAAAAACTTCAGGATTAGAGATTTATTTGGTAACACACACATAGTACTGTAATGTGAAACTTTATAAAGAATAACGCTATTTATCATAATACCTGCCTATGTTCTTGTCGATTACATAAATATTTATGCGTGGATCGAAATATCATAAATTTTTAGTCCTAATTACAAAATCATAAATATTAACAAATACATAAAAATGCGGTGAAATTCTTATAGGATTGTCATGAAAATTAGTTTTGAAGAAACTAATAAGTTCTACTAATTAATTTTATCCGTCATCAAAATGGAGACAGTAGTCATTAATAGGTTAAGAGTCTCATCGATTAGATATTTTTTAGGCGTAAATTTTAGACCAGGACGATCTAAGACGGAAGGACTAATACTAAGGGATATAAGAAGGAGAGACATTTTATAGAACATATTGCTCCTACAGAAAATAAACTGGCGATTACAAGATTGTGTACAGCTTCCAGTTTAAAATAAAAAAAGATATTTTTGCCCTGATTGTGACTTTAGACTTTGCATTACACCATGCTTTAAACTGTACCTCATTCGAAACAGTATAGAAGAGTGTAAACTTTAAATCTGATAATATAAGAGGAGATTTTTTTTTAAATCGTACTGTATTTGCTTCACAACTAAAATAAAGCCTCCCATTGTTAAGATAATAAAAATATTTTATTCAATTGCACATACTAAGTCTTTATAAGTCTCGTAAAAATTAATCTTTCAATCTATGCTTTCTTCCTTTCACTTGAAAAGTGTTCGCAAGCTTCTTATTGATACTAGCATCAATAAGGATATTGATACTAGCATGTTGCTTTATGGCATTAACATGCCATAAAGTAATTACCAGAGTAAAACTCAAAATCTGAGAGACATTCTCCATTGGATATCAAGTGCATCGAGTAAGCAACTAAATGTTTCAAGCAACTAAAATGTTTTGTAAAACAAAATTATAAGCAAAAAGACATAAAAGCAATTGGCTGGGAAACAAATTTACACTTCCTTACTCTAATATGTATGTTGTTTAGTCCTAAGCAACAAACAATGATTTTCTTAAAACTTCTAGAAAAAATAACCAGTTTAAAGAAGGACATACATATTGATGTGCAGCCAGTTATATATTTGTAATTTATATTGAATCCCCAAGAACTTATTTTAGTGTCCCCAATCTATTACATATAAGTAGAATATATAGAAATATTAAAAAATATGGAATTGATACAAGTAAACTTAGTATAATAATGTACCAACATAAATAAATGAAAGCATATTTTCATAAAAGGTTCCGCTTCATTTATCAAATATTCCCCAGGAAACACACTGGCAGGAAAAAGAGGGAAATTTTCTTATCAAATATATGAGGGGTTTACACCAAAAGTGAATCAAGTCCATTTGGAATAGTCTATACCAGATGTTTCTAAACTTTAAGGGCTCGAGGGCCACATTGGAAACGTTATGTATGATTGCAGGCCGAACATTCATAATTGCCCGATTTTCGTAAAATTATTCAAGTAGGATAGAGGTACCATTACGGAGTAATATACATAGTTTAATTAAAAAACAATATTTAGTCATATTGGTTACTTAAGGAGTTATACGACTCATAAGTTGACAAAAAAATCGATTTTTTAGGAAAAATATATGTGAAAAGAAATTCAGTTCTGATACTTTTAAAACAATACGAGTAAAAATATTCCAATATTGAAAAGATTTATGAATAAAAACCTGCCTGCTGTATGCTGTAAACACATTTAAACTTACAAAACTTTAACTTATCTTTACTTTAATTTAACTTAATTTTAATTTTTCTCAAATTTTGTTTTTTTTTCCTGTAACGTGCATGGTTATCTCGAAAAGTTTTTATATTTTTTCTGGAAATTTTTACAGATTGTATACAATTTAATTTTCTTCTGATTTAACTTAAATTTTCTTGTATGCTTCCCTATTTTTTTTCAATGATAATTTTTTTAATTTTTAAAGAAAAAAAAATCATTTTTTTTTAAATATTTTAAGAAATATATATGTATTCTAAATATATTCAAATTTAGGTTCAAAGTTTTTTTTTGAGTTATTGTAGTACGCTTTAAAACAATAAGTTTGTCTTAAAATTAATTATATTTTTGTAATCGCGCTTCTTTAGCCTTGATATCATTTTTGTTAACAACAAAATGTCTCTTATTTAAAACTTTCTAACAAAAATATTAGTTATGTTTCAAAAAGGAATGAGATACAAATGTAAAGATAGTAATTTGTTCTAACTATGTAAAAAAATATGTTTGTAAACTGATAGTTTTCAAGGTATGTGAAGGATAACTTATTTAAACATTTTCAACTTTTAAGAGTCGTATGATCTCTTTATACAGTTGGAAACCCTGTGTTTAAAAATGCATTTCTAGGATACATGACTATTTATATATTGCAAATGTAAGAGTAAAGGTGCATATATAAAGATAGTAATTTGTTCTAACTATGGGAAAAATATGTTTGTAAAACTGATATTTTTCATGGTATGAGAAGGATAACTTATTTAAATATTTTCAACTTTTAAGAGTCGTATGATCTCTTAAAACAATTGGTAACCCCTGTGTTATAAAATACATTTCTAGGACACATAACTATTTGTATATTGCAAATGTAAGAGTAAACTTGAGAAAAAGCGAGAAGGTGGGGAATCAATATGGAATACTAGCTATTTTAAAATTCTAGCAAAATAATTAACGATCTTATTTACTAATTATTTTAGATTTACACAAAATAATGAAATTTAACAAAACCCACCAAAAATTATAGTTTTGAAAAATATCACTCGACAGTTCAATTTAATTGAGCTAATAATAACAAGTGGAAGAAAAAATATTACCTAAAGACGAACTAAAATTAATATGTAATAAAAATAAGATTTTTAAAATATATTTAGTGAGAGAATTGTGGAGGGTCACCTGTATTAGTTTAACATATTGCTGTCCACCATCGACTTTGTCTATGCTAATTGAGAACGATAAAGCAAAAAACGAATTTGCAAGTACAGTTCTGTACTGATTATGAGTTTTATGAGTTTTATGGTTTTTTTTTTTTAGTTTTATTTGACCAAAGCTACGGAAATATGAACTTTTTCTTCATCAAAAGCAGGTATTTGAACCGGAACTGAAAAAAATACTGTTTTATTCGGTGTGATATATCATCATTCCTTTTGTTACAATAATTAACATATCAATATTTTCTAATTTAACGTCAACCATATAATTATCATCTTTACATGTATATTGCTTATCGATTTTCTGTTTCGATATTTACTAGTATTTTCTTGTTTCAGTTTTCCATGAAGCTACTTGTAGAAAGCAGTTTGAAGTCAATTAAATATTCTGTAGTCAAATGCGATTTTTATAATGGATAATAAAGCCAAAGCTCATCGTTCTCTACTCACCTCTCGTACCGTAATGCTGGTTAATAGTATCAATTCACATAATGTACCAATTAAAAAAAGAAAATCTTCTAAATTTTTATACAATTACATAATCTGTTTATGATATAATTATATTTTAGTAAAAATAAGAATCTACATAAAATAAAATTATTCCTTCAGAACTGAAACGAAAGCGAAAATCGGAACTAAAACGAATACCTAAAACCGGAACTGAACCTATATATTTTTTTAGTTGAACCGGAACAAAAAAAAACACTTTGAAGCCCTGATTAAAAGCTTTCGCGGAGCTTAAAATTGACCTTCAGAGCTACCAATTGGAAACCTCTAAAAAACAGAAATCGGGTCCTAAAATGATTAAATCCCAATCATATTTTTTAAATTAAAATAATATTTAGAAAATGCATGACGGTATTTTCTATAACTACGGCATTTATCTATACTGTAGTAATAGAAAATACCGCAGAGAAAATATATATGTGAAAATTAAGCTTCAAAGCCCTGATCAAAAGCTTGTCGTCAAATTGACCTTGAGAGATGCAAATTAGAAGCCCCCCCCCCCCCAAAAAAAAAACAGAAATTCAGTCCTAAAATGATTAAATCATTATTTTTTTGTAAGTTGTTATAATTTTTAGAAAATATATTACGGTATTTATCTCTAGTGTAGTAACAGAAAATACCGGAGAGAAAATATGTATGTGAACAATAAGCTTCAAAGCCCTGATCAAAAGCTTTCACTTGCCGTAAAATTGACCTTTAGACCTGTAAATTATAAACCCTCCCCCCCTCCAAAAAAAAATGAGCAATTCAGTCCTGAAAGGATTAAAACATGTTTTTTTTCGTAAATTGTTATAATATTTAGAAAATGTATTACGGTATTTTCTATAACTACGGTAGTTATCTCTACTGTAGTAATAGAAAATACGGCAGAGAAAATATTATGTGAAAATTAAGCTTCGAAGCCCTCATCAAAAGCTTTCACATGCCGGAAATTGACCCTGAGAGCTGCCAATTAGAAATGCCCCCCCCCCAAAAAAAAAACAGAAATTCAGTCCTAAAAGGATTAAATCACAATTATATTTTTTAAATTAAAATAATATTTAAAAAATGTATTACGGTATTTTCTATAACTACGGCATTTATCTATACTGTAGTAATAGAAAATACCGCAGAGAAAATATATATGTTAAAATTAAACTTCGAGACCATGATCTTTCACTTGCCGTAAAATTGACCTTGAAATATTCCAATTAGAAACCTCCAAAAATCAGAAATGGAGTCCTAAAAGGATTAAATCACAATTATTTTTTGTAAATGAAAATAATTTTTAGAAAATGCATTATGGTATTTTCTATAACTACGGTATTTATCTATACTGTAGTAATAGAAAATATCGCTGAGAAAATATGTATGTGAGAATATGCATTAAAACCGGTATGTATCTAACGTATGGGTCTGTATTAGAAAATAGCTAAGATATTTTCTATTATAAATACAAATGCATGCATACGAAATAACTCTTCATGACCCTTGTCAAATAATTGTGTTTTGTTAAAGTACAAATTGACTTGGTTCACTCTGTTTGTTAATATTAAAATGTATACGGAAGTTGTTTTTTTAAGCAGAAACTAAGTTTCGAATAATAATGTACCAACAAAAGTAAAAGTTTCGATTCATAAAAAGGGAAGTTCAGTTATCGAATATTCCCTAGGAAACAGAAGGAAAAGGGAAATCCACCATTCTCCTTTCATTTCGGGTCAAAGACCGAGATAAAACAGATTTCTCACTTCCTTCTTCGCTTAAGAGAATAAAGCACCACTTTCTCATTGCGCTTGATGATTTATCGCTTTCAGAAGTCAAATAAAAAATATCATTCGTATTAAGTGCTACTATTTTAACAAATATTCTTACTCTATGGCTTATAAAGTTTATTATTCATGAAGTGCTAAACTTAGAAAAGAAGATTTAGTTAAGTTATTATGAAAAAGTAACATTCATATGGGGAGATTAAATGGAAATATGGCTGTGTTGTTTTTAGTTCTGTAGAAGTCAAATAAAAAATAATATCATTCTTCTTAAGTGCTACTATTTTAACAAATAATCTTACTCTATGGCTTATAAAGTTTATTATTCATGAAGGGCTAAACTTAAAAGATTTAGTCTGGTTATTATGAAAAAGTAACATTCATATGGTGACATTAAATGGAAATATGTCTGTCTTGTTTTTCGTTTTGTAGAAGTCAAATAAAAAATACTATTATTCGTATTAAGTGCTACCATTTTAACAGATACTCTACGGCTTATAAAGTTTATTATTCATGAAGTGCTAAAATTATAAAAGAAGATTTAGATTGGTTATTATGAAAAAGTCACATTCATATGGGGAGATTACATGGAAATATAGCTGTCTTGTTTTTCATTTTCTATATGTCAAATAAAAAATTATATCATTCGTATTAAGTGCTATTATTTTAAAAAATATTCTTATTCTATGGTTTATAAAGCTTATTATTCATGAAGTGCTAAACTTAGAAAAGAAGATTTAGTTTGGTTATTATGAGAAAGTAACATTTATATGGTGAGATTAAATGGAAATATGGCTGTCTTGTTTTTCGTTCTGTAGAAGTCAAATAAAAAAGAATATCATTCTTCTTAAGTGCTACTATTTTAACAAATAATCTTACTCTATGGCTTATAAAGTTTAACATTCATGAAGTGTTATTTATAGGGTGAGATTAAATGGAAATATGGCTGTCTTGTTTTTCATTCTGTAGAAGTCAAATAAAAAAGAATATCATTCTTCTTAAGTGCTACTATTTTAACAAATAATCTTACTCTATGGCTTATAAAGTTTAACATTCATGAAGTGTTATTTATAGGGTGAGATTAAATGGAAATATGTCTGTCTTGCTTTTCGTTTTGTTGAAGTCAAATAAAAAATAATATCATTCATATTAAGTGCTACTATTTTAACAAATATTCTTACTCTATGGCTTATACAGTTTATTATTCATGAAGTGCTAAACTTAGAAAAGAAGATTTAGTTAAGTTATTATGAAAAAGTAACATTCAGATGGTGAGATTAAATGGAAATATGGCTGTGTTGTTTTTCGTTCTGTAGAAGTCAAATAAAAAATTATATCACTCGTATTAAATGTTACTATTTTAACAAATATTCTTACGCTATGGCTTATAAAGTTTTCTATTCGTGAAATTCTAAACTTAAAAGATTTAGTTTGGTTATTATGAAAAAGTAACATTCATATGGGGAGATTAAATGGAAATATGTCTGTCTCTTTTTCGTTTTGTAGAAGTCAAATAAAAAATACTATTATTCGTATTAAGTGCTACTATTTTAACAGATATTCTTACTCTACGGCTTATAAAGTTTATTATTCATGAAGTGCTAAAATTAGAAAAGAAGATTTAGTTTGGTTATTATGAAAAAGTAATATTCATATGGTGACATTAAATGGAAATATGTCTGTAGTTTTTCGTTTTGTAGAAATCAAATAAAAAATTATATCAGTCGAATAAAACGCTACTATTTTAACAAATATTCTTACTCTATGGCTTATAAAGTTTATTATTCATGAAGTGATAAACTTAGAAAAAGAAAATTTAGATTGATTATTAAGAAAATGCAACATTCATATGGTGAGATTAAATCGAAATATGGCTGTCTTGTTTTTCGTTTTGTAGAAGCCAAATAAAACATTCATTCGAATTAAGTGCTACTATTTGAACAAATATTTTATTTTATAGCTTCTAAAGTTTATTATTCATAAAGTATTACAATTAGAAAAAGAAGATTTGGTATGTTAAATATGAAATTTAACATTCTTATGGTGAGAGGAAATGGAAGTATTTCTTGATCATTTATACCTTTGTAGATGTCAAATAAAAAAATAATATCCGTCGAATTCAGTACTACTATTTGATCAAAAATTCTTGCTCTAGAGATTCTAAAGTTTATTATTCATAAAGTATTACAATTAGAAAAAAAGACGATTTGATATATTAAATATGAAAAAGTTACATTTGTATGGAGAGATTGAATGGAAATAAGTTATTTTTGTCTTGGGTTTTGTTTTGGGTCACATTCAAAACTGGGGCAGTATGTAAAATGGAATTATTTTATTTCTGTATGGCACTATTTAGTATTTTGAATTTTGTGCAGTGGTAATTACAATAATTTAACTACTTAGCAGTTTTGGTTGAACGTCACTCAGCTAGATTATGTTTTCTGTCTCATCTATCAGAAATCAAACCATTGATAATCTATAATTTTCGGTAATTTCTAGTTTGCAGATCTTAGCAATATATCTGGCAGTCTGGCAGTCTGGATTGAGAAACATACACCATTTTCAAAGTCAGATTTTTATAACTTTCAAAGATCAAAATGGAAATTGTTAGGTTACTTAAAATGTTCTCAAACTGTAAGTAAAACTGAATTTTTCATTTTTGCTTTTAAAAAAATAGCAGGAAATGTGCCGATTGCACAGTGTATATTTTTTAGAAATAAAAACTTAATCCTAGTTTAATGATGATAATACAATGTAAACAACCATAGAAATTACAGAAAGTTATAAATTGGAGTTTTTCTCACAATATATTTTTCAATAATTGTACGCTTGTTAAAAATTCATCCATCCAAAAGATGTAAAATCTGAATGAATATTGTATTACGTCAGTATGAATAAATATAATGTATTTCTTTAAAAATGTATTATTTTATATGTATAAAATAAAATCATACCCATTTTTAGAACACACACACACACACACACACACATATATATATATATATGCATATTATATATATCATATATATATATATATATATATATATATATACATATATATATTATAATATATATATATATATAATATATATATAATATATAGTATATATATATGTTAATATATATATATATATAAAAATATATATATGTATATATATATATGTATAAAATATATAAATATATATATATATACATATATATGTATAAATATATATATATATATATATATATATATATATATATATATATATATATATGTATAATATATATATATGTAATATATGTATATATATATATGTATATATATATATATATATATATATATATATTATATAATATATATATATATATATATATATATATATATATATATAAATATATATATATATATATATATATAATATATATAATTTATGTATTTCTTTAAAAATGTATTATTTTTATGTATAAAATAAAATTACCTATTTTTAGAACCACACACAAAAAAATCATATATATTTTTTTATATATATATATATATATATATATATATATATAAATTTATAATATATATATATATATATATATAATATATATATATATATATATATATATATAAATATATATATATATATAATATATATATATATGTATTATATACAGTATATATATATCATATATATGTATATTATATACATATATATATATACATATATATGTATATATATATATACATATATATATATGTATACATAATACTATGTATACATATATACATAAATATATATGTATATACATATAAAAAATAATATATATTTATATATATATTATAATATATATATATATATATATATGAATTGTAGTTACAATCATTTAATCCTGAGAAGTTCTTAATTTAAAAATCGATTTTATATTTCTTGTTAAAAAATAGCAGGAATTATTTTTTTTATTTCAGAATGTATATTATTAAATAAATACACTTTTATAAATGTGTATGTATGTGTATTCTTATGTATACATTTTTGTCTATATGTATATTTAAAAAGATACATTGGTAGATACATATAGATATAATGTGTGCATTTACGAGTGTATTTTTTTTATTCGTTGGTTTTAGATTTATTGTATCTATATCAAAAAAGATAGTTTTTTTTTCTAGAACTGGCTAATATTTTCTGCAACAAATCTTTGAAGATTTTCTAAGAGACGACTAAGTTTATTCATAGAACTTTTGTGGAAGAAGGCGCAATTTTTCAGTAAAAGAAAAACTATCGATTAGTAGAAAGCAATTATAAATCTGAAAGACCCCCTTTGCTTTATCGGGTCCCGTCTGGCACATTTGAAGGAAAGATCTATCGGTTATTAAAGATCAATGTTGGCTTATTTCAAGGAATATTCTTAAAGTTTTCAAAACCGTGTGGAATTTACAGACTTTTCAAATTGAATTTTTCTTCATAAAACTCGTACAGCACAAGAGTATTATTAAAAAAAATTCTCTGGGAGAAGATAAAAAATTTCTTTGCCTTTATTTTTTAGGATTGTTAGCCACTTAATGGTTTTTTATCTGCAGAAATGTGCCTATGATAAGCAAAATATTTTGAGGGCAATTTCAGTTTTAAATCTGTTATATATAAATCTATTATATCTATTATATAACAACAGACAAAATTATTAAATATATGAATATGAATTTCTGTTATTTATTATTTATATCATAAAGTTAATGAAATTTTTATATAATGTTGATAACTTCTTAAGAAAATAATCAAATTAGCAAGAAATTTACAAAAATAATTGTAAGAAAATAGCATGGCGTATTGTAAATCGTGTGGAATTTGCAATCATTTTAAATTCATTTTTACTTTATAAAATCCGAACAATTTTGAAAATTAAATTTGTAATTCAAAAAAAAAAATTCTTTTACATTCTATGATACAATATTTTCAAATTTTTTTATTAATATAATTAATATCATAAATAAAAAATGTAATATAAATATAATTAATATATCATAATGAATATAATACAAATATAAGTAATTTAACATAATTAATATAATATACATATAATTAATATCACATCATTTATATAATATATATATATATATAATTAACATAACATGATTAATATAATATAAATATAAATAGTATTACCTAATTAATATAATATAAATAATATAATTCTACAATTAATATAATATTATTTATATTATATTAAATTAATAACTAATTTATTTATTATTTTTATAATAATATATATTTCATCCGATTAAATATAAATTTTCTGGTAATTTACAAATTTTTTTTCAATGATAAATTTTTAATTTTTAAGAAAAAAAATCACTTTTTTAAATGTTTTCAAAATATATTTGCATTTTAAATATATGCAAATTTCGGTTAAATGTTATTTTCAGATATTGTAGTATGTTTTAAAATAATAAATTTGTCTTAAACTTAATTATATTTTTAGTAAATTTGGGGGTTAGCCTTGATATCATTTTTGTTAACAACAAAGTCTCTCTTATCTAAAACTTTCTAACAAAAATATTTTTGTTTAAAAAATGAATGAGACATGTGTGTAAACATAATAATTTGTTCTAACAATGTTAAAAAAATTATGTGTGTAAATTATGTGTGTATTTTTAGCAATTACGCGCGTTAGCCTTGATATCATTTTTATTAACAACAAAGGGTCTTTTATTTAAAACTTTCTAACAAAAATATTTTTGTTTAAAAAATGAATGAGATATGTGTATAAGGATAATAATTTGTTTTAATTATATTAAAAAATTATATTTGTATTTCAGTAATTACGCGCGTTAGCCTTGATATCATTTTTATTAACAACAAAGTGTCTCTTATTTAAAACTTTCTAACAAAAATATTTTTGTTTAAAAAATGAACGAGACGTGCGTAAACATAATTTGTTTTAACAATGTTAAAAAAATTATGTTTGTAAAATTGATAGTTTTTCAAGGTATGAGATGTCGAAAATGATAATTATTTTACTTTTTGACTTTAATTAAAAAAAATGTAAAATAATTATCATAAAATAATTCAATAAAATTATTTTATCAAATACCTTATCCCTTTCTAAAACCCCTTAATGATTTTATTGATAATTAAGGGGTTTCATCTCAGGATAACGACTCTTAAGTAGCATGACCCCTTAAAGTTTGCATAGTATAAAATAGCACGAATTAAAAATGGAGATGCATCGATGGATAATTGGGAATATTTTTAATCTTTTCCACACTTCACAGAAATGTGTACTCAAAAACACATTTTTTGTAAATAACTGTTAAATTCTATTGTGTACATAAAGATAGCAGAAGTCAACATTGTAAGTATTTAATTTATGAATTAATGAATTTATACTAATTTTATAATATAAGGAAAATGCCATTTTCATTCAATGATGGCTTCTGTATAGATAAGTGGTCTAAATGGTAAGAAAAGCAACCGGCATAAAACATTACCATCTACAATTATATTTTATAGGTATAAATATTATAGGTACAATTTTATATTAAAATAGCAGAAGTCAACACTGTAAGTATTTAATTATGAATTAATGATTTATACTAATTATAATATAAGGAAAATGCCATTTTCATTTAATGATGGCGTCTGTATGTATAAGTGGTCTAACTAAAAGAAAAGCAACCGGCAAAATACATTATCATCTACAATTTTATATTTTATAGGTATAAATATTACAGGTACAATTTTATAGGTATAAAAAATAGCAGAAGTCAACACTGCAAGTATTTAATTTATGAATTAATGAATTTATACTAATTTTATAATATAAGGAAAATGCCATTTTCATTCAATGATGGCTTCTGTATAGATAAGTGGTCTAAATGGTAAGAAAAGCAACCGGCATAAAACATTACCATCTACAATTTTTTTAATTTCATGACATTAAAAAAAAGCACAAAAAAGAGAAATGCATAGAATTGTTAACTTTGCAATTCTTTCAGATTAGTTAGACATTTAGCAAATTATTTTACTTTGAACTATGTATTCGTAATAAAAGTCCGGTTTTATTAACAATCTTACGTTCAAACTATTATATATTAAAACTAACAATCTACGTTACTGCTTGCATTTAATTTTTGAATGTAAAAGAAAATGGCATTTTTATTTAATTTGGCATTTTCCTGGGGAAGTAACTGATCTAATTAAACAGGATTTTAAGTAAACAATTGAATGTTTCCACAAAGTATCCTACTTTAAGTATCATTTTCATCATTTAGGTAGAAAACAAAATTCATAATCTGTTTTTATAAAGAAATCTTTATTTTAAACATATTATTTTTAACATATATTTTCCAATATTAAGGATACCAGTTTCATTTATAATAATTCAACACCTTGCCTGATATATATTTGAGGAAAATGTGCCAAACATAGAAAAAGTTTTTTTTCTCTGTAATTTTGTTGTTATTATCATCAAATGTCAAATAGATTATTTTTGAAAAAACAAAATCAATATTTTCACATATATGGGAAATGTTAATGGATTACAGTAATTTTTGCTAAAATTACAGCAAAACAAATTAAATGACATAATTTTTAGGATAAATATTATAAACTAATACAACAATATTATTCTCTATATTAACTGTTATGAATTCCATGTCCCTCAAATTCCTTTGTATTTCACAAATTCTTTACAGTATCCGCGAAATAGCGACAAATGGCACGAAACTGCCGAACTTTTCGCCATAAAGTATCTCTATCTATTGGGAAAATGGCAAATTATTTTTGAAAAAAAATAAAATTTTAAACGAAATAACTACTATTTTCAATATTTTCACATATATGGGAAATGTTAAAGGATTACAGTAATTTTAGCTCAAATTACAGCTAAATAAATCAAATGACATAATTTTCAGGATAAATATAATAAACTAATGCAACAATATTATTATCTATATTAACTGTCATGAATTCCATGTTCCTCAGATGTCCCCTCTTTGTATTTCACAAAGCCTTTACAGTATCCGAGAAATAGCCACAAATGGCGCGAAACTGCCGAACTTTTCGCAGGAAAGTATTTCTATATGTTGGAAAAATGGCAAATTAAATATTATACATTGAACGAACCAATTTCGGGCTGAAATACATTTTTTCTCTTACCTGAACTCAGATCGGGCATTCTAAAATTTCCAAATTTCCGTTGCCCGAGCTGAGCTCGAGCGTCACAGGCAAGGGAATAATGAAAAATGACAAAACTGATTATTAAGATTCAAAAACTATTACTGTTGATAATTATAAATTATTTATTGAAATGTTTCAAGTTAATATTTCAAAGCATATAAAAACTTTTAGTATATATTGTTAATTTACTGAAATAGTGTTGCAAACATACCAATCTCAGTATCTAAATTTTCTCTTGTATTAACTTCAAAATTCAATACTCCAAATAAGTATTCAAAATTTATCAATTATGATGCATAATATTTTGGATATGATTATAGGTATGTATAATTCACGTAAATATTGATTTTTGTTCAATTCATGACATGTCAGCCCCATCTGATTCGTTCATTTTACATGGAATGACCAAACAATAATATGAAAACTTAGCATTTACTTATCGTTTATGTACACTTCACAGCAATTGGGACAACCGAATTCCCAATGCTGTATATATAAATACTGATCACACTCATTGCATTTATAACACTAATTTTACCTCATAACTAGACCTTGGAATAAAATTGGGGTGCACTTTATCAATTATAATACATAATATTATAAATAAAATTTACGTTATCAATAATAATATATATTTTGGATGTGCTCAATGGTATGTATAATTCCCTTAAATATTGATTTTTGTTCAATTCATAACATGTCAGCCCCATCTGATTCGTTCATTTAGCATGGAATGACCAAACAATAATATGAAAATTTATCATTTACTTATTGTTTATGTCCACTTTACAGCAATTGGGCCAACCAAATGCACAATGCTGTAGATATAAATACTGACCATACTCATTGCATTTATAACAGGAAACTTACCCCGTAACTAGACCTTTGAATAAAATTGGGATGCACTTTATCAATAATAATACATAATATTATAAATAAAATTTACGTTATCAATAATAATATATATTTTGGATGTGCTCAATGGTATGTATAATTCCCTTAAATATTGATTTTTGTTCAATTCATAACATGTCAGCCCCATCTGATCCGTTCATTTAGCATGGAATGACCAAACAATAATATGAAAATTTATTATTTACTTATTGTTTATGTCCACTTTACAGCAATTGGGCCAACCGAATGCACAATGCTGTAGATATAAATACTGACCACACTCATTGCATTTATAACAGGAAACTTACCCTGTAACTAGACCTTTGAATAAAATTGGGTTGCACTTTTCAATAATAATACATAATATTATAAATAAAATTAAAGTTATCAATAATAATAAATAATATTTTGGATGTGCTCATTGTTATGTATAATTCCCTTAAATATTGATTTTTGTTCAATTCATAACATGTCAGCCCCATCTGATTCGTTCATTTAGCATGGAATGACCAAACAATAATATGAAAATTTATTATTTACTTATTGTTTATGTCCACTTTACAGCAATTGGGCCAACCGAATGCACAATGCTGTAGATATAAATACTGACCACACTCATTGCATTTATAACAGGAAACTTACCCCGTAACTAGACCTTTGAATAAAATTGGGTTGCACTTTTCAATAATAATACATAATATTATAAATAAAATTTAAGTTATCAATAATAATAAATAATATTTTGGATGTGCTCATTGTTATGTATAATTCCCTTAAATATTGATTTTTGTTCAATTCATAACATGTCAGCCCCATCTAATTCGTTCATTTAGCATGGAATGACCAAACAATAATATGAAAACTTATCATTTACTTATTGTTTATGTCCACTTTACAGCAATTGGGCCAACCGAATGCACAATGCTGTAGATATAAATACTGACCACACTCATTGCATTTATAACAGGAAACTTACCCCGTAACTAGACCTTTGAATAAAATTGGGATGCACTTTATCAATAATAATACATAATATTATAAATAAAATTTAAGTTATCAATAATAATAAATAATATTTTGGATGCACATTGATATGTATAATTCCCTTAAATATTGATTTTTGTTCAATTCATAACATGTCAGCCCCATCTGATTCGTTCATTTAGCATGGAATGACCAAACAATAATATGAAAATTATCATTTACTTATTTATGTCCACTTTACAGCAATTGGGCCAACCGAATGCACAATGCTGTAGATATAAATACTGACCACACTCATTGCATTTATAACAGGAAACTTACCCCGTAACTAGACCTTGGAATAAAATTGGGGTGAGTTTGATCCGTTCATGCATGACCAGGCTATCTCATAAATAAGAAGCCATGTGTTTGAAAAATCTGGCATGAGTATAGGAGTTCTAACATATTAATAAACGCAATATTTTTTCCGATTACACATAGACGAATATCTTAAATCGAATTTATTATGGATTCCTATGTGTAAATGAAATATTAAACTTAAGCAACTGTGAATAATATACCCTTCCTAATCAATTATGAGTTGAAAATTTAAAGGAACATAGTATCTTTCTAACTGAAGTCTTCATTAAAATATATTTTTGATCCAATATAAAATTAAAAGTTCCGCTGTGTTTAGAAAATATTTTTCCTATACCTTAAATAAGGTTTAAATTTTATAGAGATTATTTAGTTATGTTATATAAAGCAATATCTGTTTTTAAAAAAAGAATAAAAAGAAGTCATGTTTCTTACAGATCTGGCAGTAATTTCCGAGTGTTAACCCGTTATTATTAACAACATTTCTGACGATTATATATTGATAAATATCTTAAATCGAATTTATTATGGATTATTTCTAGGTGTAAATGAAACATGAAACTTTAGCAACTGTGAATAATATAGCCTGTCCTAATCAATTATGAGTTGAACATTTAAAGAAACATAGTACCTTTTTAACTGAAGTCTTCATTAAAATATACTTTTGATCCATTATAAAATTAAAAGTTCTACTGTGTTTAGAAAATATTTTTTCCCAAACCCTAGATAAGGTTAAAACTTTATAGAGATTATTTAGTTTTGTTATATAAAGCAATATCTGTTTAAAAAAAAAAAAAACGATAAAAAGAAACCATGTGTCTGACAGATCTGGCAGTAATTTCCGAGTGTTAACCCATTATTATTAACAACATTTCTGAAGATTATATAGTCGAACAATGGCCGATTGGTTAGGGTGCTGGCCTTCGGAACCGAAGTTTGTGGGTTCGAATCCCACTGTGGCATGGATGTTCATAGACGTTTGGAATCGGCTTTAAGCAGTAGGTCCCGGTCTCATTAGCCCTCGTGTTGCAAAAAGTAGACCGTAGCACTCCAAACCAAACGAAACCAAACCTGGCGATTATATATTGATAAATATCTTAAATTGAACTTATTATTTACTTCTAGGTGTAAACGAAACATGAAACTTTAGTAACTGTATATAAAGCCTTCCCTCACTAGTAATTTAGTATTCCCAAATGCTTTAAAAGCAAAAGAATTCTGTTGTTTATTGAAATAATATTATTTAGTGTATATAAAAGATAAAATTAAACAGGTGAAAAATTGTAATGCTGTTTATTCAATATATAAAACAAACATATTACACTTTAGCATTTCCAAATATTGTTCTACAAGATATTGTTAATTTAAAAAATGTTTGTCTAACTCATTTTCAAAACATTTTAAACTTTTACTGCACTTAACAATTAATAACTGTTCCTAATGTTTTTTTAAGACAGAGATTGTCTAAAATCAGTTCTGAGTTTTATTATTTGGCTGAATATCTGCATTATATTTCTTGGTGGAATACAGAATTATCCACAGAGGGAAAAAAGTGAGAACGGGATCTGTTAGGGATTTTAGACTATATCGCTGAAAATCGGAAGAATTAATTTTCCGATTGGAATATCAGAATCACACCAAAAAATCGGAAAACTTCCGAGTATATCGGATTCATTGGCATCTATGCCTTATGTATATTGTGCTAAATACGTACATTAGAACCGTTCGACATAACTAAAGTTCCCAAACAACGGCCTTCAAGTTTTAACCTTCGTAAATTATAACAAAAAAAGCAGCAAATTTTCTAAGAGTTTGGATTAAATATTAAATATTAATTTTATTTTTCAAGGGATTGTACATAAGCAAGAAACTAATAATTGCGTAAGAAATTTCAAATTGGATTATATTAACCTGCTTAAATTCAAAGTTAAAAAATCTTAATATCTTTCAGCAAAACTTCTAATATGTAACACAGCTTTTGTGTTAAAACCTCTACTTTCCTATGGGAGTTTAAAATTGTTTAATAACTTCGTTTCATAATATTATCCTACATTAATCTCATTAAACCGTAAAGATAGTCTCATTATAGACAGATTATTTCTGAAACCTTACGCGAAAACTTGTTTTTTTTGTGTGTGTGTGTGTATTTTGGATAGAAAATGTGGAAGTGTTATGAAAAACTTACTTTAACGTTATTAATATACAGAAATGTCTAGAGTAAAAATATAATTTAATCAATAAAAAATCTCCTAAAGTAATGCATAGTTTTACAAAATAATTTAAAATGTTTTTCCAGAAATTTTTAATATTAGTAATACACTTAAATAACAAATTTGCATAATGATATAATATATAAGAATCTCTTTTTATAATACTAAAATAGAATTCAATGAAAGGAAAATGCAGTAAAAGAGAAAAACAAGAAAGGAATACAATTTTGTAATTTATTCATTAAATCAGTTATATAAATCAAATTTTAATAAGCTAATATTACTTATTAAGTTATTAGTTTAAAGAGAAGTTTTTTTTACCATTCGGCGATATTTTCTTGCTCTTTTAAATGCAATTTAATACAAATGTTCTTTACAAAGCATATTTATTTAAATGAAAAACCTAATTTACATTGAAAAAAAATTGTTTCTCCATTATGAAAGAATGAAAAAAAAATTTCTTCCAGAAAGTACAAAAGTAAAAAGAAAAATTCAATGTTACTAGATTCAACTGTCCTTTATGTAAATGCATAAAAATTAAGGGAATTAAAAAACATGATTCATTTCTTATTAAAATGTTCTGTTTTAACTTTAGATTCAATGCAATGCAATCATTTCTAACACAAAAAGTTCTTGAAGTTTCGACTGATATTTTTTTCTATATTTTACAAACCTAAGTGATTACACTTTCATACACGTTTACTTCTTTTTTTTTTTTTTTTTGAACAACTGCTTTAGTTGGAATTTAGACTAATTTTGTTTAATTCAAAGAGAACTAAGTGTAAAGACTTATTGCAAAGATTTTCCAATTTTTTAAAAGCAAAAGAAAATTTTGTGATTCTTTTTGTTCAGGAAGAATAGTTCAAAATGAAACATACAAAAGGTGCTTGTAAATAAGAATTGAAAAACGTTAGAGAGAATTTCGCTAAGGAAATTTTTTATTGAATAAGGTTCATACACAGTTATAAATCAAAACTAAAATTATATCTTTTAGTTATATTTACTTTTATTATAAAGTAAATTGTTTTAAGAACCGTTAAATACAAAAATAAAAAAAAATTGTAAGCTACATTAAATGATTTATACTTTTAAATGAACTTAAATGAGCTTTTTGTGCATCGCATGCCTGCTTTCGATTCTCAACAAACTTGAATTAAATGTATGTTTAAAATTGTTGAAAACAACTCTCGTTTCGTTTTATTGTCTATTTTATTAAATAACTGTATTAAATACATAAATAAGATTATCATTTGTAGTCTACTTAAAAATTCAAAACGAGTATTTTTTAAATTTACAAGAGAAATTCTAATTTTAAAACTTCATTATACTATCTATCTATCTATCTATCTATCTATTGATCTATCTATCTATCTATCTATCTATCTATAGATCTATCTATCTATCTACAGATCTATCTATCTATAGATCTATCTATCTATCTATCTATCTATCTATAGATCTATCTATCTATCTATCTATCTATCTATAGATCTATCTATCTATAGATCTATCTATCTATAGATCTATCTATCTATCTACAGATCTATCTATCTATAGATCTATCTATCTATCTATAGATCTATCTATCTATAGATCTATCTATCTATCTATCTATCTATCAATCTATAGATCTATCTATCTATCTATCTATCTATCTATAGATCTATCTATCTATAGATCTATCTATCTATCTATCTATCTATCTATCTATAGATCTATCTATCTATCTATCTATCTATCTATAGATCTATATATAGATCTCTATATATATATATATATATATATATATATATATATATATATATATATATATATATATATATATATATATATATATATATATATATATATATATATATATATATATATATATATATATATATATATATATATATATATATATATATATATATATATATATATATATATATGACATGAACGAGTGATTAAGGCATGGAAGACAATATCATTTCATTTCATATATAAAAACTTCTTTATTGTAATCTTTCTGTTGTCCCCAGCTATGCCCTTTAGCAATCCTTTGTTCTCATACTTTGCCACGACAAGCGTGGAGGATGTTATTATCCCGAGTTCCCGATCAGAACTGTCTCTTTTGGCTTTGCTACCTAAAGGAAAATTTTTATGTCTACATCCGCGTCAGCTCTTTTACTCTGCATAGTTCCACTAGAGGGTGTGTCTTTCTCCTATTAAGTTTTAGTTAATGAGTTCTATTTCTAATTATAACTTGCTTAATTCCCGTACCCCCATTTTTAAACCCGTCATATATATATATATATATATATATATATATATATATATATATATATATATATATATATATATATATATATATATATATATATATATATATATATATATATATATATATATATATATATATATATATATATATATATATATATATATATATACATATATATATATATATATATATATATATAATATATATATATATATATATATATATATATATATATATATATATATATATATATATATATATATATATATATATAGAGAGAGAGAGAGAGAGAGAGAGAGAGAAAATTTTGTTTGATTTGGAACGGCTACCGTCAGATTTTTTTTCTAGCACGAGCTTAACTAGATTAACACCTATTGTTTAATGTCAATTAAGAAGAATCATCGAACACCGATCGAAACATTGGGTTTAAACCTACACATTCGGGTATGATTGGTTTGGTTAGGTTTTGGAGTGCTACGGTCTATTTTATGCAAAACGAGGGCTAATGAGACCGGGACCTACTGCTTAAAGCCGATTTTAAACGGCTACGAACATCCAAACCATAGTGAGATTCGAACCCACGAACTCCGGTGGCCAGCACCCTAACCATTCGGCCATTCGAGTAAGAAAAGAACCAACTTATGGATTCTGACATCGTGCAGCACGAAAAGAACCTGTTAAATCAAACTTACAATTCAAACGTTATAAAACTTTTAAACTTTGTGCTTTGCTTTTCTGTTACAATGTAAAACAATTTATATTTAAAAAAATAAATAAATATAGATATCCATTTATTTTAGCAGAATTTTTCCTTTCAAATAAATAGTAATTTTGTGTTCCCAAATCTACTAATACTTTGATTTTTATGAAATGTAAAGCAGTGGTAGCTTCATTTTTCTAATGTTGATTTTGTTACTTCATATTTATTATCAAGAGGGATATTTTTGACAATTTTTAAATACAGAGAAATGATATTAAGAATGTGAAACCTAGTGTAATCTCTTGCTCTAGAAATGGATCGCAAAAGCTACCAGGTTAAAATAGTTTCAAACCAATTACATAAATTTAAACTTTTGTGATCATGACTACAGTAAAATTTAACGTTTATCAGTAATTAATTTAAAACTAAATACATGGAAAAACTACATTAGAAAAGTCATTGACACCCTCTGGAAAATATTATACTTATATTTCTCGCTTCTTATAAGAAAGTAATAGAAATAAATCATTTTGTGTGTTTTTATATTTGAAATGATATTCTAGATTATTTTCAAAACTTTTTGTTCAAAATGACCCAACCAACACATAAGTAGCCAATGACGTGAATTGCATCATTTTAAATTTCATACCGGATTGTCGATGATATGAAATCATGTTCTTCAAATTTTGTTTCTGAATGTGGCAACGTTATCACATGTATGTGTTATTATAAGAAAATTAAAAAATATAAAAGATATAATTTACTGAAAATAATTCCGTTACTATTTTATTTAGGTTGTACTTTAAAACTGTCCTAATTTCATATTTGAACTTCATAGCATTAAATTTTTATTCTTGACTTAAAAGCATTATTAGTAAAGGAAAAATCCAAATACAAATGTTTTCATTGTATTCACTTTAACAAGCATTAACTTTTATAGAGACATTGACTTTTCAATCTTATACTATTAAGAGTCATTGAGAAACAAATGAAATTTGAAGCAACATGAGGCTTTAATGTTTAAAGGGCCATCAAGTTTGGTAAGAAATAATTATCTTAAATTATTTTATTACTTAATTTAAGAGCATCATGTGAGGTTTAGGTCACTGAGAGGGTTAAAAGAGACTGTCTTACCAGTACAAGAAAAATTATCTTTTAACAGGGCTTCAAAAGCAAAATTTCAGGAAAATTTCTGGGTAAAATTGTGTAAAGATTTTACTTTTATTTTATTGGTAATTAAAATTTAATTTGCTATTTATTAATTAGTAAGTGTTCAATACACCTAATGTTTACCTTGGTTTCTAAATTAACCTTTAATAAGTATGATAAAAATACTCATTAATGGATTAAAGCTTTACCCTTTTTATTAGTGAATTATAAATTGTAAACAATGGATAACAAACTCTTCGTTAATCATAAATTATTAATGAATTGTTTGCTACCAAGTAAAATCATATTTTTATTAAAACAATAATGAAACTTTCATCTATTATTAGCCCTAAATGAAGAATTTAAAAAGAGTATAAATATCACTCAAACTGGTATTTTAGAACCCATAAAAGACGAATAAGTCTACAGTTCAAGTCTGTTCTATTAAATAATAAAAATACTGAAAGGCAAACAGATGTACTCAAATTTTCTTTCTCTATATTTTTTTCATTATCTTAAGTTTAATATTGCATGGTTATGCCTTTATGCAGTATCTATTCGATAAGATAGAACCTTTTTTTACATAATTTAGCATTAAATGCAAAGAAAAAGAAAGTACTACACAAATAGAAAGAGAAAGTACGAAGACAGCTGTTTTACAGGTTCGAATGAACTGCACTATCAAACCGAGTGATCTCAGTGGCGTGTAAAATAAGACTGGGGGAAGACATAAAATGATTTACTTATAGAGCCTGAAGGAAACACGTGCCTGGCTGCCAAAGAGCAACTTAAGGCGAAACGAGAGCAAGTGAAAGGGTGGACGAGAATACTTAGCGGCTTTTACCGGCAAGGAACAGGAAACACGTGAAATAAGAAAGGCAAATAAAAACAAGATCATACCAAAACAAACATAACAAAACAGGTAAAAACATAATTATTAAAGAAAACGTATCTTGTTAATATTAGATTGATTTAAACTGAAATACATTTACTTTTACCAGATAAAATTTTAATCGGTACATTTAAACTTTATATTTTTACCCAGTTTAAGTTCAGTTTTTTTTTCAAATAATTTGTATATTTTTAAATACTGATAAGTGGGACTTGTTATAAGCCAGTACGAAAGTATCATTGCGTAAGACAACATAAATTAATGATAGCTATGTTACACCCGCATCCACTTATAACATAACTCAGTATCTTATATTGGAATTAAGGGTTACTCAAACAAAATGTGTACTGTTTATAGAAAGGTCAAAGATTTTAGTGAACATAAAATGAAAAAAATAGATTTTCATCAAATTTACACGTTATGTTTAACTCTCAATGCCGTAGTCAAAGCAGGGGATTTATGGAGACCGGTCCCTCCCCGAAATTCCAAAATTCTAAAAGACAGTTTCGTGGAAAGAAAATTGACTACGTGTGTGGGTGTCTCACCTGCCTAGCTGTGCATAGACAATAGTGTTCTCAGAACAAATGTCTTGTGGAATCGAAGGCTTTTATCTACCTCCATCCCCTAGGATCATTCATCTCAAGATCATTTTCCGTAATCTATTGTATATCATCTTCCTGCTTCAGGTGCTTCATGGTGAATATTTTGACACATATTCTATCTTCTAAAATAGCTTCAACTTGTTACGTATTATTACGTATTATTACGTTAGACTAGATTTTGGTATATAGCTAAAGGAGAGACAAATTTCAACGAAGAAATGTAAAAACGGTTTTTAATGTTGATTTTACTTTAAAATTCATTGTGCAGATTCTTCATCGCTTAATCTAAGCTTTAAATTTCTTCATTATATCATTTATTAATCTTTTTGTTATTTTAAAATCATATTGTGTTATTGTACTCATTAGAGGTATACATACAAGAAAACGTTTAGCTAAATGAGAGACAAATTTAAACGAAGAAATGTAAAAACGGTTTCTAATGTTAATTTTACTTTAAAATTCATTTTGCAGATTCTTCATCGCTTAATCTAAGCTTTAAATTTCTTCATTATATCATTTATTAACCATTTTGTTATTTTAAATCCATATTGTGTTATTGTACTCATTAGAGGTATACATACATCTAAGAAAACCTGTAGTTTCACTTAAGTTTCATTCACAAAAAGTCTTTCCGCTTTGTCCTCCGACGAAAATAATTTCTAGATACAGCCTTGATAAATGTTACATGCTATATTCACAGTGACATAAAGATATTCCCGTTTTTAAAAAGTGAACTGTGAAGAGAACCTATAAGTTAACGGTATGAGGACTGATAAGAGAATTCTTTTTACGCTGACCCAACCTTTATGGCCATACAGCAAAACTTGCTACTGATCCCAGTCATCGCAACAGCTACCAAGCCGCTGCTTATTTACGAGACTATAACCTAAGAAATGCTAATTGTTTTATGAATTTTCAATTTCTTGTGAATGTATAAGTTTAACGTTTTTCGTTTTACAATGTTAGGTACCAGTGGAGTTTAGATTTTTTTTAATACAATTGACAATATACTATAACTAGGAGAAAAAATTTAGTTTTTTAAACATATTTTTTAAAAGTTATCTTGCGGATAAGGGATTTTTATTTTTTCCCTTGGAGTATATCTTTTCTTTGTTATATAAAAAATATGTCTTGAAATGACAAAAATTAATAATTTTTTATTAAATTAAAGTTTTGGAACAAAAAACTTTTAAAAATTTCATTGCAAAATATTTTATTACATGATAAATAGAAAAACGAAGGGAATTATATAGACTATTTTAATCCTCGAACGGTACTGTGACTACTTAAGTATAAAATTTTATACTTTTGGAAATATAATATGGGTATAATCTTCCCTAAATCACTTGATTAGAATAGTATAGACATTTCTAATACATTTTTCCTTTTTACAAATGTTAGAAAATCTAGGCATAGATTTCAGTTTCTTACAACATACATAATTCTGTTTACAGTATAGCATAACAATTTTATCTGAGTACATAATAGAAAAAATGGACACAAATCTAATTGTCTTCAGGGGCCTACTATAAAATATTTCATTAATAAAAAATATGGAACTGGCGGCTCAATTACACGCTACTCAAAAATGGTAACACACGTTTCAAACATAAGAGTGAAATTCAAAATGAATTCTTTTAAAACGTCAAAGTAACACGTATACCACTTTTTGTGAAGTCTGCTTCAAGCAGTAACACGTGTCGGAGAGAAAGGTCATTTATCACTTTGAAAGAACGACTCTAATGATAAAACAAGCACAAGATTAGGTTCAAATTTATTTCCTCTAGAATAATCCAACTAAGCGGTTTTTAATAGCATTTTTAAAACACTGATTTTCCGCAAAGTATAAGTATTAATTATGCTAATTGTCATCATGTCTACAACAAACAAAAACCGAATTTGATTTTATACAACTTTAGAATGGTAATTTACAGTCTTATAAATGATAGGGGCTTACTGTTAATGTCCCCACTACTGGTACTTAGGAAAAAGCACAAAAAGAAAAGACTTTTGCATTCGCAGCGATATGCAATATATCACAATTACCTTAATGCATTTTAAACAAAAAATATGGCACGTAGTAGCCGCGAGTAAGAAGTGAAACTTTTTATAGAGAGTGAGTAATCATTGTGTTTGCTGATACTCGCTTAAAATAATTCTTCACGCATTTTTACTTAAACACAATATGTATGTCAAGAGAGGAGAGTTAAAAAAGGGATGATTTAGAAAGAGTGAAATTTTAAACATAATTGTAAATAGGCACAAAATGGACGGCATTTTATACGGATTTTAACTTTTTTAATAACATGCAAAGCATAATATTATTGGATTTTTGTTGTCAATAGGCTGTTAAAATCTATAATATTATTAGCATAATTGTGGTAAGTAAACTAAGATAATATAATTTAAGGATACACTAGAAACTTTCGATTTTTTAAATGTTCATCATATGGCCATTTTTAATTTCTCATAAAATCAAAATTTCTATTTTTTAAAATGAATTAATTAAAATTTAAAAATTAAAAGTGTCTTAGTAATTCTATAACTTTAAAAACTATTTATTTTTGTTTTTCCATGTAGTCTAAAACATAAAAAAATATGCATAAAAAAATAAAATTAATGAAATTCAGTTACCTTAAAGATAACTTTTGAAATATGTATATTAGAAATTAAACTTTTATATACAATGGAAGCTACTTATCATTTTTATTTTATAAAACTAAAACGCAAATCAAATGTTCTATTTTTTAAAATTAATAAATTAAACTTTAAAATATAAAAGTTTTTTAGAAATTCTATAGCTTTAAAAATTATTTATTTTTGTTTTTCCATGTAGTCTAAAATATAAAAAATACACATCAAATATTAAAATAAATGAAATTCAGTTACCTGAGAGATAACTTTTGAAATATGTATATTAGAAACTAAAATTTTATATAAAATGGAAGCTACTTATCATTTTTATTTTATCAAAATTAAAACGTTAATGGTTGCTAGTATTTAAAATCTTTTGAAATTTGTAAGTTTTAAGTATTTAAAAATTAAAAGTATTGTCATTATAATGCAATAAAATTAACATATAACACTCATATTAATATAATTGGGGTTCACAGAATAAAACATCTAATTAGCTCCTCTTGGATATAAAAAAATAATTTCTAATTTACATTTTTCAGAAGTTATCTTGCGGGTAATTTAATTTCTATTTATTTCACTTGGTGTATATATTTTATGTTTTAAAAAATAAATTTTTCTTTCTTACAAATTTGTATAATTTGTTACTACGTCGGACCCTTACGAATCATATAGGAAAAACTTTAATTTACACAGATCACACTGTTTTTATAATATATTGAATCAAAAATAATGTTATAATAGAACGTTTCAGCTCGAATAATTCTATATCCGTTTAGTTATATTTTATTAAACCAATTTTTAAACCACATTAATTGTAATATCTACTTTAGACTTGTAGCCACTTTCCTTACACAGATCAGACTATTTTTATTATATATTGAATCAAAAATAGTGTTATAATGGAACGTTTCAGCTCGAATAATTCTATGTCCATTTAGTTATATTTTATTAAGCAATTTTTAAACCAAATTAATTGGAATATCTACTTTAGACTTGTAGCCACTTTTCTTACACAGATCAGACTGTTTTTATTATATATTGAATCAAAAATAGTGTTTTAATGGAACGTTTCAGCTCGAATAATTCTATGTCCGTTTAGTTATATTTTATTAAGCAATTTTTAAACCAAATTAACTGGAATATCTACTTTAGACTTGTAGCCACTTTCCTTACACAGATCAGACTATTTTTATTGTATATTGAATCAAAAATAGTGTTATAATGGAACGTTTCAGCTCAAATAATTCTATGTCCATTTAGTTATATTTTATTAAGCAATTTTTAAACCAAATTAACTGGAATATCAACTTTAGACTTGTAGCCCCTTTCCTTACACAGATCAGCTATTTTTATTATATATTGAATCAAAAATAGTGTTATAATGGAACGTTTCAGCTCAAATAATTCTATGTCCATTTAGTTATATTTTATTAAGCAATTTTTAAACCAAATTAACTAGAATATCAACTTTAGACTTGTAGCCACTTTCCAATATTCCAATATTATCAATTCCAATCATATGAATCATAGATTTATTTATATTAAAGTGTGATAAGGTGACAATAAAAAACATGAAGCTATCACTATATGAAATGCATGTCTACCGAAGTTAACAACCCAATGTAGCAATCACTGCCTGTGAATCATTATGATGTGCATTGCCAAAATTTTTGCTCTATAGCTATGTTTCAGAAATGTAGCTAGTATTGAAACTGGAGTATTTAACATAGCGATTACACAACGCTGTCTTACCTGTTCTTTTTCATTCACCTATGAAACGTTAAATGGCTTAACCTCATTTAAGAAGTTTCACTTCAATAAAATTGCTATCATTACTACATCTAAAGCAAATCGAATGACCAAATCTAATTTAAAATTTTCTAATTTTTGTAAGAATGTACACTGTCTATTACAGGTTCTAAATTAGTAGCTTCTAAACAAAGACATGTAATACAAAACAAGCATTTCCTACATTCAAAACTAAACAATAAATCTTTATTAATCATATATGCGATTTCGATCTTACTATCTGCTATTAATCCTGTTGAAAATATTAAAAGTCAATATATCTTTTTCTTATAAGTGGTTACTTTTAATTGAAATTATTATCAATCAACTAACTAAAGTTTAAAACAAAAATATGCTAGAAGTTCAATATAGATGCAAAGTTTATGTGAGTTTCTAAATAAATTGTTTTTTCTAGCATTCAATATATTATAATGGGTTCTAGAAAAAATAAACTGATTTTGGAACTGAAGTATAAAAATATTTTTATTACAGGCTGGTCAACTTGGGCTATAATATTTTACAAGAACTAATTACTTTTAGAAGCAAATGTATGAGAAATACCAAGCATGCAGAAACTGTTCTGCTTTAGTAATTAAAAATATTTAAACGATTATCAACCTTCGATGCTTTTAAAGCATACTATCTGCGTTTATTTAACTTCTGTAATTTCAAGAAAAGTATTGTGTAAAGCGAACTTTGTTTAAACTCTTAATTACAATATTTATCACTTCAGGTTGTGCGTAAATAGACTATAATTCTAATTAACATTGTCATTTACTCTGAATAGAATTTTAAGAATTTTCAAATAATATTCTTCTTTCAAACCTATATTCTAAACCGTAAATACTATATATAACAAAATAAAAATACTTTAAAATAAAATTCAAGCATTCCGAACATTAAGATAATAAAAACTAACTGTTTGGAGAGTGTAACACGAAGCAGACTAAAATATAATTTATTCTAGTGAACGTTAATTCAAAGACATCTAACTACTTTACTGTCAGTACTTTAAGAAACTATCTTGCAGTATTTTGGTATGCAGTCTTAACTATAAAAGTTCATCAAACAGCTTTCATTTAAATTTCTCAGTACTCCGAGGTAAATATAAAGCTAAGCAGTATTTAAAATACATACAGTTGTTTAAAACTTCCTTAAAGTTTTTCCTAGAAATATACGTCAATCCTCTACTTACAAGATAAATAACAAAGTTACAATACTCTTTAATGTATCTTAAATTTATATTAAAGAATTCTGTAAGAAAATACTTTCTCATAGTTTGAAACCTAGTCTTTACATTTAATTTAATAGCAATTTGTAATTTATGTTGAAAACCCTCGCGTTCTATACCCTTTTAAAAAGTTTTGAGATATGTTTGCTTATAGGTAAATATAGGTACTTATAGGTATAAAAAAATTTAATATTTGAAACAGAGACATACATATAACATTTAAAAAACATTTTTAAAAGAGCATTTATATATTATTATTAGCATTCTAAGATCTAAGATAATTTTCTGTAATGGGTATGAATAGAGCTTTATTTGTAAGTCAAAAACGAATTAAAATGACCATATGGGTAAATTCCAACGGTGAGATTCAAAATGTAAAACCTGGTAGCAAATACCAAATAACTATATCTTTCCTACCATTGAGCCTTAAAAAAAGAAAATAATTTAACTTAGAGGTTGAGTAACAGTCTCCATCACGCAACAAGTTAATGCATAATAAGGAGAGACTATTTCAGACAGGTTTAACACTGCAGCAGGCCTCTATTTACTAAAAAATCAAAGTATTTATATAGTAATGAGAGTTATATACGAACAGTTCAGACAAGTAAAAGTTAATTAGGTGTTCTCGAAGTCGCCAAAGATTACCACAATCAAAGAACAAGCAAAAAAACTAAATAAAAATTGTAATTTTAAGTGTAGAATCAACAGAAATTTATTTTAGAATACAATTATAATTAGTTTAGTTAGCTTAATTAACATAGCATTACAGACACACACATATATATATGTATCTGTATGTATGTTTATATATATATATATATATATATATATATATATATATATATATATTATATATATATATATATATATATATATATATATATGTATACATATATATATATATATACATTATATATAAGTGTGTGTGTGTATAATAATACTTCTGTCAGTGTGTTTGTAATACAACTCCTCCTAAACGGCTGGACTCATTTTGATGAATTTAGTATATGTAATTAGGTTGATTCGAGAAAGCTTTAAATTAACAATTTTATCCGATAAAAAATGTTCTTTTTAATTGAAAATACAGAAATTCCTGCTTATTGAGATTATTATAATGGTACTTGAGACCCTTCACTGCCAACGTATCTGTGGCACAGTGGTCAGAGGAACGGGCTTCAGTACGAGAAGTCCAAAGATAGAATCCCCGTACAGGCGATGTGGAAATTTTAATTTAATCTAATAACGTTTGTGATGCTATACGTCTTATATGACATCAAGTATTTTAAAATAGTTTTTCCTTACTTTTCCATCAAAACGGTCCAGTTTATAATTTATTTAAAAACATTTTACAATTTTTGGATTTACAAAGTTAAAAGTCGGGTCGTCTAATATATATAAATATGTATGTATATATATATATATATATATATATATATATATATATATATATATATATATATATATATTATATATATATATATATATATATATATATATATATATGTATGTATGTATGTATATGTATATATATATATATATATATATATGTATATATATATGTATATATATATATATATATATATATATATATATATATATATATATATATATATATATATATATATGTATATGTATATATATGTATATATATATATGTATATATATATATATATATATATATATATATATATATATATATATATATATATATATGTATATATATATAGTTATATATATATATATATATATATATATATGTATGGGTGTGTGTATGTACATTTGTGAGAATATGCAAGGGTAGTTCTATTATTTTACTGCTAATCATCAAAATAGTATTATGAAACTGTTCGGTTTTTAACATAAAAGAAACTTATAATGAATGGTCTAATAGAAAACTTCATTTTTAATAAAATCAAGAGGAAAATTATCTGTAGTACTCATTGTAAACAAACGATCATCAAAATTTTTCGGAGACTATTTGGACATATACAAACTGATATTTAACAAAATATATAGAATTTACCGTCTCATATTAATATTTGTTCCATTTATGTGAGACTCATTGTAATACCAAATGAAACAATCTTTCGTTGCATAGTTTTAGTCCCATATTCCTTAAATACAAATTCATTGAATAAAGAAACTTCAAATGTATTTTGAAACTAATTTCAAAACCATTCAAAAGAAGAAAAACTATTGTGTTTAGGTTTTATCTACTCAACTTGATGAAGCTTGAAGGAGTCCCCATAAAATCCTCTTTTGAAGTAATTCATTTATCTCCACTACAATAATTTTTTTAGTCCAAAAACTTCTCTGTAATGGAATTAATGAGATTAACAGACACAACGGGAAAGAAACAGTTTTGGCGTTTATAACCCAAACTGTTTGACATTTAATGTAAGAAAATTTAAAATGAATTTTTCATGTCGCTTCTAATGACAATATGCTTTTAAAGTGTTTACAGATTTAAAAAGAAATGAATTTTGAAAACTTTTAGTTTAAAAATTTTAGTTAATATAGGCATAAATTTTAATTTTAATAAAATATTTAATATAGTCATCGCTTCAGACAGATTTAATTGCAGTGGCTGTCTATTAAATCATTTGAAACGTATAAAGCAGTGTTTGTGGGATATATTTGAGGATAATTATATTAAGCGATGACTTTCCTTTTCTAAGATTAATGTTTAATAATAATTATAATTATTTTAATAATGATGATTCTTTGTAATCGTTATTAAATATTTTTCAACAAATGTAAATTTTATCCAGATAAACGTATAATTCAGTGTTCGTGGGATATATTTGAGGATGATATACTAAGCTATGCCTTTCCTTTACTAAGATTATTGATTAATAATAATTATAATGATATTAATTAATAATGATTCATTGTAATCTTTATTAAATATTTTTCAACAAATACAAATTGTATCCAGCTAAACTCATAAAACATACTTACGTTTATTACGGGATATATTTGAGGATAATATATTAAGCGATGACTTTCCTTTACTAATATTATTGTCTAATAATAATTATAATAATATTAACACTAATGATTTATTGTACTATTTATTAAATATTTTTCAACAAATACAAATTGTATTCAGCTAATAAACCTAGAGTAATTCAAAAAAGTGAAAATAAATCGAAAGGTAGTAGTTTCAATATAAGAGGAAATTTTTATATAAATAAATTAAATATTCCATATAAAAATCATTCTATATTTGTATTAAAAAAAAGAAAACCACACTTTAAATTGCTGAGACCATCCCTCTTTCATAAAATAGAAAGCTTATCATCGAAAAACAACACTTCAGAGACAAAATTATCAACAAAATCGTAATGGATACCAAGCAACAATCTCCAAATGTTAAAAAGAGTTATTTCTAAGCTTCTTTTCAGCGTTCTGTAATTAAAAATTTCTATAGTTAAAATTTTCTATAGTTAAGAATAGACTGTAAAATTTTTTGAACGATTTTTCCTTTTAAGCGAAGCTTGCTAGCTACCAATATATATTGTTATTGGTAACAACGATATTGTTATATTCATATATTTCTCCGATTCTTAATTTATTTTAGATTTTATTATGATTCTGTTGTACATTGAACTGGAAACAACAAAATATACATAATTATGATTTTTTAAGTCCCCAAAAAATCATAATCATGCATATTTTTATAATTATGTATTTTTTCATGGCAATCTTATAAACAATCTCTCGACATCTCAATTATCTGCTCTTATTTATAATTTTGTCATTTAGATCGCCATTTTATGATTTTTTAACCTCTCATAAATTTACATTTTCGACAGATACATCAACTGAAATTATGACGAATAATTATATTTATTTTGAAACTTCACTTTTAACCCTTTAAAGACCAGTGGTTTCGTAGTGAAACCTCCTGCTAAAATATTTTTTCTCTTCTTTTTTAAGGTATATTTTGGATTTTTTAGGGTGTTTTTGACACTTCAAACTATTAATAAATGGTAGCACAACACACAGTTTATTTTTCTTTTTAAAATATAAGCGTTTAAACTTCTTTCCCTGGAAAAGAAAGATATTCGATTTTCTTTGTCATGACTCCAAATAAATATACCTACCCTAAACATCACTTATAAATTGTTTAGTTAGCTATTTATTTATTACATGTAATTATGCAGTATTGTTTCAATTTACTTTCAATTTTCTTAAAATTTAATTGCTATTTTAATTTTAAGAATGTATTATTTTCGAACTGTACAAGAGGGTTGAGAGTTTCACAGGTAAAACACACTGCCCCTCCCACACGAAACTATCAAAAAGCATTTTAATATTTTTCACATATATAAGGTTCATAGGTAACATTTATAACCTATCTCCATAAAATCACAAAGCCTTTTCACTTGTGAACTTTAAAGGGTTAAGTATTGTGTTTCAATGTGATATCAAATAAATCTTCTACAGCAAATTTTTATTTTTTTTTTCAATGGCATTATATGATGTGGATAACAGCAAACTGATCAATAACGGGAAAATACTGTAATATTTAAAGTTGCTTAAATTTTGTATTTGCCTGACTTTCAGCAATCCATAATTACTTAGATTTAAGATATCATTCTATATATGATCCGTTAAAATTATTCGGACAATAATGGATTGACTGTCTGCACTTTAGATTATTGCTGTAATACGCTATTGTCTATCGTTTTATGCAAACATTATGCTTTTGCTTGTTTTCTGAAGCCATGTATCCGCTTAATATACACTCTCGGGTAAAGGAATCCTCTTATTGCAGCTTATAAGAGCTGCATTAGCTAAGTGTACAATATTATGCGACGGATACCCCATTGCGAAATATTTCAATATATCCTTCTAAAACTATTAACAACTTTAAGAAATTTTGCTTGCCTTGATGTTGCAAGGCGTTTGTACTACCACGTTGAAGATTCTCTACAATTTTGACCATTCTCAGATGAGAAAATCTTTGTTTCAGATTTCGACCTCCTACTGAGCTGCCTCTCTGACAGTACATAAAAGAAAACAGAATTATCATCCTTCATATTTGGAGGCATCTAGGCAAGTACTCGAAAAATAGGACAGGATTCTAGTCGAGTATGCTAACCCCTAGGTGATATAGTGTCCACACTGCTGCGTTTGATACATTCTTTGAAAATCGATAGCTGTATTTGAATTTTTTTTACAGTATAGTTCTACTAATATTTTTTTTATTCCAAACTCATCAGTAGCTTATCTTTAACGGGCAATTTCTTCAGTTTAGCATTGGGATAGCATTCCAAAGAACAGCAGCCAGTGTATACTCTCACTTGACAATTGCTACTGCCACGTAAATATTATTCATGTCGTGGTCACATTTTTTTTGCATGTTTTTCTTTACTTTAAGTATTTTTGATTGCACTTTTTATCCCTGATTTCACTGCGCTTTGGAGCACCCTAGTATAAATATTAGACTGTCTCGCTGTTTTTTAACAATTCCTAGGAAGGAATCTATGGGAAGAGGAAAATTGAAAGTAATCTACAGGGCAAAAAAATTTAGCAACCTTTGATCTAAACAAATTATTTTTTATTTTTAACTGCTGGGCAATTACTTAATCGGTAAGAAACTATCTTTCGAAACCGCAATTTTTGTGTTACAATCTTTCTGTTAGCATGGATTTTCATCCCTATTTGTAATCAGTTTAACACTAGATTTACCAGCAATTTAAATATACGTTGAACTGCAATTACAAAAACAGTCATTTTCATAGGTTTGGTAAATCTAGTGTTAAAATAACAGACTGCAGTCTTACTAGACCTCGGGTAGCAAAAACTTAACCATAACACAACCATTAAAATAAACCTAGTATAATATAGATATATGTATATATATGTATATATAGTGTATATATATGTATGTATGTATATATATATACGTATATATATATATATATATATATATATATATATATATTATATATATATATATATATATATATATATATATATATATATTATATATATATATGTATGTATGTATATGTATATATATATATGTATGTATGTATATATATACGTATATATATATATATATATATATATATATATATATATATATATATATATATATATATATATATATACATATATATATATATGTACATATATATACATATATTTATACATATATATATAAATACATACATATATATATATATATATATATATATATATATATATATATATATATATATATATATATATATATCCCCAATATAACATTAGCCTAAGTTATCTGTCCGTCTGTCCTCCAATTTATGAAGCGGTTATACTTGGAATGGCTAGATGCATCCATGTTGGATTCTTGGTGAGTTAGGGTTAACAACGTTCGAAATCCACCACTTCCCCCTTTTGAAATGTTTAATGCAATCATTCCAAGCTCTTTTTCCCCGGTTAACAGCAGACTATTAAATTTATCAATTTGTCCCACAATAAATAGTTAAAAATAACATTTTTTCTATCATTATGACGTTATTCCTTTAACCATCTCATTTAATCATTTCTTATTTTAAATTACTGCATTATTTTCATACGCTTTATCACTGAATTCAGATATTACGTAAATAATTTTCTTTTATATTTGGCTTAAATAATAGATTAGGTACGTATGTGATAATTTTAAATTTAATCATCGATTATTTATTGTTGAAATGAAAATTTTATCACCGGCATTAAAAAGAAATGCTATCTACCTCCAGGGTGTAGTGGAAATGATAATTTCATTCTTTTACTTCCATTAATTACTCTGGCAAAAATAATTGGGAAGAACTTAACAATAATTTCCACGTAACTAAGAGAACTTTGAATTATCTTTCTAAATGAATTCAACGGGATTCTAAACTGCATTCACAGTATCGGGAGACTTTAGAGGAATATGAAGATAAACAAATTATTGAGCGTGTACCAGATAATTCTCAGCCAAAAAACAAACCAATTTTTTTATCTGCCTCAGGGTACTTTACAATTTTGAAAAATTTTACTGATCTCGTAATATGATATGCTGTATGCTAGTATATATATATATATATATATATATATATATATATATATATATATATATATATATATATATATATATATATATATATATATATATATATATATATATATATATATATATATATATATATATATATATATATATAATATATATATATATATATATATATATATATATATATATATATGTATATATATATATATGTATATATATATATATATATATATATATATATATATATATATATATACATACATATATATATATATATGTATATATATATGTATATATATATATATATATATATATATGTATATATATATGTATATATATATATATATATATATTATATATATACATATATATATAAATATATGTATACATATATATACATATTATATATATATACATATATACATATATATATATATATATATATATATATTCTATATAAATATATATATATATATATATATATATATATATATATATATATATATATATATATATATATATATATATATATATATATATATATATATATATATATATATATATATATATATATACATATATATATATATATATATATATATATATATATGTATATATATGTATATATATATATATATATATATATATATATATATATATATATATATATATATATATATATATATATATATATTAAAGTAACATTTTCTATATAAAAGAATGGCATGCACATTTGTTATCTATTTCTATCTTTTATCAAATAAAACCTTTACAAATAAATCTTCTGATAGCAAAGAAGAAAATATTTGAAACCCATACTCTTAAAATGGATTATCGATGCTGATTCTATGTGATGTGTACATTCAATCTACCACATTAATGTATTGCCAATGCAGCTTTACCGCATTAAAATGCAATGCGGTAACTTGAAGCATGATAACGATATAAAACCGTAAATAGCTGAGACAGCTGTAAAATTCCATGTAATATTCCATGCCATTCGACTAATTTTCTCCCATTCTGCTCTGAGGAAATGAGGATTGATGTTCTGTTTATTATTATATTATTATTTTAGAATATTAATGCATTCCTTTTACTTTCCCTAGTAATACATCAGTCCATAATGATTCATTTTATACGGTACTTTATTCATTTATACAGTGACACTTTATAAGGTAAACTTATGCGTTTGAGCATCACAAAGTCTAAAAAAAACCCAGCTAGATTAATAAATTTGTTGTTGTCAAGAAACAAGGATTAAGAAAGAAGCTAAAACAGGAGATAAAATTTTGCATAAAAAAAGTACAAGTAAAAGTTTATTTTAGGGGTTTAAAGGGATTCATTATATAATGTCAAACAATTATCGATTTAAAATATTGATTTTCAGAAGAAAAAAATATTTACCTTACATAATAATTTTTTGTAAAACAACAAATCACATAATAGAAATTTTCAGCATCTGGTACATTTTGCTAAAAAAATAACCTTATTTTTATCCTTCTATAGAATAAGAAATTATAAAAAAAAGGATAATTTTACTGAGTATTAAGTCATCTATCTTGTATTTTGTAACACTACAATGTTTCTAAATTTTGCAGATAATTTTAAAAATCAAAGTTTAATTTTTTTACAATTATCTAGTTAAGCACAGTATTGCACATTATAATTTTGAATCTACAGCTTTTTACTTTCCACACTATATTGCTTTAGTTTAAAAATATGTGGTTTTTACCATGAGCTTTCAAATGATAAACTTTCGTGCTATTTCAATAATAAAAATTATAACTATAGTTAAACTTATCTAATAAATTTGATGAATTTAAGAAAAAAGCTCTTTAAGATAATTTTTTCTGTAAAAAAATAAGTAGTATTCATTTTATAATCTTATATTCATTTCAGACTCATTTTAGTTAATTATTAAAAAAAAGTAGATTCAACAGAAATTTTTTTTAAATATCAAAATTTTAACGAATTATTTTATAGTTTTCTCACTGAATGCAAATGTGCATATTCTTTCCAAATAATAATCTCTATTTTTTAATTACATCAATATTATTCGTCTTTATAATCATAAACTATGAAATGAATATATGTGTTTCACTGATAAGGATTTTATATAAATATAACTATAGTTAAACTTATCTAATAAATGTGATGAATTTCTAAAAAAACCTCTTTAAGATAATTTTTTCTGTAAAAAGAACAAATAGTATTCATTTCATAATCTTATATTCATTTGAGAATCGCTTTAGTTAATTTTTTATTAAAATAAATACCTAGATTCAACATAAAATTATTTAAATATCAAAATTTTAATGAACTATTTTATAATTATCTCATTGAATACAAATGTGCATATTCTTTCCAAATAATAACCTCTATTTGTTTAATTACATCAATATTATTCGTCTTTATAATCATAAACTATGAAATGAATATATGTGCTTCACTGAAATGGATTTTAAATAAAATTTTAATTTTTATAAATTTAACCGATACATTTATCTGTAATTAATCTTTGTAAGACATAAATGACAAGATAGATCCTTATTGTGAAGGCTTTGATTTGATATCTTAAATTCCATTAAAATAATTGTGTAATTTTTTAGTAATAATTATGCAACATTGTGCGCAATCAGATATTTAGGAATATCGTAAATTTTATTTAGGAATATCGTAAATTTTAGGAATATCGTAAATTATTACTAAGAAATAAAATATATATCAGAATAAAATTTATACTGCATACTAATTTATCTTCATGTACATAATATAAATTACTGTTATTAATTGATTTTACTCTTGTTGTTTACAGGAAGGAATAGATAGAAAAAAACTGCAGTATGAAGAAGATAGAGGACAGCAGTGTATCAGCAGACATCGAAAATCTTTATTAATAATAAATAACCTAGATATCTAGATAAAATTCATTCTGAATAAAATGTTTTCTCTTCGTGTGCATAATGAATTACTGCTATTAATATTATTATTTTTTAGTTAAAGAAAGAAGTAGATTGAAATAACCTGCAGCATTAAACGATGGAGATTCTCAATGTGATTATAGTATTAGTAATATTTTATTATTAGCTAGAAATAACTTAGGTATCTGTACAAAATTTATTTCTCATCATAAAGTCTCTTCAAATACATAATATAAACTACTTCTATTAGTATCAATTTTT
Organism: Pardosa pseudoannulata; assembly: GCA_032207245.1. Taxonomy (NCBI): domain Eukaryota; kingdom Metazoa; phylum Arthropoda; class Arachnida; order Araneae; family Lycosidae; genus Pardosa; species Pardosa pseudoannulata. Next base: position 67,524,496 of record CM063503.1, read on the forward strand.
TGTTATATAGAGGAGTAGATTTAAATAACCTACAATATAAAAGGAATACATTCTCGCGGTATGATTATCGTAATGCTTTAAAGGGATATAATACCTTTCAAAAATTAGTCTTCATCATAACAGCCTTTATTCTATTGACCATAAAACAAAAAGTTCTACTCTTTCTCTAATTAATTTATTAAAGTTTTCTAATAGTGCTCCAGCATCGAAAAAATTTATTAGTTTTGTCGTGTTGAGAAGTATATTTTTAATAAAAATATACACCAAATGAAAAAAATAAAATCACTTACCCAAAAGATTACTTTTAAAATATGGACGAAAATTAATTAAGACTAAATTTTTATATCAAATCGAAGTAAAATATCTTTATTATTCTGTAAACCTAAATCTAATCATATTTGACTTTTTAATTTTTAAAGACTTAAAACTGATAGGAAATCTGATAGGAAATTTTTAAAAATTAGAATACATCATAATATAAAATAAAATATAGTTGTATTGTTTATATAATGGAGGCTGACAGAATAAAACAAAAATAAATAGCTTCTATCTGACATAGAAACTAATTTCTAATTTAAAGTTTTCAAAAGTTGTTTTGGGGATAAGCAATTTTCGTGACTTTTTCCCATGGTGTATATATATTACTTTTTTTAAAGAAATGTATAGCTTCATATAACAAAATTAAATAATTGGTTTAACGTTAGAACCTTTAATAATAGTCTAGGAAAAAATTTATTCTAAACATAGCAGAATTTTTTATTTTATTCTATTCTAAAAGTTAGTTGTAATAATGAAAACATTTCAAATTGAAAGCTGCAGTATTCCTTTAAGTCTTTGTAAGAAGTAACTTATCTATCTAGACAAAATTTATTCTTAATTAAAATATGCCTTTATCTACTTAACTCTGTAAATTGTTGATATAAATGTTGGTTTGTAGGAGTTCCATTAAGCCGTAATTTGAAGCAAAACGTAATATTGCGAAGAGGGAGGTCCATAATATGATAATGTAACGACGTCTTCTAAAGCTCAAGTAACTCTGGTAGAAATTTCAAACTCTGAATAGAAACTATATAGAGAAAACTTTTAAATAACAACTAAAAATTCGATATCTGTCTTGATTATTTTAATAATAATTAACATTTGCAATATTTAATAACAAAATTAATTTTTATTTAATTTTTAATAAATAGATTTTTTATTATAAGATTGAAAATAGTTTTTAAGCATAAAAAACAAAATTTTTTTAAAAATTTTACATTTTAAAACAAAGGAGTAAAACATTAAAAAAATATATAGATAATTATTTCTTTATGTTGTTACATTGCTTTAAAGTTTTTAATTCGAGTTTTGAATTAGTGCACTGTATTGGTATAAAAAAAATTTTATATCTATCTAGTCTATATTAAAATTATTGTAGGGAAATTTTAGTATGTTTAAAAACCAATATATTGGAAATTTGAATGAAAACCTAGGTTAATATTGAAAAACGATATATATAAAGAGATCTACATTTTAAAAAAGATTAAATATGAATATCCATGGCAATTTTGAAAACATGATCATAAAGAACAAATAGAAGATATTTTTCTAACACCTTCATATTTATCGTTTAAAAAGATTAACATAAATAGTGCTTGCATAAAATATACGCCATTAGTGAAATAAAATCTTTGAGCAATTATAAATAAATTAATCTTAATGCCTTTTTATGAGAACTTAAGCTTCATAACTATTTTCAACAGATTGCATTACAACATACATTAGTAAAAAGAAAAACTTAAAAAATTACAAATATTTATTCTTATATGTTCCATTATGACGTTTTAAATGGAGAAGAGAAAGCTATGCAAATAAATTTTTAAATAGATTTCTTTACAAATATAGCAAATTTTATAAAAAAAAAGCAATGACAATTATTCTATAATTTTTTAAATTCATTTCTGCAAAAATATTTTAGCACGATTTTGCCAAAACACTCATATTATAACAAGTATTTGTAATAAATATAAACATCAGTATTACGAGAAAAAACAAAATTTTCATTGATTCATAACATAACATACATTATTTTGATTTAGTAATACTAAGCAAATTTATGCCATACAAATTTAAATATTCAAATGAACATATGTTTCTATGCACAGGTAATTTTTCGTTAAATACAATTGCAACATAAATCATTATAAAATCAGAATTATAAATGAATAAACTACATAGGTATCGATACAAAAATGGAATATATATAATATATTTGAAACAGAAATATTTTATAGGAATTTAAGCATAAATACATATTCTAAATACATTTCTATATCCACTGTTTATAATCAAATTATCTATATTTTACATACAGAAAGTTTAGACTCGTTTGAATGTCTTTAAACATTAATCTATGTAGAAATAATGAATAAGTGATTTGAAAAAAAAATAACATTCCAGTCCAGATTTTATACTGGGAGATTAAAAATCAACTGTTTTAAGTTGTTGAACTTCGAAAAACTTTTTAACTAGACAACTGATTATTTTGACAATATTCATTTACTAGAAAAATACAAAAGTCCTGTATTTTTTATTAAATAAATCGATATTAGTATTTAGAGGATTTAATTCACCAAACTTTGAAATATTATCATTTTTCCAATAGAATTTGGTACCTACATCCATTTAACAGAAAATTCAGGTTGAAAGCACTTTCTGTTAGAAATAAAATGGAAGTTTTCTTACCTGAGTTTCTCCATCTTTTGAATAGTAACGGAAGATTTCATTTTTTAATTACATTGTAAGCTTGGAACGGTTTAAGGAAATGCTTCCTAAACACCAGGAACTATCCGACGTCGTCTTACTGCCTCAAGACATAGCATGAAAGTGACTGAATCACTTTCCATACAGTAGAGTACGATGAGAAATCTTTTTTTAGACCCTGATAAACTCAGTGTTGTTCTTTTCCCCATGTCCTAATTTTTTTCGCCACTCAGTTGGTCCAGTTTTACCGGCAACGAACCTGTTTTCTGGACAGCTGATGTTCCCCTTCACTGATTCTCTCATAACAATAACCCCCTAAACAAGTAACCGCTGCGATGGGGAATCTGATAGTGTAATTTCTGGATTAAATCTGTAGGACATGTGTATGGATATATGTAAGTCACTGTATTCACTGTGTAAATTATATCCCATCATTGTTTATATTTTTTATAAAATAGTGCCGTATTATTTTTGTTGACCTCAAATATAAATATTCAATTTTAACAATGATTTACTTATCCTATTAATATCTGAATGATTTCCGATTAATATATATGAAATATATATTAATTGACTGCCAACTACGAGATAACTCGTAGATTGCTTTCTTTTCTAGGACGCCAACTACGAGTTATCTCGTACTGTGTTTACTTACCATTTTTGTGCAGCTACTAATAAACTCGTAGTATATCAGTGCTAATATTGATAGATGGCTTCTCGGAAAAGAACAAAAAATCAATGTTCTTGGAAAATAAATAATTCAGGACTTTGTTGAATTTCTGTCCACAAATTATCATTCGCATTTGATGTTGTTGCTTGGGAATCATCGTCATTATCTTCAGATTCGGGATCAACTTTAGGTTCGGAGACGACTTCATCTTCACTATCACTTGAATTTTCTGGTTCATAATCGCTGCTGTCGTTACCATCCTCGTCAAAAATTCCGTAAAATTCTGAATCACTTAAATTTGAGTGGCTCTCAATGTTATTTTGAGTCAGTGGTCTTCTCTTATCCATATTCGGTTCTTGATAATTTAACACGTTGATAACCATGGAGGTCACCGGTGATCCCCACCAAGAAAACTGCTTCAAGCATGATTTTATAACTCATTTTATCTGCTGCAAATAATATTTCAGCATAATATGCTTCTCATAATGAAAAGTTCACTTAGGCGCCTTGGGTAATCCATAGAAAATGCGTCTGTTAGTTAAAGTGTTAATACATTTTTCGCCATGCGAGGGGAAGGGTCACCGGTGACCGATATGTGGTTATTTCAGTAGAAGTTCAGTAGAAGTCACCGTAGATGTCATGGGTGATGGGTAAAGTTGACTAATCTTTGAGCTAATAAATAAATATAATATTGATAAATAGATAAATAAATAAATATTGATAAATAGATTAATGTTAGAATATTCTATTCTAAAATATCGTACTTATCCTATTATTATTTTTAATTTCTGATTAATAAATATAAAATATCTTAACACATTTCTCTCCATGGGGGTCATCGGGGATCGCAATGTAGTTATTTCAGTAGAAGTTCAGTAGAAGTCACCGTAGATGTCATGGGTGATGGGTAAAGTTGACTAATCTTTGAGCTATCGTTCATCGATGTCGTTCCCACTGTGTATTTCGCAATTTGAAGTGACCGATGTGGCTTTTTCGTATATTCTGCGGTTTGTCCTGAGAATATTATTTGATAAATAGATTAATGTTAGAATATTCTATTCTAAAATATCTTACTTATCCTATTATTATTTTTAATTTCTGATTAATACATATAAAATATCTTAACACATTTCTCTCCATGGGGGTCATCGGGGATCGCAATGTAGTTATTTCAGTAGAAGTTCAGTAGAAGTCACCGTAGATGTATGTCATGGGTGATGGGTAAAGTTGACTAATCTTTGAGCTATCGTTCATCGATGTCGTTCTCACTGTGTATTTCGCAATTTGAAGTGACCGATGTGGCTTTTTCGTATATTCTGCGGTTTGTCCTGAGAATATTATTTGATAAATAGATTAATGTTAGAATATTCTATTCTAAAATATCTTACTTATCCTATTATTATTTTTAATTTCTGATTAATACATATAAAATATCTTAACACATCTCTCTCCATGGGGGTCATCGGGGATCGACATGTAGTTATTTCAGTAGAAGTTCAGTAGAAGTCGCCGTAGAAGTCATGGGTGATGGGTAAAGTTGACTAATCTTTGAGCTATCGTTCATCGATGTCGTTCTCACTGTGTATTTCGCAATTTGAAGTGACCGATGTGGCTTTTTCGTATATTCTGTGGTTTGTCCTGAGAATATTATTTGATAAATAGATTAATGTTAGAATATTCTATTCTAAAATATCTTACTTATCCTATTATTATTTTAAATTTCTGATTAATACATATAAAATATCTTAACACATCTCTCTCCATGGGGGTCATCGGGGATCGACATGTAGTTATTTCAGTAGAAGTTCAGTAAAAGTCGCCGTAGAAGTCATGTGTATTCGGTAAAGTAGACTAATCTTTCAGCTATCATTCAGCGATGTTTTTTATACTATGTGCATTTCTCAATTTGAAGTGACCAATGTAGCTTTTTTGTGGTTTCAGAATATATTTGAATGTAACTTTCAGTTATTTAAATTATATTTGATAATAAGTATATAATGGATAGGTTATTTTACCCTAACCATAATTTGCTTATCCTATTATACCTAAATAATTTCTGATTAATATATATATGAAATTTCTTAACACATTTGTCGCCATGAAGGTCATCGGGGATCGACATGTGGTTAATTTCTGTAGCACTGTAGAGGTCATGTGTGATCAGAAAAGTAGACTAATCTTTGAGCTATCGTTTAGCGATGTCATTCCCACTGTGTACTTCACAATTTAAAGTGACAAATGTGGCTTTTTGGTATATGTTGCGGCTTTCCCTGAGAATATTGTTTGTAAAAAAAGCAATATATGTACTATTATGGAATTCGTGTAAAATATAATGCTCTAAGTACATTATATTTTATACGAATAAGTCAAAATTTTACTGATACTTTTAAGTCTAATTTTACTGATAATAAAATAGAAAATATTAAGATAACAGACTCTCCTATTTTTAACAGAGTCATGAGTAATCATTTTCCGAACAATTTATATAAACTTCTATGGAGATCAAAGTGCTAGATCTAAGACATAAGTTTCCAAGAGGGTCGGTACCACTACCTGCTAAAGCCTTCAGTGGATTTTTAGTAGGTTCAGAAACATGGGGAGTGCCAAAGAAATCAAGGGGAATGGCAAGTAGACAACTTTTATAAAATTATACATGATATCTATAAAAATTGTTACTAAATCAGTCTAATCATAATGTACTCACCATAATAAATGAGCTATTGTTTACAATTATAAATATCGTAAATTTCACTACGGTCCACCTTTTGGCCACCCTTAGGCTAGAGAACACAAGTTTTAATTGCATTCTCTTCATGGTATTTGGCTGAAACCAGACTTAGTGCAGCATCTACTTTAATCTCTAGAAGAGGAACATTAATAAACATAAAGATTTACGAATGATGCTAACAAAATGGGAACCGGACATTAACAAATCGTTAGAACTCCACCATCATTCATCAATTCATTAATTTCTTTATTCCTTATTGAATTTATGTTTAAGTTTTTAACAAATAATACTTTACTAAATTACTTAGTGTTTTAATTAAATTCTACTTTGTGTTTCTTAATAGAGAGAAAAGCATATAAAAACTGATCTAGATAATAAGCTTGAAGATTATATCTCAATATTTTTGATAATCTGTGATATTGAGACATTTTTTAAAATTTTTTAAAGATTTTTAACCTTTATCATACAAAGCTGAAATAGTTGGTTTCAGTGAAAGTAATCGTTTATGCCGAAACATCTTGGCAAAGTATTAATAAATATAAAATACAAAAATGAATTATGATTAAACTAAATAATAATTAGTATTACAGGAATCAAGATAGCCGATATTGGCTGTTGATATCATAAAATTTCAATTGAATTTTTAATTTTCCCAGTAATTTACAAATTGTATTTTAATGAGTATATAGGAATTGTTCAATCTCCTTTTATAAACATTTCTCTTAAAAATTCAATTATTTGTGGTGTTTTGATTTCTGGTAAAATGTTAAAAATTATTTCGAATCAAAACATTATTAACAAAATATTTTTAAGTCGAATTAATTTGTCAGTGTTACGTTTGTTAAAATATAGTTATCAAGTCCTCTGATAACAGCTTATATATTTTAAGTAATTTGCAAAATTAATGAAACAGACTAAATGGGTAACAATGTCAGACAGAAAGGGAATTACAAAGCTCACTAATTTTGTTTAGTAACACTCCCTGAGAGATATCATTAAGGGGCTCTCTAAATCCCACTAAATAGATGACAACTCCAATAATGGAAATAGGTGATGATTACACCTAGGTCTAATAAACTTTTCATATTAGTAAATGTTAGAAATCATCGCTTCATTAACTGGAGTAGAAGAAAACATTCAAACAAACAGTATTCAAAGCAGCCTAAACAGAGTATTTTAAACCTTCCATTAATAGTTTATCTTAAATAATTTCTCCTTATTTTAAACACTCATTGTTCGGGGTATTTATCATTATTTAGTAATTATGTAATTATATTTTTCTGACTAAGATTAGTCTTTGGAAATGAGGAAGTAATGAAACATATATTTAAACAAAAGTGCTTCAATCCATTTTAATTTTTTTTAGTTTGAAGTTTTCGAATACATTTTATAATTGCATACATTTTAAAACTCGGAAAGTTCAATAATCTGTCACTTTGACAGGATTTTTGAGAAGAGAAAGGGGGTATTAAGAGAGTAACAAAGATCTTTAGAAAACAAAGGTAGAGATGTTTTAAATTAAATTTTGAATTTAGTATGGAAAGAAAGTATGTTTTCAATGCAAAAGTGAGTCCTTTACTAGAACTTTTTAGCATGAAACCCCTTAACAAATTTAGGCTATTTAATAAGCCTTTTTTTAAATATGCATTTTTAGAAGAAATTTTAGTGTTAAACTGTTATTTATATCCAAACTGAAATTTATTTAATTACAAAATTGATTTAGTTATGCTAATTTTTGTTTATAGCATAAAGTAAATGACTTGTTTTATCGAAAGTGTCTCAAAGGTATAAAAAGTTTAATGCATAAAAAGTATAACGAATTATTTTGAAACAAATTATTCCATTGATATTAACACATTGTATGCGGGTCACGTACTAGTAAGTTTTCTGACGATTGATGCTTGAGCACGGGTCACGTACTAGTACGGGTTAGTGTAACAATATGGTTTATTTATTAGTACAAAAATAACGGTATATACAGGAAAACGAAGCCGAATGTTTTTGTGTACTTCATAGATTCTTGAAAAATTTAGACAAATAAAAACTAGTTTTTACATCAGTTGATGCGGAACCACAGATCGGGAAGAAATTAAAACTATATACTACTATTTATATTTGGTTTTTCATATTTTCGATACTATTTTAAATTTATCCACTAAAAATATATATTTTTTGTTTACAAAAATCTTATGGTTGTTGTTTATATATTTCTATTTATATATTTGTTTATATATTTCAATATAAAATACGAAAAGTTGGTTAAAAAATTAAATAATTTTCGATTTATTGAGATTTAACTGAATAACTAAATTTGCGCGCAAAACGACCGCTCCTGGTACAATTCCGCAGTGAAATGTACCCTTACACAATGTGTTAAGAAAAACTATATTAAAAATTGTTTAACATGAGTTGTAGAGACGATATGGTGTATCATTTTTGTCACTTACGGTTAAGATTACAGTCTTTTATCTTTCAAAGCCATGAATTTTACCATAGAGATACCATAAGGATTTTAAAATAGCTGAAGAATAAATGTTTTAAAATATTTTATTCTATTCTTGTTATCTACAGTTCCACCCTAACTATAGGAAAAAATAGATTACTAGCATTTAGATCAGTTTGGTGGATGAAATAAAAACAATTGATGAAATTCTGACCACTTCATGCACTGCTTCTGGGTAATTGAGTCTCTCATATGAAGTTAACGTTCATTTTAAATTTCATATTAGGCTTGACGTTATATTGAACTGATAATTTTAAATTTCGTTATATTAAACCGACCCAATTTTGAAATTAAAAAACTTATTTTCATAAAACAAATATTTTATTTCAACATTTTTAACAAACCTAAAAACCCTATTTTATTCTTGCATTGGGTTTTTGTGAAATTATTTAAAGAGAGCCAAGAATTTGTAAAAAATTAACGGCAAGTCTCACCAAAGTCATTTAACGGCTAACCATGATTAATCTCTGTTTAAACGGAGAATTTTGTCCCACCATTGGAGCGCCATAAGTTAATCGCGGTTAGCCGTTAAACGACTTTGGTGAGATCGGTCCTAAGGGGCTTACTCTGGAAGTTGCGAGTCGGTTCGAACGTTCGTTGTGGCGATTCTTCGACGTCAGCTTGCGGACATTATGCGAGCAATCGATCTAGCTGACGTCAAATAAACTTAATTAATTAAAAAAGGGCTTGTTCATGGCTTTATCAAAAAGTAAGGTTAAAAGGCCGGTATTTCCAAAGTTTCATCTATTGTAGGCAAATTATTAGTATGCGTTAGTTCTAGCACATGCAGTCGGCAACAATGCAGAGTTTCAGAGAGTAGTTGAAGGTTAACACAAAAGGTTATCTGCTCAGGTTTTCGATTTCTGTGGACCACGAAACATATCCATGCCTAAAATTCGGAGACAACTGCCAGAGGTTTACATTCAGACTGCAACGTCTCATCAGCATGTCGTACAAGGGTGACGATACAGAAACAGTCACCTACGATTACTGGGGCATTATCGAAAAATTTCCCAACATTCCGGAACTTCCCTCAAGTGACCTTCCATTACTTGAAAGAGCACTTAGGAGACTGACAATTCCCTTCTGACGTCAAGGTGAGACATATCGAGGCAACTTGGCTAAATACCCAAGGGATAGGATATTTACCAGGAGGGAATATTCAAATTCCTCCAACCAATCGACAATTGCCTAAACTGATATGGATAATATGTCGATAAATAGCATCATGTGCTATCCGTAAAGCAGTTTGTAGCAACGTCACAAACTACTATAATACCCGTCCCATTCATTTTCATATTTACAACAGCCAATAGACAAACAATAAACTGCCCTTCCGTTTGAAACTAAAACCAGAATTGTCATAAGTTGAGAAGTGCCCTGCTGCGTGAAATCGCCCTGTTGGTTGTATCGTTTGCATGAAATAAAAGATACACATTCATCTGCAGGCTTTGTAACCATACTCCCCCCCCTCGCATGTGCAGAATATGAGAAACGCAAAAACGGTACTAAACAAATTACAAATTGCAAAAGTTACATCAAATCCTTAAAATTTTTGCTGTTAGTAATCTCTTGTAAAAATTCTGGAACAATAATATGATATGGATTGAAAAAAAAACTACAAATTTGTATTTTACTCGCTGGGCACACTGTATGTTGTAATTTTCCAGTAATGCTATATAGTATGTATTAAGACTAAGCAAAAAAAGTTTCTTAACAAAAATATTAAACTTAGAAAGCATTATTATAGTTATTTAAATACTAATCAAAATAAAATAATTTGTTATGTAATTCTCATTTTTTAATTTATACTGATCTTTCTTCCAGATACAGACATGATAAATGCAGATTTTTTTTTTCTAATTACGAAATTTGTTATTCAATACTAAAATTAATCATTGAGATTTCCTAAAGGTAAATTCACTTACCTATGTTCTAAACGCAGTATTTTAATTTATCACAGTATTCTATTTTCTCATCAAAGAATATAATTTTTCAATGACAATCAATTATTCTCTTTTAAAAAAACTTTATTCTTTACACTAAATCACGTGTTAGTACCTCCTAATAAGAAGTTTGGGTTACTCTTTCAAGAACCATTTAATCCTTGTTTTAAGTAAAACATTTCGAGCAAGTATCTTTAAATAAAAGTTTTTATTTTTAAAATAAATTTATATTCCCAAACTTCCGTCTAAGTATAGAAAAATAACTTTCAAAGACATTTCTCATTAGTTTCACGAACTAATTTTATACTTCTTTAAGAAAAGACTATGAAGATATTCAGTTAAGGATTTGCTAAAATGAGACTAATTTGTGAAATAACTAAACCAAACAAAAATTTCAGTCATTAATTCTTTTCTTCTTGCTTCCATGTAACAAATTAGATCAAAGATCGCAAAGCATGAATTTTAAAAAGAGTAAAGGGCATTGTTCCCTTAGTATTTGCAATAAAATCTGTAGTAAGCAAATCCGCGTGTAATTAAGACAGAAAAGACCGATTAGTTCAGTAACAATAGATGAAAAATTGCCGAATCGAAAATCGTCGCTAATTACATGTTGCTTCGAGTAAAGTTTGTTATCTTTGAAAACGTGGGGTTTTTTTCTTTTCATTTTTACAAGCTCCACGGAATCGAAGTAATGGAAAGCGGTGTTTCAAGAAATCTTATTTATTCTTGTGAAATATTGGGGAAATTTTGAAGGCGTGGATTATTCTTGTATTTTTCACTCAACTTGAAGTTAAGAATCTGATACTGATGAACGGTTGCAAGCATCAGCATCAACAAAGCATTAACGAGATTTGTTGGAAGAAATGCTTCGTGATGAGGGTTAAAAAAAATTTCTTTTAAGTTTTCTTTTTTTTTGCGAAGAACGCTAAATTCTACAAATAGCTATTAGAACTTTTATCGTTAAACTTCGTGTGTTTTACCAATTGCACTATTACCCGTAAGCAGTTATGCTGTAATAATTTTTAAATACTGACATAATTATTCATTTATAAAATGCTTTCGATTAATTATATTTAAAATTGTATCCAAAATTATAGGATTGTTCGTTTTTAGTATCTGTATTTGGAAATTATTCTCTGATAATAGTGGATTCAAAATATTACAAAATATCGAAAGTCATTAACAAAGCATTATATACACAGTTATGAATGAACTTGAGCTATTTTTCTGATTAACAGAAACAGGTAAACAGTTATACTATTATTCATTTTAATTCATCATTATTGACATCATTATTCTTTTAAAAAGCTTTATCGAATAATCGTACTTTAGGTACGCTATTACGTGATTTTCCTTTTTTAATAGTCGTGTTTAGATATAATCCTGTTACTGATAGCTACAAAGTATTACAAAATATCAAAGCATCGCTATTGTTTGTATGTATGCAGATATGTGTGTATGTGTGTGCATGTATGTATGTACATATATGCATATATATGTATGTACACACACACACACACACACACATATATATATATATATATATATATATATATATATATATATATATATATGTAATATATCAAAATTATTACACTTTAATATCTTTTAAAAAATTCTCCTCTTTCTCATTCTTATTCCTTCAAATCTCCTATCCTTTGCACACAAAATGTGTTAGTTAAAGGAGTGCCGCATCTTAAAATTCTCCCGACCAATTTCCCAAAGTTTTCTCTGCAATAGAGGCAAATTTCTGTCCACTCACCTCATTTTCCAGCTTTAGCTTGCAAGTGGCTTGGTTTTTCCCATCTGATCTAAGTTACTTTTTATTGTTAAATTCTCTGACAAAGTTGCCTGTCCCTTATGAAAATTCTATGCGTCTCTCGCTGTGGAATCCAACTCTGTAATCCACACGTGTTTTTATGGTCATTCCCTTGTCTGTTTTTAAAAAAGTAACATGTCATTTTTAGCAGCTCTTCAATAAAACTTAAGTTCTATTCGGAATTGCGTGTTATGTTTATAGAATGGCACGACTGCAACCTGCTATCTTCAATAGTCTAGCTATTTATGCTTTTCTTTGCCCAGCAAGACCGGCCAAATAAATACAATACGGACTTAATTCGATTAGCGGATTCATTTTTGCCGTGATTACATACATATACATACATATATATATATATATATATATATATATATATATATATATATATATATATATATATATATATATATAAGAGGTGAAATTATTATTAAAGTTTTGGTTATTGTTACCATAAATTGACAATACAACTTTTAAAAATTTAGAATAATAATCCCTAAATAAATCGAGTAATATTATATAAACTTTTAAATTGTGACATTTGTTTTAGTTATAAATTTCATGGTTTTCATCTACAAAACCATGGCCGCCAATTGGCCAAACATGATTTTACAAATAATTCAGTATATATTTATGGGTAAACGTGTAATCTTTTTTACTTATTACACATTATAGGTAAGCAGTTATGCTATGCTTTATTTAAATGTTGACATCATTACTCATTAAAATATTCTATTAGACTTAATTATACTTAATTAATTATACTTTAATTTATGTGTTTTTCTCGTTAATACTTGTATTTATAAATTAATCTCTGCTTATAATCACTAAAAGATCACAAAGTTAATTTATATATCATGATTCATATATTTAATTTAAGTTTTCTGTACGGGATGAAGGTCTTTAATTAAAATTTTCCTTTCATTAAATTAAACTTTCTTGCTAATAACTGACTTATTGTGAAAGTTTATAGATATTTAAAAGTTAAAGGCAAAGTTGGAGATAATTATCTACAATAGGCGTTTACAAGTATGTAATACAACATAAGGTTTGGCTTCAAGTTCTATGGTTATATTTTTACAGCACTACTGCTAATTAGAGCAAAAATTACATCTAATCTCAAACTGCTAGGAACATCTGTGACTAAAGTGGGACTCAAGTACCTATCTATTAGGTCATCAACCTGTAGTTTACTCATTTGTAAGGTACGAAAAAATATAAGAATTACAATGTATAGAGATTTATAAATATTTAAAATAAAATATAGTCATAATGATGAGAATTAACTGTATTTAGAGATTCATAAAAAAGAACGTAAATAATCATTTTTAATCCATTCATTGATATGATATGTATAGAGGTTTATAAATATTTAAAAAATAAAATATAGTCATAATGATGAGAATTAACTACATTTAGGGATTCATAAAAAAGCGACCTAAATAGTCATTTTTGATCTATTCATTGATATGAGTTTGGTTTAGTTTAGTAGGAATTATTTTGCAAAAAATTCTATATTTAGTTTTAATTTTTTGAGTTTTAATTCGTGGAATAAGATTGGGTATTTTTTAAACGATTTTAATACAATATTTCTATAGCGAATTTTATACATCTTGTAAAAATATATTTGTTCAAAATAACCTTGTTTTAATTATTAAGAATTGATTAAAATGAGATTCACACCATTTACAGTATTTTTACACACAAACTAGCATTGAATTTCTCAATCTTTAAAAGTATTCTTAAGAATATGTTAATTCCGTTATTATTATTATAAACTACTCCTTTATTTAGTCCGAACTTCGTTGAAATGTTTTCCTGCAACTCCTGTCCATCAGAAACATTACAAGAAAACAATGAAATCATACGAGTTACTTTGGTTCTCCGAAACTGCATGTCATTAAGAAGTAATTAATCATTGTCGAGAGTGACATTTTCAAACTAAAATACACTTCTAACTTAATTATGAATCTAAACACTTTATAAAGAACTTTTCAGTCATGCTTACCTAATGTAATTTGATTTAGCTATGCAAATTTTGTGAAAATTTCTGATGAAATAGGCGTTTAAAATATTCGGTAGCGTAATTCTTCAGACATGCTTTCTTTCAGGAACTAGACAACACCGTGACAAGGAAAGTGTGGGGGGGATTTTACTGAAATGTTTACCACATGTATTTCTTTTCAGTATAGAGGTAGAAGATAAATATTTTTAAAGTAGATAATAAACTCAGTATATTTTGTATTTAATGTAAAATTCAAAAATACAGTCTGCTCTAGCAAACCGAGAGATTAACGGAACCCCTTTCTAGAATATAACTATTAAAATTTACAATGAATAGCATACTCTTATACAAGATATGGTTCAACGTGCGACGAATAAGAGATGGAGGATTTGGAGGGAAGAAAGAGCTGTTCCCAGTTTTCCGAGAAAGACTGTAGTGGCCTGTAACAATAAGTTACATTCGGTTCAGCTTTTTTTACCTCTTAAGAGATGGGGGATTTAGGAGGCAGAGAGAGCTGTTCCCAATTTCTCGAGAAAAACTGTAGTGGCCTGTAACAATAAGTAACATTCGATTCAGCTTTTTTTAACTCTTAAGAGATGGAGGATTTAAGGGGAAGAGAGAGCTGTTCCCAGTTTTCCGAGAAAGACTGTAGTGGCCTGTAACAATAAGTTACATTCGGTTCAGCTTCTTTACCCCTTAAGAGATGGAGGATTTAGGGGGAAGAGAGACCTGTCCCCAGTTTTCCGAGAAAGACTGTAGTGGTCTGTAACAATAAGTAACATTCGGTTCAGCTTATTTTAGCTCTTCCCGTAAGCCATCGTCAATGACATACAAAACAGGACCAGTTTGAACTAAAAGAAATGTCAGACTTCTCCCAACCAATAGAAGGCCCCTTTTTTGGCAGGATTCTGACCCCTCCGTTCTTGAGTGGACCCATGTTTTTTCTCTGCCGGCAGTCTAATTTTTTAGAGGAGAAGGTTGTTACCAGAAGAGAGAAGAGGGTGAACGCTGCTGGTATTCGCTGCTTGCGGGATAGACATTTTTTGGAGCGACACGAGAAAAGGGAAAAGCGTCACCATATTTGCGAGACCGACGCCAAATCCAGAGGAGTCTTCCGTATCTACAAATGATAAGTTGTATTTCGGTTGTATTCCTTAGGCATCTAATTATATAAAATTATTTAATCAAGACATTGTGTGTATTTTAATAAGTTTTAATTTCTTCTTTCTCAAACACTAGGCCAACGTAACATTAATTTTATATGGCCCTTTTTAGGGGTCTGACTGGACATGACTGTTTGCGAGACCATCTCTATGGAATTGAAGTGGTGTTTTGTGTGACTCTAGTTATCCAATGATTTTTGAACATTTAAATAATAGGGTTGTACTTTCTCAGTATGAGGACATTGTTAAAAAGTATTGGAGAGTCTACGTGCGACGAATAAGAGATGGAGGATTTAGGGGGAAGAGAGAGCTGTTCCCAGTTTTCCGAGAAAGACTGTAGTGGCCCTTTTAGGGGTCTGACTGGACATGACTGTTTACGAGACCATCTCTACAGAATTGAAATGGTGGATTCACCGAATTGTGTTTTGTGTAACTCTAGTTATTCAATGAATTCTGAATATTTAAATAATTGAGTTGTACTTTCTCAGTTTGAGGACATTGTTAAAAAGTATTGGAGAGCCTACGTAAGACGAATAAGAGATGGAGGATTTGGGGGAAAGGGAAAGCTGTTCCCAGTTTTTCGAGAAAGACTGTAGTGACCCTTTTTTAGGGGTCTGACTGGGGGCGGATGACTGGACATGCGGACATGAGATGGTGGATTCACCGGACTGTGCTTTGTGTGACTCTAGTTATTCAATGACTTTTGATCATTTAAATAATTGGATTGTACTTTCTCGGTATGAGGACATTGTTAAAAAGTATTAGAGAGTCTACGTGCGATGAATAATAGATGGAGATTTGGGGTGAAGAAATAGCTGTTCTCAGTTTTTCGGGAAATACTGTAGTAACCCTTTTCAGGGGTCTGACTGGACATGACTGTTTACGAGACCATCTCTACAGAATTGAAGTGGTGGATTCGCAAGACTTTTTTGTGTGACTTTAGTCTTCCAATGACTTTTGAACATTTAAATAATTGTGTTGTACTTTTTCAGTATGAGTGCATTGTTAAAAAGTATTGCAGAGCTCTTGAACTAATGGCTTAGGCGCTAATTGTCCGACATTTGTATAATAATTAAATATTTAAATCAATAGAAATTCAACAGGATTCTAAAGGGGTTTCACTACTCTTAAATTTTCAAAATATTCAGTTTTCAGAAAAATGTATAGATTAATGGCTTAGAACTAATGACTTAGACATTAATTGTTTGGCATTTGTAAAATAAATAAACAGTCTTTTCAGGGGCAGCCTACCTTTAGATGCGTACAGGTTTGACACACCCGAGGTACCCGAGTGATCTCTCTACATTCATCCTGGTAATATGGAGTTTACCTCTGTACTATTTGCTTTTTATCGGTTGGATTACCAGGTCGGCATTTGTAAAATAAATAACAATCAATAAAAAAAACCTAAAATACAAATACATGCGACTATATTACCACAAACTCAACAGAAATTGTAAAACAGTGTTAAAAGTACAAAGATTTTCTGTATCCAAATACATGCAGTTTGAAACAGTCAGTCATTCAGTGTACTCTAGTCTTTTAAATATTTCCAGAGGCCAGTAAGGTACACTCATCTAAACATCTATTCAATATACCTTTTTCCAATTCATTACGGTAGCATAAATTAGATAACATAATTAACCTAGGCAGAAGTTAAGTAATGTAATATAATTTGATTTAACTTAATGTAATTTGATTTATTTTTGAGAATTTTGTAAAAGTTTTTGTTTAAATAGGGGATTAAAATGTTTGATGGAATGTTTTTAAACAGCTTTAGAGGACAGGGACAATGAAGCAACAAAGAAAATGGAGGGACTTTGGGTAAAACTTTTACCAAAATTTATTTCATTTGGGAATAAAATAAAAGCAAAATATTCATAAATTAGTCAATAAACACACTATATTTTTAGTTAATGTAAAGTAAATAAAAACATAGTGTAAATTTTTATTCATATCAAATGTATTTTCAGTGAAAAACTTTAAAATAAGGACTAGTTTTAAGAAAAAAGAATTTTTTTTAATGTTTTTTATTGTGTGCTTTCCTATTAATTATTACTACGGAAGGAATTATTTTTACAATTGTAAAGAGTTTGAATTCTCTATTTGTAATATACTTTATAAAAAGGGTATATTAAAACAAAAATAGAGAATTTATAGAAACATAAGAAACAAATAAAATTTATGGCCGTATCTTTGATATTTATATTTTAAATCCATTATAATAACTTTAATTTTATATTATATCCACTCGTTTAATATTTTCATCTTAACACTCGGACAATACGTGTTTATCTGTAAAATACATATATGTCAATAGGTTCGTTTTTTACCAGTAAAGTGACTTCTTTTGATCTTGACCTCACCATTATCTATCCTGTCATTTGGCTCCTCTGGAATCCAATAACTATCAATAAAATTTCCGAATTTTTTTTCAGCTTATTTGAAATGTTGTATAGCTGGTATACAAGCGCCCGTTAAAGATAGCCGCTTGAAGCTTTATGATAATATTAATATTTACTATAAGTTTTGACTCGTGTTTATTCCTCTATATTGATCGATATTATCTCCACTCTTTTAATATTTTGGTCATAACACTCGATCAATAAGTGTTTATCTGTAAGATGCATATATGTCAATAGGTTCGTTTTTTTTACCAGTAAAGTGACTTCCTATGATCTTTACATTGGTTAGGGTGCTGGCCTTCGGAACCGGAGTTCGTGGGTTCAAATCCCGCTATGGCATGGATGTTTGTAGCCTTTTTGGAATCGGCTTTAAGCAGTAGGTCCCGGTCTCATTAACCCTCGCGTTGCAAAAAGTAGACCGTAGTGCTCCAAAACCAAACCAAACCAAACCTATGATCTTTACCACACCAATATTTATCTATCCTGTCGTCTGGCTCCGCTGGAATGCAATAATTATCAATAAAATTTCCGAATTTTTTCTTCAGATTATTTGAAATGTTGTATAACTGGTATGCAAACGCCCGATAAAGTTAGTTGCTTGAAGATTTATAATAGCATTAATATTTCTTATAAGTTTTGACTCGGGTTTATTTCCCCAAGTTGATCGATACTATCTCCATTCGTTTAATCTTTTGATCTTAACAATCGATTAATACGTGTTTATCTGTAAAATACATATATTTCAATATGTTCGTTTTTTACCAGTAAAGTGACTTCCTATGATCTTGACCACACCAGTATCTGTCTATCCTGTTACCTGACTCCGCTGGAATGCAATAACTACCAATAAAATTTCTGAATGTTTCTTTTTTTCAGCTTGTTTGAAATGTTGTATATCTGGTACAATGCAAACACCAGATAAAGTTAATTGCTTTATGATAGTATTAACATTTCCTATAAGCATCGACTCGTTTTTATTCCCATATTGATTGTAAAACGCGTTTTAGATATCAATAATTTAAAAAAGCCTTGAACCAGTCTATAATGTTATACTTAATTGTATACTAAATGTCAAGCAAACAAAAAAAAATAGATTTGCTCAGTATTCTTTCATACAATGCAATGAATATTTTTGTGTGAAATATGGAGTAATGATGTGCCGGAAAAGTACAAATGAGAATTGATCTTAAATTTTGAGTCAAATTAGATTTAAAGAGATTTACTTTGTAGTTTCTATGTTATGTATTTTCATATTATATTATTTATCTGGTGTAAAACTGTTTTTCTTTCTTAAATTTCAAAAGTACTAATTGTTTTGTATATGTTTTATCAAACAGCATTTTATATAGTATGTAACAACGTTTGTAAATTATACATAGACATAAAAAATTTAAAAATAAGGAAAGAAAGTTTAACATCCTGGTCCTAAAGACAACAGTTATAGAGCATTTGAAGTAATGCGAATAAACAGATATCATATAAAACAAAGATTATCTTGAGATACTGCACGCTAGATGGCGCAAGTTTCGAAGAGAAGTGGACGGAGTGTTAATTTAAATGCAATATTATGAATAACTTTGTTATCTGAATACTCAAAGTACATCAAGGAGGCACTGCAACTTAACAAAGTCTAGTTGAGATGAGGTTTTTATAAATATTTAGGTCCAATGAAAAGACGGTACTGTTATTCTCAAGTATTGATGGACTTTGTAGTGCTAGACGTATAAGGATATAAACTAATACTCCCCTCCCATCGATTCTCTAAAGAGTCTAACTTCCATATATACAACTTCTTCAAACGTTGAATAATTTACAAATTACTTATCATGTTAAATTTTTAATATTAACAATTCACTACTGTTGACCTGTCTTGTGAGAAAACACTATCTGCACTTGTTCATTTCAATTTCTTTTCAATTGTCTTACATCTTCTTAAATGATCTTCACTGCATGTTACGTGAAAACACTGAGAAAGTCTGAGACCAATTGTGAGTTAGAAGGGAGAAGAAATTTGTGACCACACGACGGCAGTGACAGGTTAAGTGTGTTACACCTTTGAAGTTAAACATGAAAAACCTAATTTTGATTTTGTTATCGTAATAATTATAAAAACAATTTCACAAAATAATCATATAACCATATAACAAAATTTTATTTTTATAACAATGAAAATATACATTATATTGTACATACAATATGTATAATCATTGAAAAAGTGATTAAAAGAAACTGAAATAAAAAGAATTGCAAAATTAATTTTTAAAACAAGCTTTTATTTAAAAATTGATTTGAAAAATAAAATAATTTTTCCTGCTTCCCAGGCGCATTAAAATACATACCTAAAAATAAAAGTGTGTAGTGCTTATAATATATTGTATATCAATAATTTACAAGTATGATCTTACAGTAAAATTTAAACAATCAATGTATTTTGTACTTTACAGGTTTAAGTGTATACCCATTATAATGTCTGAATTTACTTTGCACTTAAAAAACTAATTTTTTTCAAAGCCAAAATTTGTACAGCAAGTCAAGATTTAGAAATTTCCTAAATTGTTGACAGTAATTGAATATTTAAATTGATTTGTGAATTTCCATAAAGAATTCAGTTTTTTCCACTGTAAACCGCGAGAAAATGCATACACATTAAATATAAATAAGTACACCGATTTTGTCAGGACTGAATGTGAATACATTAATGCTTTCCAAATCTCAAGCGAGCGTTTTTCATTTGTTCTTTTGAGTATTTTCTATTTATTTAAATTAATATTTTACTTTCTCTCAGTTTTATTCATAAGAGGTTTCTGTTGTCATTTTATAAATTGCGAACATAAAGGAAAAGTGATTAAGTATGTGAAATAATTTTAGTTTTCTATGAATTTTGGTTTAGTTAATACGAAAAATAATTAAAATATACTGCAGAGGGACCAAACAAAATATAAGATTGTTTAACGAGATCATCTTTTAGTGTGATTAAAGAAATTCATTAAATGAAAGCCCCGGTTATTATTACGCAAATTCATCTAGCAGAAATAATGGCTTATAATTTGCACTGGGAAATGAAAACTCTAGAATTTGTAACCTGAATCCAGCAAACAGAAGCAAGGGATTACATTTTTTGTAAATAAAACATCCCAGAGTATATTAAAATTTTAACGCAGTTTCTTTTGTTAAAACTGTTGCGAGTATTTTGTTTTTACTTATAAAACTAGAAGGGTATGTTTCACAATAAGGGCTTAATCCTCATTCCCAAATAAATTAACGAAGATGTTATGCAACGATTTAAAACAGAGGAATTAAAACACTGAATGTTGCACGTCGAACACTAATCTTCAATCACAAATTAAATCTAGACTGATTCAATAATGCTGTAAACGTTATTACATAAATATTTATGTAATACATCCGGAGCAAATCGCTCTGCACACTTATTGCTGCATTCGCCATTTTTGTTTAGAAGTACTCGATTTTAAACGGTTGAATGTCAGTAATATTTTAGCACTGACCGAAGAACCGATTTTAATTTTTTGATTATATTTTTCATAAGAAATTTAGTTAAGTGAACTATTAACCCTCTGACTGTTCAATTACTGGACCGAAATCGCTTAAAAAATTATGTATTTTTTTTCTTTTACATTTTTTAAATCTATACACTATCTACCAATAAGTATTTGGACACCCATGCAAATGACGATATCTCCGGTCCTGAGGTACGTCAAGGCCTCCGACGGTATCCATCGTGTAGGAAACAGCATAGGCATTAGTCACATGCAAGATGCCGCGGAGTTCGGAGCTCTCTGAGTTCGAGAAAGGTATAATTATCGGGTATCACAAATGCGGCCGATCCTTAAGGGACACATTTTGCGATCTGAAGTACCCAGAATCGACAGTGGCCTATGTGATTAAGAAGTGGAAGGTGAGCGGTGATTGTCGGAATGTAACCCGAGTCTGCAGACCAACGAAAGTGGGAGATAGATACCGACCAGTGCTGTACAGAAAAATTCGAAAGAACCGTGCCCAACCGATGACCCTAATCCGCGAGGAGTTTCAATAGGCATCCTGGAGTATTGTTTCAATGAATACCATCCTTAAGGAAGCACATGTGCTTGGTTTTCATGGTCGTGCTGCTGCCCATAAGCCTATGATCACAAAGTCCAACCGCGCTGCTCGGTTAATGTGGTGCAAAGCACATCGAAATTGAACCGTAGATGAGTGGAAACGTTTTCCTTAGAGCGACGAATCAAGGTTCACCGTTTACCGTTCGGATGACCGGGTCAGCGTCTCCTACCAGAGTCTGGAGAACGTCTCCTACCAGAATGCATTGTGCCAACAGTCAAGTTCGGAGAAGGTGGAATTATGATCAGGGGGTGTTTCTCCTTGTATGGACTGGGTCTTTTTGTCCCGATTCATGGTAAGCTCAACACCGATGCCTAATGCATTATTTTGGATGACAATTTGCTTTCTACGTTGTGGCAGTTTTTTATGGGTAGGACCCCTGTTATTTTCAGGACGACAATGCCAGTTGTCATGTTTCAAGGTTAACCCAGGCTTGGTATGGTGCCAATGGAGTTCATTGAATGGACTGGCCTGCCCAGAGCCCAAACCTGAAACCTATCGAGAACCTCTTGGATGAGTTGGATAGACGAATTAAAGGGTGCACTACTCGTCCAAAATTGGAGAAATAACTTGTATGTCTACTCCATGCCGAGTGGAAGACAATACCACTAGCTGTAATACAAAGACTTGTGGAAAGTATGCCCCGGAGGGTTCACGCTGTAATTGCCTCTCGTGGAGGCTCTACCAACTATTGATTTTGAATAAAGTTAGTTTTTCTTTTCTATCACAAGTGTCCAAATTCTTGGTAAACAGTGTACATACTGGAAAATTCATATACGCATTCTTTCTTTCCAGAAAATATTTTTATATTGATTTTTATCATGAAAGACTAATCTGTCAGAAAAAAATTCACATGTTATCACAAACAAAAAAAAATTTTTAAATAAATTTTAATTTAATTACAGTCAATGTTTACTTAATACATAATTTTATAATTCTATTATCTAATATAACTATAGTTTTAGTCATATTATTCTAGTTTATTTATTACATAATTAAATGTCTAATATTGTGCATAATTTAATTCTATGGTTAAACTGCGAAAAGGCAGTATGATCACCGTAATAAAGGAAGAAAAACATATGCCCGTGAAAATCGAGGGATGAACAAATTTTGCTACATTTGAATTGCCCGTGGAAATCTCTGGATGATCAGCCAGAGGGTTAAGTAATTTTATTTCATGTTAAATTATATTTATTAATTTTTAATTAATAAATAGTTTTTCTATCAATCTGATCTGTCCTCATCAACACTAACATGGTTCTCTGCCACTCTCTGTGCTTTCGCTTCCAGTTCAATATTGGTCAACGATTTATGTTTATTTTTTATTCTTTAAAAAAGGCCTCTTTTGATTGCAAAATGTTCATTACCATTCATTTCAAAGGTCAAAAGTAATCACTTTGAACAAAAACAGTCCATCGCATACCAAGTAATACATTGATTATACAGGCTGTTGTATCGTATTCGATTTTCCTTCGATTGTATTATACAATGAAACAAGCAAACAAAAGCTTAGGTTGATGTCAATAGGAAAATCTATAAAACCTAAAGCCTTTAAAAAACAAAAAGTTCTAGAATTTCTACCTGTATATTACACACATAAAATAGGAATTCAGGAATTTTTAAAACTTGGTTCTAAAGTGAATTCGTATCAACTGTACGTAGACATTCGAAAAACAACAGTTTGCCAAGAAGAAATCTGATAATTCTTGACAACGTACCATCTAATCCAGCCACTGATGTACTCGCAGATGGGGAAGTCAAGGCTTTATTTTTTTCACCTAATGTAATAACTGTTTTTCAGCCCATGGAGCAAGGAGTCCTTGAACATTTGAAGAAAAAATATTGCGGTTTCTTCTCAGTTCATTGATATTAGAGATTTATAATGATGAAGAATTCATAATCACTCTAAAAAATATTGACATGATAGATGTCATTATGTGGTCGTCGCATGCACGGGAAGAGATTCCATGCATATCACTTGTAAGGTTTTGAAAAATTCTTTTGGACCATGAAGGTGTACGTTTCCCCACTGAATCAATGCGCGAAACCGAAATGGAAGAGGAAACCACCAAACTTGTTGCGTTGCTTTAAAAAAGGCCAAGTTGTGAGGATATCACTGCAGAGGACACTACAGAATGGATGGTAAATGACGAAGTTCATGAAATAATTGACAACGATATTATAGAAGGGATGAATCAAGTAGAATTGATAAACGAAGAGTAGCAGAAACCTTAAGATGACAGAAAAAGTCTCGTTCCACATTCGGAAGGGATCAAGAAGTTCGAGGAAGCGATGTAAAAGGGGAAAAAGGGACACTAGCTGATATCATCTATTTGCATAAGTAAAGGAACATTGCATTGCGGAAGGGAGCTAAAATGTGTATATCAGTAAAAAATAAAGTCAGTTTTTATAAACCTACGATTTACATCAATTTTTGTTTATGTTATATCCTGAATTTAAGTTAGGCATTACAGAATTTATGTTAAAATATGAACAGTTTATATCCTTTAGCCTACATTTTCTCTAGTAAATTATTGAAATGTGCATTGGAGTATATAACCATATAAACTACCAGTACAGAGCCTTCTAATTTAACTCGACACGTTACCAGCAACTGCTTCTATAATTCACCGGGCCGATGACGCGTTTTCTTTCTACGTTTGGTTTGGTTTTGGAGTGCGACGGTCTACTTTTTGCAACACGAGGCGTGGCTTAAGATCAATGGAGGGCTTAGTACTCAAAAAGAAGTGAGAAAATACATATTATAACAGTGAGTTTTGGTTTTAAAAAACACCCTGTGTCTTCTGATGTTGGAGGCAAAGAATAAAATTCATAGAACTCCGGCCTATTCGTGGGCCGGACACACGGGAGTATAGTGTAAATGAAAAAAGATGAAAATTAATGCTGAAGGATAATTTTTAAAATCAACAAAATATTTAAGAAATTCACTTTTTTATGTTATCTGATTTTTAAAAACGTTTAATGTAATTTGTTTAATTATATTTAAATGTATTTTTATACAAAGTTTCATGATTACAAGTTAATAATTTTCAAAAACGCTTTCTAAAATCCACTGTCCTCGAAAATCGTCTGTTTTTATTTGTGAGACAATTATTATTATTATTATTATTATTATTATTATTATTATTCAAACGGTTATATGGGAATCATGTAAAAGTGGGCAAGTAGTTAATCTCTTGGTATGCAGGTTTTAAATATCAACAAATATTCACATTTAAAGATTTCCTTGACGTCTAATTTCAACTTTCGACAAACAGGTTACAGGTCAGTACATTTTTGTGTTTAAGACAATGATTTATCCATGTTTTTGAATTAAATATTTTATATTTTCTCTATTTAAATTATATTTAAGTATATACATATAATTTACATTGACCTTAGGATTTCTGTGGAATCTATTAACGTAATCAGTAAATTAAACTAAATTTGCATTTGTGAATATAATATTAACTGCAGTGGGATTTTCCATAATGCAGTTGCGTCTCCAGATAAGGAAGGCACAGTATCGTCTTAAGAAAAATCCCTGAAGAGAAAACTCATCAAAAATATTTTCTTTTTAACTCTAAGTATTTTAGGAAATTCTTTCTAATATTTCTTGTAATTTTTAAAGTAAGTAATTATATATTTCGTAAAATTTAATGCATCTAGAAATTAGACTGTTTTGAGTCAAGAGTTTATTCTTCAAATGTAGAATAAGCAATTTCCTTGTTGTGGAAGTATGGAAATTTTCCTAGAATTCCAGGATAAAGAACAACTAATAGCCATCCTTTTCAGGAAAAATTCACTATATAAAACTTAAATTCGTTAAAAGGAATTTTTATTCTATGTGAAACACCCATTGTAGAAATATTTGTATATTAGAAAATTTTGCTAAATTGAAGTTTACCTCTATATGCAAAAAACTGAGTAACCGGAGTGGACTGTAGATTGTAGGTATGACTACTTTAATTTAGTCATTTCTATCTGGTGGTGGTGCCATCTATAGTGATAATGTACTACTAACTTCGCTGTACAGAAATATATTTCTTTAAACAGTTTCCTAAAATTATTCATTTCTTAGTAGTATTAAAAGATCGATATATTACTCCAGTATTTTTTATTTAATTTTTAAATGTTACTAATCATGTGGTAAGTTTCTTATATTTCTTAATTTCTTCATATATCTTTTTATTAATTTATACCTAGACATGATTAGTATTACATGATTAATTTTATCACACTTTTTATTTATGAATGTCATACATTTATGAGAGTCATTTCACAAATTATACACGTCTTATTTCAAATACAAAATTTTGAAACGTTATTTGTCATTTGTATCTTCAAAGTATAAGTCTAAATTAAATATAAAAAAGACACGTGCATTTGATTTTCTTACAACTTTTACTATAATTCTTACCTATATTTTTATTATGTAATATTTTTAAAACTATAATTTTTTACTATCTTTATTCATGGATTACTTTCATTATATGTAGTTTTATCTTCACAGGTCCCTCTGCGAAAAAGTTTTCTGTCTACATTCTTAACCAAATTTAAACTTCTCGAATTTTTAAGATGTCCTTTTACCTCTTACTGTAATATTTCCTATGATTAAAACCTTACTATGAACTGCATAAAAGTATTATTTAAATGTACGTATTTTTTTACTTGTAATAGTAATTAAAATGATTAAACTTAATACATCCCATGATTTCATTTGTATCTGGTAAATTATTCTTTTTTTTAGCTCATTCATACAATTTGTCATTAGTAAATGTATAAGAGAGTTTAGTAAAAAGCATGCATCACATAAATCTTCCAAGACCAAAGAAACATAAAAAATCTAAAGACTAACTCTATCTACCCAGTTTATAGTTTATTGAATAAATTGTATAAACATATTATACATACAATGTAATAGATAAAATAATGAACCTAAACGATTCTTAAATATTTTAATCAATACCAAATAGTTATGAAAAAAAAACCTCAGTATTAGAGCAGAAATTCTTCCATTTTCGTGTGTATATATATATATATATATATATATATATATATATATATATATATATATATATATATATATATATATATATATATATATATATATATATATATATATACTCACACACACACACACATATATATATATATGTGTGTGTGTGTGTGTGTGTGTGTGAGTGCGTGTATATATGTAAATGTGTATATATATATATATATATATATATATATATATATATATATATATATATATATATATATATATATATATATATATATATATATAATATGTGTGTATGTATGTATTTTTATATATTTCAATATGGGAGAATTTATCCCACGTAGCATTTTAATAATTACCAAAAAAAATTCAATTACTTCTTTAAACATGTATTTTTTTAATTTAGTTATAATTGTAACTTATTATGTAAATGTGTAAAAAGACTAATAATTATAATTGAATGTTTTGCTAAGACGCTTTGAGACTTCTAAAGTCTCCTTAAGGCACTATCTTAAGTTTTTCTCAAGTCTTTTTAAGAAGAAATTTGAACAGATATGTTTTACTGTACAGTTCCTGGCAATGTTAGCATGGCCACCTTTCAGCTTCCTCAATCAATTGCTTATTTTCATTAGTGGCAAAATTTTTCTGAACATTTGGCAACAAATAGGTTTTTATTTCTATTTTAACACTTGTCGTTCGAATGGTTATATTGTCTTAATGTATAAAAAAACTTATATACATTTAGTGAAATTATTGGGAATTTATTGGGATTTTTGAAAAACAAATACAAATAGATTGTATAAGTTTATTAATAATTTATTGACTTTAACTTTTAATAATTTGAAAATTTTTTTCAATGGACTACTTTCATGAATGGAAAGTTTTTCTTGAATATTTTGTAACAATCAGCTTTTCATTTCTTTTTCAATATTTATTGTTAGAATGGTTATATTGTCCTAATGTGTAAAAAGTATTTACATTTAATGTGAAGCCATTTGGGAAATAATTATGTTTTTTGCTAAAGGTATAAATTATTTCTGTAACTTTATTGATTTTAACTTTAATTAATTTGAATACTTTTTTCTACTTTTGGTAGCATCCAAACCTAACCTAACAGTTTTCTTTCTTTTCAATGATTGTGGAAGGGCAGAGGTCCTACGAAGTAAAAAGGAATAATTAAGGCGTTAACATAATTTGAAACTTTTTCACGTCTTCATATCGCTGAAAAAGTTCACGTTTCTAAGACTTCGGTGGTAGACATTGCGAGAGAATTACATGTTGACAAACGTTTGACCCTAAATCGAGATGGCACTTGAATCCAAAAATCATAACAACAATGGCTTACGAAAATCGAACGTATAACTAAACACCAACTAATTAAACCACAATATCAAAGTTGTGCGAAGTTAGAGTGTGCGTATCTTGCGAACAATATGGTGGTGTTTAATAGACTTCCATTTTATTACTAACCTTCCTGCTAAAAAGTCAAAGTTAAGAAAAAATATAAATATGGAAGTAATTACTTTTTTTTTTGGGGGGGGGGAATGAGAGAGGTTGGAGAAAGGTTGGGCACACATTTAGTTAATTCCTAAAAAAAGATTTAATGTTATTGTAGAAATTTTAACATGATTTTTCTTGTTAATGAGTTTTTCTTCAATGAAGGGAGAACGTTTGAGAGACTGTTCCATAAAATTCTGTATGTCAAAGGAGAACCAGATCAGAAATTCCTACTAAAATATAAAGAGTTTTTAATATTTTGTATGAAACCTTTACAGGTTTATACAATATAATTTTCATCTGATTGAACCTAAGTCTTCTTGTATATTTGTATCTAATATTTTTTTAAATATATTTGTATCGTAAATATATACAAATTAAGGTTTAAAGATATTTTGAGCTATTATAATATGTTTCAAAACAGTAAGTTTGTCTTAAACTGAATTATATTTTTAGTAATCATGAGCGTTAACTTTGCTATCATTTTTGTTAACAAAAAAGTGTTTCTTATTTAAAAATTTCTAACAAAAATTTTTTATGTTTCAAAAAGCAATGAGATTATGTGTGTAACGATAATAATTTATTTAAATTATGTTTAAAAAAAAATATGTTTTTAAGACTGGTAGTTTCCAAGGTAAGAGAAGTCGAAAATGCTACTCTTTTTACATTTTTTCGAAATTTAAATTCATATTACCCTTTAAAAGCACTTACCAAAATGTAGGTTTTATTGGAGAAGTACGATATAGAAGAGAAAAAAAAGGGTTATGTGCTTTTAGGACAAAATAACACAATAGATCAATATTTTCTTTCTGAAACATGGCATCTCTTTTCCTACCGCTATCCTTTCTATCTCAAAAAAACTTGTTTGCAGTTATTATTCTCATAACTGACGTAAGATGAATGTCAGTAATTCCAGATTTGAAAGACTTTTTTTTCATTCATAAGTATAAAATACTACACAAACACAGAACTACTTTCAAGTATGGAAATAATTTCATACGTGAATTTTCGTGTGTTTACGTACCTGGTTGAGAAACATTTGTAAAATTAAGACGTATTTATTAAATTGTTACTTTCCAATTATGAACTGCACTGGATCTCGATTACCTTTATTTGCAGATAATTAATTACTAATTAGATGTTTATCGAAAAAATTTTAAAAAAACATCTTATATAAAACTATAAAATCTATAACCCTGTTTTATAGTTGTTATTAAGACAGGATTTTTTCTGCATACATCGGTAATAACATTCTCGATTATCGCTTCCTTAAATATTTCGTATATTAGTGTTTATCTTTGACGATTTTCAAAAGACCTCCGTAACCTCTTTTTTTTTTAAAGTGCCCAAGTGCCCTGCTCTTTCGGGAATGTATTTACTTTTAATCCAGTATTTTTTATAGGTAGATAATACATTTAATATGTAACTCAGTCTACTATAACCAAAGTGTATAATAGCAACAGAAATGTGATTTTGAAATTCTAATTACGGATTTAATTAGATTATTTTTACAGAGTACTTATTTTACGTGAAGCTCTTAAAAATTTAGCATAATCCGTTGTCACACTTAATATATACTTTACTGATAAATAGCCTTCGTATGGCGTACTAAAAGTGCCCGTTTATTCAATAAAAAGTGCCATTTCATTTTACTACAATTGTCCTTTTTGATAAATGCTCTCTACTTCTATTTAAGAGACATGTCAACACTACCGTATAGTATATCAGAACATCTACTCACGATAAGCGTTTGTGCATAGAAAATATATGAAGACTACAACTGTACAAACGACAGTTAAACGCAACATTTCAAGAACATTTTTAGGCCTGTTATGAAATCCATATTAATACTTCTGCTACGTGCCGTTATATTGAGTAAGCCTCAAAAATATTTGTTGCTAGATTCGTTGACACTTTTGCTCTACAGAATTTGCTCAAACAGTAATTTTCGTTAAGAATATGGCGAACACTATAGCAATGTATCCGCTTTTAACTGCATGGAAAAGGGTCTTTATTTGACATTAAGTTTATATATGTTATACATCGGTAGCTCATGTGATATTTCTCATGCTTAGATTGTTTTTTTTTATATATTGGTAGTGGAAATGATTTTCGTATCTTTAGATACATACACACAAAGAAATGACTTATATTTCTTAACTTATATTGAAGAATATCATTTGGAAAATGAGCAAAAGTTTAGTGCAAGTAAGAAAGAGCAATGATGACCGTGTCACAAATATCATAAAAATTATTAAAACTTCATTTCATCCAAAAGTGATGATTATTCTTTTTCTACATGTTAAGTATATAAAGATGTAAAATAGAAAACAAGACTTTGTTTCTAGCCTTTTTTATTCGCTGTAGTATTTGACTTTATTATAATACAGTTGCTTAAAACCACGGTTCTCAAACTACGTGCCACAGCAATATAGTAAATCAAATACATATTGTGAAATTGTTAAAGAAAGCAGGAAGATTCTATCAACTTAAGTTGTCTTGTTTCACTTCACCATTACGCCGATGCCCAATCATTCTAAGAATTATCCTGGTATTTAACTCTAGTGAGACCTATTCTTAACTTCCACAATTCCACAGGGTGTCACGGAAATCTGAAGTACCCCCAGAGTACACCAGTTGTGTCTTGGCGAAAAAGTGTAAGCACCATTGCTCTTAAATTTGTGTATAATAAGCCTGTAATTATTTGGAGAATTTTAAATGTCTTCCGACTTCAAAAAATATGAGAGCCACTGTTCTATATAAATTTAAAATTGTCGTAAAAAAGTTAAAGTAATTAATCAATATGCGATTTCACTTAGAGCATTTTTAATTAATGTTATTGGATAGCTTAATTTACCTAAAAAAATCTATATCGATTATTTGGAATTATTTTACTATTATTATTATTATTATTATTTTAATTTTCTTTAGTAAAATTAATCAATATGCGATTTCACTGAGCGCATTTTTAATTAATGTTATTGGATAGCTTAATTTACCTAAAAAAATCTATATCGATTATTTGGAATTATGTTACTATTATTATTATTATTATTATTTTAATTTTCTTTAGTAAAATTAATCAATATGCGATTTCACTGAGCGTATTTATGCTATTGGATACTTAATTTACCTAAAAAATCTATATCTATTATTTGGAATTCTTTTATTATTATTATTGTTATTATTATTATTATTATTTTCTGTAGTAAAATAAATTGTGTTCAAATTTAAGACTACAGTTAAAAAGGATTTTAAGTTCCTTAATCCACTACAAGTGACAATAAATATTTGCCTGGTATTAACTGAAAAATATTTTACACAAATCTAACATTATTGTTAAAAACAGATAATTAATGAAAAAGCAGATAATAAGTGTCCAGTTTTATTTGGCATCATCACAAACTGGATTATCTCTACGAACATAAGAAACGCATTTTGAGCTGAAAAAATAACATGAATTAAATATGGGTATCATATCATTTATATGTGTATTTGAAATAATGAAGTTGCTCCAAGGTTAAAATTATTTTAATAATTTTATTAAAAAAAATCACGAATGAGGTTCTACAGAACTACATGATTAATGTGCTTAATACAATAACAAAAACTCGGTGAACACAGGAACTGTAATAAATAAAAGACATTAGATACAATGCAAAAAAGACCAAACACAAAGTGGTTGCCTCATGAACACAAAATGTGCAATGGAAGAATGATCGTCAGTCCAGCTAACAGAGGCCTTCAATCAACACAACATAAAATCACACAAAGAGTAGAGAGTTTATTCCACTTCGTTGCAAACCTGGTATAAATTTTTGCAGTCTTCACCACTTCGGCCACGGCGGGAAGCGGCATAATTATCTTGGAATCCGGCTGATTTCTGGTTCTCTAGGGCATAACTAGCTGCATATCTAAATAGAATAAAAAAAGGAGTTGTAAATAAAATACGTGTAGTTTTCTTGCATTTGTTTATTTTATTGAATTGTTATGCGTAAATTATAATTAAAAAATTTCATGTAGACAACAGACTTCCTTATCCACCTATTAAATTGAACACGTTTTTTGTTCTACTTCACTTAAACTTTTTTCATTTAAATGTCAGATCCTGCATTTTTTAATAAAGTAAAAAATTACATAATTTATAAAATGCTATGCTTTCATAACATCAAAAATTTATGCAATATTAATTCAACAATTAGTAGAATTTTATTCAACAATGAGTAGTCGATATTCGTTCAACAATGTGTAGATTTCAAGTGCTGTCATTTGGTAGAGACCTCTGGCATTAACATTCATTATTTTAGTTTTTCTATTATATATAGCATAGATACCGTTCAAGCTTCATAACTAGATAATATATCAGTCCTAACTACAAAATTTCAACTTTCTAATGCTAATGTTTCTTGAATTATTCAAGGCAGTATTAATGTATGTTGCATTTAATTTTTTGTTTTATATACAGTATAGAATACAATAAAAATAAAGGTGCATGACTTCATATTACAATAGTCCTAAATACAAAATTTCAATAATCTATGTCTAATCGCTTTTGAGCTATACTAGACATATATGTACGGACAAAAAAGACGCTAAATTAAAATTAGTCAAACTTCATTCAGGAATAGTCAAAACAGATATTTAAACTATCAATTTTAAATTTCCCTTTACGTAAGTACAAATGTAGAACCATAACTAGTCAAAACGGATATTTTCTATCAAATATTAACACCATAATACAATACTTTCATTATTTTGAGCAAGCAAGTAAAAATTCTGTCTTCCCATCTTCAGTAATTTAAAAAGAATTATGTGAAATCTTGACGTACGATGTCCAAGCCTTTAGTGCATGTCAGTACAAGAGTCTAAGGTTACAAATTATACTGCTGGAATTATGTCCAAAAATATTAGGAATTGGTTGTAAAAAGCAATGTTACGTGATAACTTGCTTGTTACAAATATGCTCTCCCAGCTAAATTAAACCAGTTACACCTTTTAACAAACATTATATATTGAGAAACCGAACACTGGGGGTACTATCAAAATCTCAATATATTAAAAAATATGCTGTCTTTTTCCAACATGTAAATATATGTCGTTAAATTAAATCAAACATTTTTTTTACAGTTAGATGTCTGAAGTCACATAAGAAGTAAACTTTTTTTTACTGTATATGATTCAAACTGTTGTATATATTACATTATTACTTCTTTAAATTAAAAGGAATAAATTTGCACAAAAAGTTTAAGAAACTTAAGGCATTTAATTTAATAAGTAACATTTTAATATAGTGCACTTCTCAAAATTAAATATTTTAGAAATGTCAAAGAAATTAAACATTTGTTGTGTTTCTAATAGGTGGTGTCATTAAACTTCTTTTTGCTTTTACTGGATATTTAAGACATTTGTATCGTTTAAACTAATGAGATAAAACAGTAAACTAGCGGTCCAGAGTACTCTTAAAAATTGTCATTTGAAAAATGAGAACGAAAAATTCTCTATGTCTGTGCCTTTTCCTTTTATGAAAATTGTTCCCGGTGAATGCTTATATTAGTCTCCATAAATAAATTCCCAAAGATTTTTAAAATTAATCAAAATTTAAATATTTTTTTCTCATTTTCTTTAAAAATGGAGTCAGACATAACTTTAGATAAGTTTTTGTTCTACCACGGAGTAAAATTCATTTCAAGCAATCTTTAAATGAATGAAGAAATATTTTCCATAGGTTAAGGTTTAGCAAAAGTAACCCCAAAATGCCGGCACTCAGCTATTTTACTTGATATTCTAAGAATTCGCCAATGGTAGATTTTTTATTGAGGAGAAAAAAAAGTAAGGAAAGAAGTGACATATACGGAATGAAACAGGCCTCGAGTTCATTGCCAAACTAAGCACGTAACTTCCAAAGTAGGAAAGGTTAAAGGATCCACTTTTTCCATAGCTTCCTTGTATTGTTTTTCTTTTCTCCGTTTAGTTCTACGGAACTGCAAGAGGTCAACGAGCGCATGTTGTCCCCTCTTGTCCCTTAAGATTAAACATACTAACTTTTATTTCCTTTTATAGACATTAGTCCTTATGTGAATTCCTTTTATTTATTCATATACATACATATCTGTTTTAAATTGGAATGGTGAACTGCCCGTTTTGTATGTTCTGCAATTTCTAACAATTGATGGACAATAATTACGTTGACGTGCGTAATGCTTTAAAGTTTTAATTACGTTATGCCGCTGTATAAAAAAGCAAAAAATAGGCTAATTGCTTAGATACTAAGATTAAATTATGATTTTAATATATATATCCATGCCTTGATGTTTTAAAATTGGCTCACAAGACAAATATTTTTGTTTTCTAAACAATATAGATAATAATCATGTTGCCTTATGCAATGGCTGTAAATGGTTTTAATTGTTTTGTGTCAAAAGAATGATATATTTAAAGAAGGTTTAAGTGACAAATGCTCGGCATTAATAAAAAATAAATATTCAGTGGCATGTAGAAAATTGAGAATATAATACGTCTAATATAAAACATAGATAAATCTGTCCTAATATAAATGATGCACCTTTATATAAAATATAGCAGTAAATTTTAGGCAGATTTTGCCTTAAAAATGTTAAAGTTTTTACAACTTTAAACATTTCTCAAAACAAATATTTTTAAATATTAGTAGTATTTCAAACACCTGAGATCAATTGCTTACCCTTTAACGTCCATTGAATATTTACTTTATGCCATATAAAATAAAATTTAGCTAAAACTACTGTTTTTTGAAAGAAATAAGAGATTAATTATGTACAAAACCTATTATAAATATTCTGTACCGAAAAATTACATATATATTTACTATTTTTTTCATTTCTCTTAATATTTTCCAAGATTCCTTATGATACCAACCGAGTTCATTTCTGAAAAGTAATCTAAAAGAACCCTGCTCATAAAAAACGGCTGTTTTATATGTAAAAGAAATGCGCATGGAGAATTTTTGATAAAACTGCATATTAATGAAGTAATAATTTATAATTATTAAGTATTATTTTACACTGATTGTTAACCGTTTTTGACCAAATATATTAATAGAAGGTTTCAAGCACATTGATGAAAAATAAAATAAATAAGACTTAAAAGGTCACTTTTGCCTAAAATATCACAAAAGTGTTCAATAAATATTTTGAGACACTTTTAATTTCACTTTTGTCGCTGTTGGCTGGGGTTTATAATTAGTTCATGATTTAACGGTTTATATCTGCTCTCGTATTATGACAGGAAATACCCATATTTTCATAAACAATTTTATATTTAAATTGATTTTATAAATTCAAATTAGCTGTCAAAATTGTTACAAGTATTACAAGTATTGAATTTATTAATCTACGCTAACTTTTAATTACAACATAAACACAATGGCGTTTTTACTTAAAGTTTGCTTTTCAATCAGAATCCAAACCTAACTGAAAAAAATCCTGTACAGGAATAGACGTCAGAAAAAATATGATATTTTCACATTTTTTTAAATATGCGTAAAATAAAATAAGCCCAAAACAGCATTCACAAAATATTAAAAACTAATTTATTGTAAAAAGTTACGGGAAATAGTTTTATTTATTTATTTATTTATTTATTACAGACGCTAGAAAACAACATAAAATTTTTGCATTAAGTATATAAAAAAAACTCGATAGAACTCTCAACTCGTTTTATGTATTACAAGTATTGAATTTATGAATTTACGCTAACTTTTAATTACAGCGTAAAGACAATGGCAATTTTACTTAAAGTTGGCTTTTCCTGCAAAACACATACCTAACTGAAAAAATTCCTTTACAGGGAAAAAAAACATGATATTTTGTATTTTTTAAATATGCATAAAATTGAAATACGCACAAAGCAGTATTCACAATGAATAAAAAATTAGTTTATTGTAAAAAATTACGTGAAATAATTTTATTTATTTATTTATTTATTTATTACAAACGTTAGAAAAAAAAACATGACATTTTTGCATTTTTAAAATAAGCTTATAAAAAAAATTGATAGTATTCTCAACTCGTAAAGAACCAATAAAGTGTATACCTGTTTTGAATAAGAAAATAATTCCTAGAAATATAAAGATGTATAAAGTATATTTCCTAGATATTTTAAGCATTCAATTTATTAATTTATGCTTTTAAATAAACTTGAAATAGTATTCCTAATACAACAAAAATATATTTTATTGGAAATAAAGGCATGTTACAATTAAGTTTATTTATGTATTTAAAGATGTTAGAAATTAACATGACTTTTTTCATTTTTTAAATATGCACTAAAATTTTAAAAAAATTCTTGAAATTGTATTCTGAACGTGTGAAACACCAAAAAAGTGCTTAAATAAAAATGTATTTGCAAGAAATATAGTTGTCTGAACCGTACACATATATTGTTTAGATATATTTTAAGAATTCAATTTATTAATCTTTGGAACTTTTAATTGCAGTGTAAAAAAATGACATTTTTACTTAAAGTTAGCTTATCGGAATACAAGCGTAACAGAAAAGAAAACTTCACAGAAATGCACGTAAACTCAGGGGCAGCAATGACATTTCCAAATTACAAAGACGTATCATACTGTAATGCTTTCAAAAATATAATAAAACTTTATTTATTTATTTTTATTTGGTATTTCATCGTGATTTTGAATTATTTGCTTAACTATCAGAATAAATCAATTCATGGTAAATTCTGCTCTCACTGCTTTCTTTTTTAAGAGCCTCTCCAGATAAATTGCTCAGTATCGGATTACAGAATCTAGCGAATATCTTTGTAAAATACGGTAATTTTTTTCCTTATCTTCTCAATACGTTCCTTTCTTTAAAAAAAATTACATGTTTCTGAAATAGCGTGTTAACTATTGAGCATTTAAATTAAAAGTTTTACTAATATAGTAAGAAAAACGTTTTTAAATGTTTTATATTTTTACTTAAGATTAATTACATTCATTATTAATGAATATTTCAGTCTATATTAGTTATTTATTTTACTGTTTATTCCGATAGGGGTAAGGAATAATCTAAAATCTCATAATTTTTTTGTGGCACTGAATAAAATTTAAGCAAAATTTCATTAAATTTTTAAATAGTTTTTAGTTTAAAGCAGCCAGATTTTATATTTATCGTGCTACATTTCGTAATTAGGACAAAATAAAGTTTTAAATCTACATACCCTCCAATCTGAGCAATAAGGTAACCGACTTCTTTTCCATCGCTTACAGCTTCCTTGCTGGCTTCACAGAGATATTTCTGAACGCAGCTGTGGTTGTTGGTCATGAATGCTCTGATGTAACCTTTGAGAAGAGAAGCGCTTGCAGATGCAGCATCGTCTAAAACTGCTCGTGATCCTCGGGAAGTTGCAGATCTAGCTCTCTGTCCAAGAGTGCTCTTCAGCATGTCTAAGACGCTGACGAACAAATTCAAAATCTGCTTTGATGTGGCAGCACTCTCCTCGTCGTTTCCAAAGATCAATTTGACCAATGTGCGAATAACATTCTTCGATGTCAAGAACTGAGATACCTGTTTCTTGTTAGTGTCTAAATCGTTGGCTGATGGAGCAGCTTGTTTGTTGCTGTTGAACTTCCTTTCGTCGTATCGTGCAGCTCTTGCGGAGGCGGGAATGTGTTCAGAATCTATGTTAGAAGTTGCCTTTTGTTCGTTTTCAGGATTTGGTAAGGCAGAGACAGC
The DNA here is from genome assembly GCA_032207245.1 of Pardosa pseudoannulata. Classification (NCBI taxonomy): domain Eukaryota; kingdom Metazoa; phylum Arthropoda; class Arachnida; order Araneae; family Lycosidae; genus Pardosa; species Pardosa pseudoannulata. The sequence continues at coordinate 67,562,808 of CM063503.1, forward strand.
TGCGACCAGCAACAAAGATACAATTATCCACTTCATTCTAATCAGGAAAAAAAAGAATAATGGAATTAATTCACAATTTTCATTTAAATTAAATATTAATGAATCTCTCTCTTTAGTAAATATATAAGAAAGTTGTTAAGACATTTATAATTAGACATGCCTAGTTGCCATTTAGTAGAACTATTGTAATTTTATCTACAATGTAAATAATCGAACCAAAGCATACACTGTGATTACAAAGCCTAAAATATAAAAAGTATATTTCAAAGATATGATTCGCTGAATAAGAGCTAAATAAGTAAGACGCTGTTTTTCGATACTAGGATCCATGGTTTCGAATCCCACTACTGGAATGAATGCTCGTAGTCCTTTAGGGGGTTGTCTTTAAACAGTTGGGCTTGATCTCATTTGCACTCGTTTTGAAAAAATTGGACCGTAAATCTCCAATTTAAAATAAACACATGTTTCAAAGCTACAGTTCTTCCTTTACATTATATTCTAGCATTTTTTTTACCCATTGCAATCTTTTTTAAAGTGAAATAGAAAGAATGATTAATTTTTGCTTTTAAGTCATTATCTAATTTTACCTTAAATAACATCGGCAAAACTCAGGATGCTCACATAGGCATATTAAAAGCGAATACATGTTTTATTGGGGAAAAAGGTATGAGCCAACATTTTCCAACTCTATTTAAAACTAAATTCTTTCTAAACATTTTATAAAATTTGCAAACTATCACACAGAGAAACAATTATATTTATCTTTTCCCCTGAACAATAAACTTCATTAAACATTTTGAGCCTTAAAAGTACCATAACGAAATAAAGCGTCCACGCTGACAAATTAATCTATTTTATTCTTCTGAAGTAATTCGAACAATGACCAAATAAACAGTGTGCTGCCCAATTTTTTACTTCGAATGACACTGCGGACAAGTGTTCGTAATCTCTTGGAATCGACCTGAAGTAGTAATTTCAGGTCTAATTATCCCTCGTGTTCCAAAAAAAATTATCTTAGGGCTCCAAACTGATATTGAAATATCAATTTGTAAATAAACAACGAGAAATTTCAAGGGATTATATTAGCAAGTTTATCCTTAAAACATCAACTTTAAATAATTTTATAAAATGAGATATACAGTAGAACCTTGATTATCTAAACCTCGATTAACCGAAACTCCCTGTTAACCGAAGTCGCTTTCTTCTTCACTTTTTTTTTTTTCACTTTATACTATCCTCCAAAATTTTCTCTTTACAAACAAGCAGTTTTTAAAGATAATTGATGAATTTTCGATTATCCGAAATTTTCGACTATCCCAAATAGGTTCGGTCCCAATTACTTTGGATAATCGAGGTTTTACTGTGCTAACTACCGTTAAAATGTTAGCTGAGGAATAATTATTATTTGTTGAAAAAACGTTTAACTTATATTTAAGACTCTCAAGTCATTCTAATTTTAAAACTTTTGAGAGCATTTAGGATTTTCTAATATTTTCTTTACTATAGTTTAATAAACATGTTTTTTTTATACGAAGTATTACCTACACGCTGATATACATTTTTACATGCTTCGGTAGAAAGGAATTAATGTTATTGTGGTCCGTTTCAGAAACATGAAGAAAAAGTGAAAATTTAAATTTCAAATTAGCGAAGGGTCGTGAAAATGCTGTTATAAACATAATGAAATACTATAAATTATCTTCGAGTGTCTTTTTCATGAATAGACCTACACTCTGATATACATTTTTCCATTCTTCGGTAGAAAGTAATTAGTGTTATTATGGTCCGTTTAGAAACATGAAGAAAATTTGAAAATTTGAAATTTAAAAAAATCGAAGGGTAGCGAAACTGCTGTTATACACATAATGGAATAAGATAAATTTACTACGAGTGTCTTTGTGATGAATAGACTTACAAGCTGATATACTTTTTTCTATGCTTCGGTAGAAAGGAATTAGTGTCATGGTGGTCCGTTTAAGAAACATGAAGAAAAAGTGAATATTTGAAATTTAAAAAAATAGAAGGGTCGCGAAACTGCTGTTTTAAACATAATGAAATAAGATAAATTTACTACGAATGTCTTTGTCACGAATAGATATACAAGCTGGTATACATTTTTCCATGCTTCGGTAGAAAGGAATTAGTGTTATTGTGGTCCGTTTGAGAAACATTCAGAAAAAGTGAAATTTTGAAATTTAAAAAAATTGACACTGGAAACTACTTGGAATGTAAAGCATTGTGTTATTTTTAAAATGCAACTATGTATTTGTATTTCCTCAAAAATGTGTCTAAAGAATCGCATTAGCTATCTTTTGTAATGTTTTGTAATAGCACTTCTAAAATCTTTATCAATGAGAGTTAATATTGTAGATTTTAATCTAAATAGAATTGATTGTTTTATTTTCAAAATGCAAACAAATATTTGTATTCCGTCAAGGCGGTATCTACTTGAAGAATAATAAAAGTCTTTTATTGTAGGATTTTGTAATAACAATTATAAACTATTGGTTATTTGGTGTATAATTAACATGATCTTCCTTATTCAGAGTATAATGTACACTTTACTCCAAATAAAAATATTTGAGAATAAAAATAATTGTGGAATTCAAATAACAAGTAAGTATTTGTATTCTACCAAAAATGTATTTAGTTAAAGAATCATACTAGCTATGTATTTCGTAGGGCTTTGTAATAGCATTTCTAAATTCTTCATTGCCTAGAGCTCATACAGTAAACCTTACTCTGAATAAAATTAATTATGTCCGTTTTAAAATGCACGTATTTGTGTTTCACCGAAACTGTAAATAGTTAAAGAATCGTAAGAGTTACTTTTCTAAGGCTTTGTAATATCACTTTTAAATTCTTTTGTAAAGGGAGTCAATAAAAATAGATTTTGCTTTCAATAAAAGGTAACTGTTATTTTTCAAATGCAAGTATGTACTTGTATAACACCAGACATGTATCTACTTAAAAAATTGTAATAACTACCTTTCACTTTATTTTATTAAAATTAATTATGTCAGTAAATATAAGGCATAAATATCTACAAAATATGAAATAAATAGCACGTAATATTATACAGAGTATTCTTATAACAGGTGTAGTTATTAATCTTAAGAATATTCAAATACAACAAAACGCACACACACACCAACAGAGTTATAAGACTTACATGACAAAAATTTCATATACAAAATTTTACTTCAAAGCTTCATAAAAAAGAGTCGATTAATTTACCTTTTTTTCCCCGAAGTCTAATGCCAAGGCTTTTTGATAGAAAAATACAATAAATCTTACCTTATTGGTAGACCCAAAATTGAATCCAAGTACTTCAGATTAATACTTACATGCTCCTATTTTATAGCAAATATAATAAAAAGGAGTACATTTCCGTGTTACATATCATACACAAAAATCAATTTATAAATACCTGCGAGTTCATAATAAGTGTACTGAAGGTATTTCACTCTTAACATGAGCAACAATAAGCCTCTGACTGTGTACCTCAGAAAAAGAGACAATAAATATAACTTTTAAACATCACTTCATTTTCCCTAATGAGGCTAGGTTTATATATATATATATATATATATATATATATATATATATATATATATATATATATATATATATATATATATATATATATATATATATATATATATATATATATATATATATATATATATATATATATATATATATATATATGTATATATATATATATGTATATATATATATATATATATATATATATATATATATATATATATATATATATATATATATATATATATATATATATATATTATATATATATATATGTATATGTATATATATATATGTATATATACATATATGTATGTGTATGTATGTATATATATATGTGTGTATATATATATATATATATATATATATATATATATATTATTTATGTATGTATGCATATATGTATATATGTGTATGTATGTATATATATATATGTGTATGTATGTATATATGTGTGTATATGTGCATATATATTTGTATATAGGTCTGTGTATGTATATATATATATATATATATATATATATATATATATATATATATATAGAGAGAGAGAGAGAGAGAGATAGATAGATAGATAGATAGATAGATAGATAGATAGATAGATAGATAGATAGATATATCACTAAAGTTTAATTCAGTGTCGAAAGAATTAATAATATAGACTTTGAAAAAGAAAAAATTCCATCTATAAATTATAAAAATATTTTTTTTTTAAAACTAATTTTTTTACAGATTTTCTTTTAAATTTAAAAGTTTTCTAGAGTGCTGACCAAACATGTTTTGGTTGTCCAATCCCCATTGTTTTCAAGGTATTCATCAAAAAAACATCTTGAATCAGTTCAAGTTCTTGATTCGTTTGTATACGCATCCCCTTATTCAAATGAGGTCATGATAAAAACTTTGATTTTTCCATTCAATGCTTTCCAACAACAGAGCTTCCATTCCCCCAGACGTTGGAAGCGCATGCATGGGTATGAAAAGGACTTCTTACAATACGCTGCGTGACATTTATTTCTCGATTTGCTCCAGTTAAAGGGACTTTATGGAAGACTTCTCAAAGTGTGTTTCTGAACTGATGGAACTCTTAGAAATGCGATAATGATACCGGTGTTGTAGCATGTAAACGCCCAGTTTTACAAAAGTTGTGTTGTCTCGTTACGGCAGCGTGGACAAAAGAACTGAAACGGCATTGAATTCGGAACAAAATCAACAAACAACTGCAACATGAAAAACCGAAAGCTCTTTTATACATGGAATTACCTAATTTCTCCAAAATAAAGAAAAATAGCTTAATTACTACTTGTCTTTATAGGAATTTTAGAAGATCGGTAAAAAATACGGTGTTTTAATTATGAATCTTCCGATTAAGCATTAGAAAAAAAAGTTGTCACTTATATAGATAATGCTATATATAATGTATATATATAATGTATATGTATAATGTATATATATATAATGTATATATAATGCATATATACAATGTATATATATAATGTATATATAATGTATATATAATGTCTAATTGTTATAACTATTGTTGCTCAAAAGTAATTTCTTATCTATCATAAGATGTGTAATAAAATTTATAATAAAATTAGAAAAAGTCTTCGTTACTATATAGAATTTAAATAACTTGGAAATACAAAATTAACTTGAACTTGTGTATCTTTAAGAAATCTGGATTGTCTTATCTTTAAATAGAGTGCATAAAAAATTACCTTTTCAAATAATAACAATTTATTCTCGGAATTTTTCTTAGGTATACTTAATAGAAAAACATAATTTAATAAATTAAAACTTTATATTATTTATAATCAATTAACTTGGAAATACAAAATTAACTAGAACTTGTGCATCTTTTAGAAACCTGAACTGTCTTATCTTAAAATAGAGTGCATAAAAATTTGTATTTTAAAATAATGACAATTTATTCTCAGAATTTTTCTTGGATATTCTTAATAGAAAAACATAATTTAAAAAATTAAAACTTCATATTATAATCATCTTAAAGTCAAAATCCTCTACGGAATTCTTAATGTCAGAATCAGGCAGCTTAATAATCAGTTACAACGTAATAAAATATCCTAATTATAATATATCCTAATAAAAATATTTCAGTAAAAAATTTTTGATAGATTAATTTTTACAAAAATAATTTTGATCTCCATAAACTAACATGTCGAAAATGCATGGGGGTCTCCCAGAAGTGCAAAAACTGCGTTTTGTAATCTATATGTTAATAAGAACAGCCTATCACTGAAGTTAATCATTTAGTTTACAAACGAGCTTTTTATCTTCTGCTTGTCATTGCCAATTATTTTTAAACACATCCTGTTCTTTTTGCTGATTTTATTTTCCCCCTTTGCCTGCCACCTAGGGAATGAAGTAGAGCGCTAGGATATGTCACCCAACTAGGGCCTCCTTTGAAACCGGATTGAGAATCTGCATTCCAGTCAAGGAAGTCACCAAACAGAGCTATCTTTGTCCTGTACGAGTCCTTCTATGCTGCAAACAAAAAAGGGCAAAGACTTTTCGTGCGAAAGAAAATAAAAAAGATGCCAGGAATTAAAATGAAGTATGCCGTTAATTTCAGATACATATTACATATTTCAGATATAACACAGCTACATTTATGCTGTAGGAGACTTTCTAATCTGCCGAAAACAAAAAGGAACAAACACATTTACGTACAAAAAAAAATCAGTGATTAAAGTTAACTGCCATTACTTCTGAGATATTTATTATGTACTTCAGATATTACGCAGCTATATTTATGTTGTATAAGACTTTCTAATCTGCCGAAAACAAAAAAGGGCAAGCACATTTATGTCCAAAAAAATTACTGATTAAAATTAACTGTCATTACTTCTCAGATATTTATAAAGTACTTCAGATATTACATAGCTATATTTATGCTGGAGATTTTCTACTCTGCCGGAAACAAATAAGGGCAAATACATGTTCGCACTAAAGAATAAAAGAAAAGAATCCTTGGATTAAAATAAACTAGTCATTACTTTTCAGGCATTTATGATTTACTTCAGATATTACATGGTTAAATCTTTTTTATTACTATATTTAGCTTACAAATAAAGCATTGAAAGAGCTTGCAAGCCTCTTAGTGCATTCATAGGCTTGTTTGATTTTCTGGCAATTTTACTGGCACGTCGATAAACAATTTTTTTGGAGATTAGTAACAGAAAATACTAAAATGAAGGAATACTTTTCTTATGAGGTTTAACCAAAGTTGAGGTATACATAAATTCAAACTTTTATTATGGAAGTAAAACAGTACCTTGTATATTTACACATGAGTTTGCTTTTAATGACCTGCATAGAGTTAATTCTATTAAACCATTGAGTACTTCCAAAAGTATATTAAATTTTCTTAAGATTTTACTGTAATGTTGATAAAATAAGTATGCGGATATCTACATTTTCATAAAGGTGCTTAAAAGGTACTAAAATGTCAATATGCTTCATTTAAATATGTTTAGTATTTTGCGTATAATTTTTTTTGCGCATAAATTTAGTTCGTTATTAAAAAATGAAACAGAAAATTACATGTTTAAGTATATACATATACGTTGATAATTATATTTTACCATTAAGTACTTTCAAAAGCATGTTGAATTTTCTTTAGATTTTACTGCCACGTTAATAAGATAACTAGTTTAAATATTACTTAAAATTTAGAAAAATTTGTAAGTGGGGAACTAATTTATTTAAAAGTTTTTGACGTATATAAATTGAATCTTTTAAGAAATAAAATAAAAAGTTATATGATTACATATATAAATATACTTTTTATTTTTCTATAAAATGAAGTAACGATCTTTTTCTGTTTTAGAATTGCATTGTAAAACAAATACAATTTATTGTATATGTTTGCATCTTATTTATTAGAGATAGGGGATTAAAAGCAGACATCCATGCATAAAATGACTAAAATTTTAAAACTGTGTTAATTTAAATATAAATATGGCTTTTTCAACATAACCGTGTATGTGAAACTGATGGGTTAAGAAAATTTAGCATTTAACAAAATGTTTACAGATAAATACTTAAAATAAGAGTAAATATTTGTATATTTTAGCTTTTATGAGAGTTATTTAAATACTTAATTTATATCAAATGTTATCATAAGGTTCAAAGAAGTTTTAAAGTACTGTAAACAAATTTTACTGAAGGAGCTCCCTATGGAATTTAAGGTATATATCTGTAATCCTTCACTGCAAAGAGTTCTGATGTATCTAACGTTATAGGGTTCTTTTTTTGTCACTATTGAAATATTTATTGAATTATCATTAATAACATAACTTTAAACATAGCCATGAAATTTATATCATACATTTATGAAACAATAAGAAATAAATTAATATATGTATAGACTATGTTGGAACCGACTAATAAATAGATTAATAAATATAATTTGCATTACTTATGGAACAGTTCTGTGATTTTTCAGTACCTTTGTCCATGAAGATGTATGTAAAAGCATTTGACATTTTAATTTTTAAAAAATGTTTATGTTCACCTTATCAAAAAATATCTTTTAAAGATTTCGGAGATGAGCTTATTCTGTGTACCTATATCTCTTTAATCTTTCTTTCAAACCTAAGTAAGGATAAAACAGTTTTTACATAATCTTGTCTTGTTCTTTTCTGCAATCGAAGGATATTTAACTAACCTCCCTAACAATGTAACACCATCGTGACCTAATTTAACTGAAGACTGGTTTCCTTAAAGGTCAAGACGACCCCAGGGTCAGAATATAGGGATTCACCTGAGGGAAACCTCAGAAAAAATTGTTACATCCTCTTTCAGGGCCTCCCATCCTAGTAAGTCAAGCAAAGGAGGATAAAAAAAACCGCATAACTACTATGACCGTAGTTTGTCATCAGAACCAAACCAATGACGAGCGACTGGCGTAAACTGAACACGTCGGAAACGCCATTGACCTACTTTGAGGGCCAATGACCTAGTCGCTAACAAGCCGGACGTACCGTCTAGCCAAAATATGCATTCAAATACTAACAAGAACGCATTGCGAGCCTGGTTGAAATAACTTCAGGTTGTTTTACTCCCCTCCCAACTGATGAGGTAAACACCAAAGCGGAACTAGTCTTATAAAAACATTTGACAGCGTCGTAAGTAGCATCCAAGTTCCTAGATAGATTTACAATAAAAAAGAAAGGAGAAAAGAAAAATATATAAAAAAGACTTTTATATCTATCGTTAAATTTTAACTTTCATTATTTTTTCTACATATTAAGTATAATATTTTCAGACCCACAAATACTTTATATCAGTACATATTGATTTATTAAAATTCTTCTAAATTCATGAAGTCCTTTATAAAAGTTTAACTTAAACATGTATTACACCTTCATAAAACTGTAAACGCGGGGTTTTGATTTTCCTTGGGGTTTAAACTCAGGCAGGTGATTCTAATAAATCTTATCCTTCATTAAATTTAACAAACTTCCTTCTAATTTTTAAGTATTTTAAATTGTCAAAATTCTTTTGAAGCTGAGGTAAAAGCCGAAGAGGAACTGCTCTTATAAAAACATTTGACAGCGTCGTAAGTAGCATCCAAGTTCCTAGATAAATTTGAAAAAAAAAAGACATTTATATCTACCGTTAAATTTTAACTTTGATTATTTTTTCTACAATATAAGTTAAGTATAATATTTCAGACCCAAAAATACTTTACATCTGTACACATTGATTTATTAAAATTCTTCTGAATTCAGGAAGTCCTTTATAAAAATTTAACTTAAACATGTATTACACCTTCATTAAACTGTAAAAGCGGGGTTTTGATTTTGCTTGAGGCTTAAACTCAGGCAGTTGATTCTAATAAATCTTATTCTTCATTAAACTTAATAAGCTTCTTTCTAATTTTTAAGCATTTTAAACTATGAAAATTCTTTTGAAGCCCTGAAATTTATTACAAGAAGTATGATTATAATTTAACATGTGCTGTGCCTTTATTTAACTTTTAGCACGTAGTATAAGTTTGTTTAATGATTGAACTTATGCAATTAATTCTAATTAATATTATTCTTCATTATATGTCTGTAATAAATGTCTTTTTAATTTTTAATAATGTAAAATTGCCAAATTTTTTGAAACCCTGAATTTCTTTATAAAATGTATCTTTAAATATGTATTAAATTTTCATTACCCTGAATTTCTTTACAAATTTTATCTTTAAATATGTATTAAATTTTCATTAAACTTGAAGGATTTAAGAATTTAAAATTCTTAATGGCTGAAATAAATCAATAAATTTTATTAAATGTTATTTTACATTACGTGTCTATAACTAACTACTTATATTAAGCAAAAATATTAAGCCATTGCATTTTATTAATCAGTAAGATACCAAAATCTCGATTTGCAAACCAAATTTAAAAGACTAAATTATTTGCTTTATTAGGCCCTCTCTTTATTTAAAATTAAAAATTATTTAAACCTTATTAAAACCATTAGCAAAAATAATATATATAAGCCATAATAAACTGCATATTTATCTTATACTTTCTAAAAATTATGTAATTAAAATTTATTCAGAACCAACAAACAACCTTTGCGTATACCTCAATAAAGTATTGGAATTCCCAAGTACATAAAAAGTCAACTTAAAGAACTCTACAGTAATTTTTGGCAAAGGTTATTCCGTAATTTTTTTATCAGCGGGAATGTAAATTGTTATTTATGTGTTTTATAAAACAACATGAAATTTTTGAAGCCGTAAAAAACATTTTGCTATCCTGAAATTCCATTTAAACTTTTGCACCCAAACATTTATCCTTTATTATATATACACTACATTATGAAACCGTTTTATAGTAAATTTTATTCCCCGAATTTTATTGAATGTAATGAAATATTTTGCTCCACACAAAAACTAAGTTTATTATTCTTCACTCAAACGGTAATGGAACTAAATTTACAAATATTTCTCCTTTAGAACCAAATTCGCAAAGCATCGGAATAAATTCTTTCAGAAATAAATAACATTCGTCATCAATGGCAGATAAAAATTTGGAATCGCTCGATTTGGTACTGAAATACCTTTCCGAGAATGGATAAATGTACGAAATAAAATCTGGCAATTTGTCACTGCTTTTTGGTGCATAGTAGAATAAAAACTAAACAACAGCTTTTATATCTGACCCTGCAGTGCTTTAACGCTTAAAGCAAGAACAAAGAAGCTGGAACGTTACCTGAAGAGCATAACTAAGATAATAAGTTTCTGCATGATTGCAGCCGCTTTATGGGAGATAGCTAAAGCTGTAAAAATGCTATTTGCTGCTAGGCCTGGAATATATATCTTACAGCCCAGTTACCTCTAGGAACGATCTTTGGTCAGGTTCAAAAATGAAGAGGCCGTGACCGTGTGTACTTTCTGGGAAAATCTGATGAGGGTGCGCTATCTTCCGGAAATATAACGGGACTCGTGATTTATTTTGCTTTGATGCGTCATCGAATGCTTTTAGTAAATCGTTAAACGAAGGGTTTATCTGATTTTAATAAAATAGCTTGAATGACAAGCAAAACTATACGCTTAAGTGGTTTTGTATCTTATAAAAGTGTCTTGATTCAGGCTAAGAGTTTTTTTTAATTTGATTGATCATAAGTTTTTTATGATCAATCAAATTCAAATTCAAATTCGTGATTTATTTTGCTTTGATGCCTCATGGAACGCATTTAGCAATTCGTTAAATGAAAGGTTTATTTGATTTTAATAAAAATAGCTTAAATGACAAGCAAAACTATACCATTAAGAGGTTTTGTATCTTATAAAAGAGTCTTGGTGCAGTCTGAAAGTTTTATTGTATTTGATTGATCATAATTTTTTTATGATCAATTAAATTCAAATTCAAATTCGTAATTTATTTTGCTTTGATGCGTCATCGAATGCAGTTAGTAATTCGTTAAACGAAAGGTTTATTTGATTTTAATAAAAATAGCTTAAATGACAAGCAAAACTATACCATTAAGAGGTTTTGTATCTTATAAAAGAGTCTTGGTGCATGCTGAATTTTTTTTTAATTTCATTGGTCATTAGTTTTTGAATATTTAATGAAATTACACAAAAATTTGAGAGATATTTACACCTATTTTAACTTTTTTTTAAATTACATCGTTATATCAAATAACTGATTCCAAAAATAATATAGAGCAATTAATATAGAAAATTTATAATTATATATTTTATCGCTATTTGTTATAGAAATTGAATTAATATTAATCAGATAATTAAACATTTAGGTTATTTTTAATGAATAGTTATAGTTTCATTCTATTTCAATTCTTTTAAAAATTTGTTGAGTTTTTTAACTTCACACATAAAATATTCTGTACTATTAAATCAATAGAAAATTAGATAATAGAAAATTTATAATTATATATTTTATCACTATTTGCGTTCTGTTACAGAAATTGAATGAATATTAATCAGATAATTAAACATTTATGTTATTTTAATAAATAGTTATAATTTCATTCTATTTCAATTCTTTTAAAAATCTAAAGAGTTTTTTAACTTTATGCATAAAAGTATTCTGTACTATTAAATCATTCTATACAATGTAATTTGGATATCACCCTAGTTTCAGTTGTAAGTTAATACCAATATTCTGAATTAAATTACCTTGTGAATCATAATAAAGCATGAAAATTAATTTTTCACATATAACCTGTATTGATTAATCTAAAAAAAATTTTCTTCTTGTTTAATTAATTCTACAGATTATATACTTTATAAAAATTGTGAAAGCTCTTAAATGTCTCACAACATAATTTTATATTTACTAAGTATTTAAAAGTGTTCTGGTCTATCGAAGTAGACACTTTTCAGCTTTCACTAAGACGTTTTTAGAAAGTGTAACAAGGCTTAAATTTTTCAATTACCTATTTGTAATGTGACAAGAGAGCGCTTTCTTCCGGAAATAAAACTTTTCATAGCGGGACTCGTGCTTTATTTTTCTTCGGTGAATTATCGAATGCGTTTAGTAATTAGTAAGTAAAATAATTATTTGTTTTTAATGAAATAGTGTTCCTGATTAGCAAACTTCTACACTTCGGTATTTCAAACCTATTTGTAATCTGAAGAGGGTGCTTTTTCTTCTGGAAATAAAACTTTTCGAAACAATATACGTAACTTATTTTACTTATAAACCATCCAATGCATTTAGTAATTCGTAAACAAATTATTTATTACTTTGTATTATTATTCACAAATTTTCATTATTAATAGTACTTAGTCTGCTTCGACTATTAAGATTTTCTTAGATTGATAATGCAGCCCATTCTTATCTGCGAAACAGCTAGCTGCTTTCTGGTTTTCTCTATATCAACCTTACTTATGCTGATTTTTCTGCAGTCTGGCGCAAAGACTTGCCCTCTATTACATTTTCATTATTCTTCAGGTATAAATTAGATACTGAAGGAATATGGATTTTTTGTATCCATGTGGGTGTGACGAAAGAGAACAAAATTACACAAATAGGGAATATTAAAATAAATTAACTAAAATATGGAAATATTTCTTTGATTTCTTTAAACTATTGAGATGTATGTACATATTTTTTTCTTTTATGTGTGATTGCATCTATTTAGTTATTCATGAACGAGTAACTAGTTATTCATAGGCGTCACTGAACGTACTTAGTAAACCATAAACGATATATTGATTTAATTCAAGTATAACAGTGGAAATATTAAGCAAAACGTTAAGCTTAAGATGTTTCAATTATTCATTTGTAATTAATGCTGGATAATTACATATTCGCAACAAATAATTTTTTAATTGTATAATTACTACAAGGAATCCCTCACAACACAATCTTTAACATGAATTAACCTGTACAAAGGAGGAAAAACAAATAATTAAACATAACAATGTAACATCTATTTGTTTTTATGTGTGGATTCAATTTCATGCAGATAATTTATATGGAAAAAATTTACTTTGCACTTCGATGTATAATATTTTTTTTATTATTTGTGTACCGTTATTATTGCGTAAATATAAAAGGGAGAGGGTTGATAGGGAAAAAATAGCATTAAAAAATACATTAAAACTGACTAAACCATGAAAGTAATGGCTTTATTTTTTACCATTGATAATAATATATGTATGCGTATTTATTTAAATATATAGAAATTACACTTTAAAGCTCATAAAGAATCTATCTTGCGATTTCCTAATAAGTTCCTATTTAGGAAAACAATTTACCAAAGCTTAAAAATCATCCACGTTCAGCTGAAATGATGCGTATTTACAGTATGTTTTCAGCAGTGTAAATTCGTAGAAACAATGCAAAATTCATAATGAAAATGGGAAAATGCTTCTTGACTTATTGACCCAGGGTCTACGAAAGGCTTGCCTAGAAGCATATGTGAAAATGGATACAATCGGGAAAATGGGCATATACATTTTACTGATTATTTTATAATATATCTTTTGTAATTTTGCATATTTTGCATATTTTGCATAAATATGCACACACACGCTCACGCATTCATACATATATAGATAGAGAGATAGATAAACACAGACACATCAGTACTCAAGCTACTGAATAACCGTAAATATGAAATAATAGAGCTAAATTTAAAGAAGTCATTATAGCTTTGAGGCATATGGCAATGATCTAAAGTTTGATGAAATTTTGACCATTGCTTAATTAGTATCTTTTAAGTATGACTGTTTAAATACTATATTTTTTTCCATATTTTGTTACTTGTATGTATATACATAAATGTACACATACTCGTGTCTGTATGTATAAACATTCTAGATAAAAATCGTGGTTTAATTTACTGATATTCTTCAATACTAAAGATAATGCGATTATTTTTACTGTGTGAAAAAAAAAATATGGATTTAAAAATAGATTAACTTTTAAGAAAGAGTAATAATTATAATTAAGATATTAAGGTATTAAGAAAGAGTTTTAAAATTGTGTATATACACATTTTTTAAAAAAATTGTATAAATTTTATTGATTATTTACTAGAAATATATGAGGTATGTTTGAGGGTTAAAAAAACATTCGGCAGTTTAGAGACCCCAGACGCATAATTAAAATTACCTTTTTTCTCAAAACCTAAACAATTTTTATAACGTATTCCATTGTATTCAAAAAACTATATAGTAAATTTCTGATTCCTGTTAAACACGCTTTAAAATTTATTCAGATATATTAAAAATACTATATAGTTCCTTTAAAGATCAAACTCTTGTTCAATAATTTTAACTCATATTCAATTATTTTCGATAAGCTTCACAATGGAGATCGTATTTTTATATATAAATTGAATGAAATAATAGCACATACTAATATAAAAACCTGATAAAAATATAAAAAATTATTAGCACGACTAACTTATTAAAATATATCTATAATGTCTTTCAAAAAACATTTTTTAATAACTAATGTATCTTAAAATTTATTTTCTCTAGAATTAAGTATTCATAATATTACAAATTATATTAATTTTTTGTTGTTGAAATATAGTTACGTAAAGACTGCAAGAGTATAAAATGAAAAAATATGTAATTAATTATGTAACGCATTTTAAAATTATAACACATTTATATTTATATAATTTATTTTCTCTAAAACTAAGTATTTATAATATCAAAAATTATCTTATTTTATTTTTACTGAAATTTAGTTACGTAAAGACTTCAAGAGTATAAAATAAAAAAATATATAATTAATTATGTACTTCAAAGTTATTACCAAACATATAAGAAAAATGCATAAATTCCATATAAAAGAACATACATGACTTTACATATTCAGAGCAAAATTTAGTTGCTCTCCTAAACTCAATAAAACAGCAATTTGCAATTAAGCATTAAAGAGAACAGTTTAACTCTTTCACTAGAAACATGTCAGGCACGAATAATACAATTTGTGAACTTATGTATGGAAAAAGGAGCAATATATTTTAACCTTTCATCTCCTACTATTTAATCTTAAACAAAGATGATTTTCCATTTATCTTCCAACAAAAGACTAAGCATTTAATAGGCATAAATTGCATTTTTTAATGAATGTTATAAGAAAAAATTTTGTATGAGACATTTTACTAATAGTGCTTAAAAATAGTAAATCTATTTACTTAAAATCCTTAATAAAAGTAAATTGTAAAAAAAGTCATTAATTATTAAGATCTTCAAAAATATTAAATCTTAACTATATGTGCAATAAGATTTAGAATTATTTTAAATACTGTTAAACATTTATTAGTTTAGTTTAAGAAATCTGTTGTGAAAAGGGTTTTAAATAACATGAATATGTCTAAGACGAAACCTATATAAATATTTTTCCATGAAAAATAATCTACGAATTTTGATATGATTAAGCATTACAAATGCTTTTGAGGACAAAATTCTAAATCCTAAATAAATTTACCTTTGTACCCTAAAAGTAAAAATTATATTTTAGGAGAATTACTTAATTATTTTATATTTTATTGCACTTTGAGTAAATATTTTGAAACCAACATACATTTTACATCAATTTAATAATTTTAATTAATTTGTTAATAGAGTTAATCTCAATTAAAACCTCAAATTAATTTAATATTAAAAATACAAAATACTGGGTATAATAAAAGAAAATATTTATTGAGTGAAACAATATTAAATTTAAAATTTAAGAACGTTTACCGTAGTTAGAATATTGATAGTTATATAAGGTTATCTAAAGGGCTTTGAGAAAGGTATTAGGTATAAGATAAATTATGTATTTTAATTGAAATAATATTTAATAAAAAATTTAAGAGCGTTAATCCTGGATAAATTATTAATGGAAAACATGCATATATCATCTTATCCAAAAGGCTTTGCTAGATAGAGGTAGATTCACCTTAATTGTGACTAGATTAAAGCCTCGAAGTCAATTAAATATTATTAATGTAATATATTAGGTATAAAAAGACAATATTTTTAGTAAAATAAAATATAAGAACTTTAAATCAGGGATAAATTATCGGAATAAACCGTGTATATATCAGTTTATCCGAAAGGCTTTGCTAGAGGTAGGCTCACCTTAATAGTGACTCGATTAAAGCCTCGGAATCGATTTAATAGTAATAATATAATATATTAGGTACAAGAAAACGATATTTTTTAATAAAATAAAATTTAAGAACTTCAAATCAGGGAAAACATGCATATATATGAGTTTATCCAAAGGACTTCGCTGGAGATAAGCTCACCTTAATAAGGAGAAGTTTGTAATAGCCTGAAAGAGATTCAAAAGCAGCGGGCTCTCCAACTGGAAAGTGACTTCTCAACACTGATGCAAAAGAGGAACTAGTAGAGTGAACTGTCCGTGGAGGGGTTTTTATAGATGATAAGAAATGCTTGAAGTTATTCCTCTTTTTCCCCGGCGTTACCTGAAGCAAGTTGGATCACGTGACACCTGTTGAACACCCGGAAGTGGTAACACCCCTAGTCACGGTTGAAGGTGAAGACCGTGGATGCATCCCAGAGATGAGACTCGTCTTACTGAGTTGCCACGGCTGACGCCATGTTTGTCCTATAATATTCTCACCGTTGCTCTAGTTTAGAGAAATAGGCGTTATCAGGATGGGTGGAGTTCAGTGAAATAAATGACTTCTTTCGCTTATTGTGGGCTTCTAGCACTCAACAGATAATCGGCCTAGATAAGCTTTTAGATAGGGAGTTTTAAATATAAAACATGTTATTACTTTAGAAATTAAATGATAAAAAATTGTAGAGATGAATTGATCAAATATAATGCAAAGAACAACAAATTATGTTAGAATAATTAGATGTGATTGCATTTAAGACTCCTAAAATGCTAAATCATATTTAAAAAATGCAGTTTTAGCACAAAAGATAAGAACATTGTTTAAAAAACTAAATCCTGAATTCAAACATCATGATTTTCACATTTGGTCATTAATCACCTAGCCAAAGCAAATTAAAAATTGTCTTGAGGTAAAATTTATTTAAGAAAATCGTTTAGAAAGTGCTTATTTATTTTAAAGGAAAACATGTGCATAAAGTATACACTATTTATACTATGTAACAAAAGGATTTGATTGTACTTGTGATTTATAACTCACATATTTATTCATCATTTTACACTACGAAATTTTAATAAAGTTTAACCATTTTATGCTTTATAACTCAATCTAAAATATAACATAAATCCTTATAGTATAAAGAGTACTTGAAGATCCTACTAAAATAATTTAAATTTCCATGTGTATTTTATGATTCATAACTCATTCCAAAATAAATAATTATTAATTGTTTCAGAACACGTATTACTGAAAATGTTCCTTAGACTTTCGTTTTATGTATAATATAATAAGTTTTATCCATAGGAAACCTTTAAGTCCTTAAAAAATTTACCAGTTATCATAAGCATCCAATTGAAATTTAATCAGAAAAATAATAATAGTTCAAAATATGTTTAATAATTTACTTTATTTAAAAGAATATAGATTTTTGATTCTTGAAATACATTAGTTCTAACTAACTTTTATTTTATACTCTACGTGGTAAAATGTGATATAATTTCTCTGATATATGGCAATTACACATGCATTTGTAGAATTTCAAATGCATATAAAATTTGAAAAATATTTTGTAATAATTATTAGCAATAAAAGGAATATATGTTATGAAAATAGCTACATCATTTATAATATGATGTATATTTAAACATCATCTTTCATTTTTATTTTATTTAAAATTTCAAAATTCAATAAGATAGAAAAATCGAATTTTCAGGCAAATTTTGCCCACCTGAAAATCTACTGACTCGTTAAATTTACAGATTTTTGAGATACAAAGGTTAGGGTAAACACTCTGCAATGTTATTAATAGTGAGTATAAATAATGAGTAATATGACTGACATGGTACAGTTGCAGGCAGTTATTAAACCAATTATTGAACTTCATATACATGCTGTCATTCTGCATTTTAATGGATAGTTATGATATATTATCTAATATCAATAGACGGTACAGTAACAGCTTTTCACTCCAAATAATTCTCAGTACTAAACAGCTGCCTCTGATGTGTTACGCAATTATTCTGAGGTGGGTGTAGAACAATATTTAGTATAGTAAAATTTAAGATCTTGCGCTTAGTAATTAAAAGCCTATCTTATATAATAGAGGTATTTTAGATCTAATATTAGAAATATTAGAGATATTTACGAATTTTTCATTGAAACTGAAATAACGAAACTTATTTACACATGGTATAAATATTTTTCATAGATGATTGATTCAAATTCAGAGTTCTGAAGGAAATTTGGAATGATTTTTGAACTAATACACATTCTGTTATAGAATTAGAATTATAAAAATATGAAGTAAGTATATTTGACATTGAAATTTTTAAAGGGATGATAAAAGTTTTAAAAAAAATTATTAATTTAAAGAAAATTTGGAAATTATTAATTGAAAATTATAAAACTTTGTACACATATAGATTTAGCTATAACTAAACAAATTATATTTAAATCATTTTATAAATTAGACCTTTTATTAAAAAACTCAATTTCTTTAAATATTTTGTTAATTTCCAAAATGTTTCTTGGAAATTCATTTTAAATATATTTTTTTTATTTTTATCTTATTATTCCTTGAAAATATCTTTTTAACATATTTGAGTGTTATAGACTGAACAATTATGTCATAAAAATCATTTTTGTCTATAAACGAAAAATTTTCACGGAAAATTTGGATTTCTATAAATTTAAATTGAGTTTTATTAATTTAAATATCTCAAAAGCTAAACGGATATCCAAATTTGTTAAAATGTGCATACAATCTTGTTATAGCTACAACAATTTGGCGCTGTAAAGTGTTTGTCAATATATAAAGTTATGATCTCTGTCTACTGGTAAAGTCAAAGTTAATATTTATTTACACTTTAACAGTTAAAAATTAGACACATACATTTGAGTATAAACAAATACGTTAAAATATTAACACAAATTAAGTAGTTTTCTAATCGCAAATATTAAATACTAGTACGAGATTTTTCCTCCTAAATCCTTTTTTGCCTTTAGTTATATTTTATTTCCTAAGTTTTATTTAAGAAAACTCATCACCTTTAAACCTTCAAAAATTTATTTTTTTTTTAATTTTTACATTTTTAAAATTTCTGGACATTTCTGAATCATTTAAATTAAACTTAATTGAAATACTAGAATAAGAACCTGTAAAACTATACAATTTTTTCATTTCATGGCATAGCTTTTAAAGAAAATTTTAAATTCTTTAAATACACTAATTTTCAAGCTACATATCGTTGTTTAACCGTTATAACATTATTTTTGACTTGGGGTAGCGCCCACTGTGTTCTTATATGTACAACACAGTCACAATGTAAAATTTTTCTGGTAGTTTTCTAGAATTATGTTCACGATTCTGAATACTTCTACTTTACTTTTTTCGCATATTTACTCACTTATTAGTTTTATTTTAATCTCATTTATTCATATTTAATCGCATTTATCTATATTTATCCGCATTTATTTTTTTATTTTTGTCTTTTTTTAAATTTTATTATTTCTTATACTCTTTTGTTATTTTTAATTATTTATTTACTTTAATTATTTTTCTTTATTTAATGTATACTGTCATCTAGAGTACTTATATAATCATTATGAACCGCTCACTTGTATCTTTATTACTGGAGATATGTCGGATCGGACCTGGTGTTCCGATAATACTTTTCAATTGGAAGACATAACTTTAAAATGCCTTTTACTGAGAATGGTATATATTCAACTATTAGCACGAATTGCAAACAAAATACTATAGCACATATTGATTTCAAATTATTACAACAAATACAATATAGACCTACGATACAACTCTGCCAACTTTTTTCGTTGTTTATTTCATTTAGTGCTTATAGTCTTTGAAATAGAATTTTTAAACATTTTTTTAGCTTTTTTGAAAATTTAATACTCTGTGTAATATTTCTGATACTTTTTAAAACTTTAAGTAGGTGAAGAATGATAGCAAATAATTATTTTTTTTTTTTTTACAGAAAAGCAAAAACTATTAATGAAACTCGCTTTGTGTTGTTTTAAGTCTGTGCACAGTGTGTCAGAAAATTAAAAAAAAAAAAGTTATACAAGATCACATTTTTTACTTTATGTTAAAAAATCTTTATTATTTTAAAACAAAATAAATTCAAAATTAATTAAATAAAAATAGAGGAAAATGCTGATCATATGTATTTACGATAATAATTAAAACAGATATCATAAGGCGAAAAATAAAGAGAATAATCTTCCATTTAAAGTTGCTTACAGATGATGTGTCCCCTTGATTTTTAATTTACTGATTGAAAATTTTGCTTTCTCTGGTTTGTGTATGATTTCTCAAAATGTCGGAGAAGAAGATTTTTCCTTCGATTATATTTCCAGTTATAGTGAGGGGAAACAGAAAATCAGTAGATTTTTTTGTGGAGTTCTATTGGAATCTATATACTCTTTATTCCATTTATAAATATGAATAGATTTAAGTCTCATATCAGCTATTGGTTTAATATAAATGAGCGGCAAAGAAATTTCCCAATTAGTAGGTTTCTGAACCTATAACTTCCAAAAGGAGTCTTTAGCTTCATGATGACAATCATCATACGTCTGTAAATGTTGTTGTTACTTATGCCCCTAGGTTAGTCAAATTAAGGCAAGTTTTTTTATGAAGAGCATGGCTAGGGTGAAAGAACGACTTTGCTCAAAGTAGGTCCTTATAATTTAGAAAAAGGCACCAAGCAGAAAGCCCCCACTTTTGGCCTCCCACACATCTTTTGAGAACTTGGTGGAGGTATCTTTTGAGAACTTGGTGGACATTGTGATCATGAACATATTCTACGTGCTCCAGTCACCCTTAAAGAACAAGGCGGATCTTAGGCCGGCGAAACTTGCAACCTTGTCTTATTGTTACCTTAGTCAACTGAGCTACAGGGCCCCGGCCGTAATATCAAATGCATATAAAATTTGAAAAATATTTTGTAATAATTATTAGCAATAAAAGGAATATATGTTATGATAATAGCTACATCATTTATAATGTGATGTATATTTAAACATCATCTTTCATTTTTAATTTTATTTAAATTTCAAAATTCAATAAGACAGAAAAATCGAATTTTCAAGCAAATTTTGCCCAGCTGAAAATCTACTGCCCCGTTAAATTTACAGATTTTTGAGATACAAAGGTTAGGGTAAACACTCTGCAATGTTATTAATAGTGAGTATAAATAATGAGTAATATGACTGACATGGTACAGTTGCAGGCAATTATTAAACCAATTATTGAACTTCATATACATGCTGTCATTCTGCGTTTTAATGGATAGTTATGATATATTATCTAATATCAATAAACGGTACAGTAACAGCTTTTCACTTCAAATAATTCTCAGTACTAAACAGCTGCCTCTGATATGTTATGCAATTATTCTACATATCACTATAATCAATTACGCAATTATTCTACATATCACTATAATCAAACTTTATGTCTGGTATGCATTTTTAACTAGAAAAAAACAATATCTAAGAGTTACTTGATAACAACATTTAACAATTTCGAGGCCTGTGTAAAGAAAGAAGACCAAAATATTGATTGTGAAAAGGTTATAGAGAGTACAGAAGTACACTAACCAAAATAGTTTAAGATAAACGTATGCTATTTCAAGCTTTTGTTACGAGTACGTGTATATGCTATCAATAGACTCTCCTTGAAACAAACATTAGCTTTTAAAGCCTCTATAATGTAAACTCCTCAAGCTTAAATTATCATTACGGGAAATCGTATTCAGTAAAAATTTTCTTGAAAATGCTTACGGGAAATAGAAAATTCTTGAAAATGCTTATTGAGATTAGAAGTAAGCATTTAAAAATATCAAGTCCCATTCATAGGAAAAGTCACAACTGCTGTTTCAAACTTTTTTAACCTGGAGCACTTGTCTGTTAAGTATTTTCGACCAAATATCTGGGAAGCTGTTATTTATTTACCACCTCCAGAAGACCATGTGTAGCTAAGATAGTTTAAGGCCTTGTCTACAATATCCAGAAGTATCGTTTGAGAACTTGAAGGACACTGCGACCACAAACATATTTCACGTAGCCCAGTCGTCATTACTGAACTTGGAGAACCTTAGTTCGGTTCGAACTTCTATCCCACTACCCACTGGTTACGTGATCACTACCTTTACTGACTGAACTACCACAGCTTGCTATCTCAAACTAGACAATATCCGTTACGTTATAACAAGTTGGTGCTACCACAATTTTTTAAAACTGTAATTCCTATATCGAAGATTCGTTTGAGCATATAATGTGGAACTATAACGAGTTTGGTGATATATTTAGTGGAACGGCAATAACTCAGGATTTGACTGTATATTAAGAGTGTTAGGTAAACATTTTGTAGGAATCTAATAAAATTTAAGCCCCAAGAAGCATTTGAAATAGTAACTAAAAATTACATAAAATAATTATTTTTTCAAAAATGTTAAATGGTTTGGTTAGTTTCAAATAATAATCTTACTCTTAATGTAACTGCTATAATAAAAAAAGATAAACTATTGGTAAATGTTCTGTCTAAGAAATAAGGTTAAAAAAAATAAATTACTCAGCAAATTAACTTTTCATGGTCTTATGAAAAATTAATTCTGAGGTTATGTTTAAATAAGTTTCAAGACAAATATAGATATAGAAGCGTAACGTTTTAGGCAGGTTTGTAACTCAGTCGCTTTTTTATGATAACGATCTAAGTTCAAATCAAGTCTTAACAGATTCAGCAAAAAAAACTTAGATCATTCAATAAGAAAAATGAATATATTGCATCCATGTATTCACAATTTAAACTTCTTCTCGGTTGGCGTCGCATGTTATACATTTTTTTGTGCTTGTGATTGTATGGTCAGCGTCGCATGTCATTAGATGAAGGGTAATAATTTCATTTTCCCAGAAGTTTTTAAAGTATTTTTAGTAATTCATTTATGCAGTTATTGATCTTAATACCTAAAAGTAAAGTATTTAATTAATATAGTATCAAGCTATTTTTGTAATCTGAAACATAGATAAATTGCAGGAGAAGAAAAGATTAGTAAATAGGCATCAGTAATTACAAAGGCATTTCAATAATTTTCAATGCAATATTTCACTAAATTAATAAATCAAAGAAATTCTCTTAGAAAAGACCACGTATATATGTTACCTCACTAAAAGCGCTCTAACATAGCTTCCAGGCTTCAACACTAATGCGCGGCTTATGCTAGCAACTTAATAGGGATAACAGATAGGATATAGCGCGTTCATTCATCAGGACAGTGAGTTGGGTTCCAAGGCACTACTGAGAGATAGGGAGAACAATATTAAAATCTGTTAAAAATAAAAAGATTAATAAGTAAGAATTTTAAAATTTGTTTGATCGATAGGCAATAGGTCTTCCATAGCTTCCAATAACGCGTCGTCTATGATTTGAAGCCTTTACAGTAAATGATCTATAAATTTTATATTCTAAACACATGGTTCGTAAAAATAGCCTTTAATACTGAGTTTACAACATAAAATACCAAAACCAAAGAATAAATTAGCGTATATTACAATTGATAATTAACGCGTGAAGTAAGAAAATCACTACAAATTTTATTTGAAGTAAATAAAATTCGGGGGTGAGATGGCAAACTACAGGTAAATAGTACACCCAGTGCACTACTGAAACGCAGCAATTCTGGTCGCTCTTTTATTCTTTTCTCAGTTTTTGATGGCTCAGTGAATTTTTCTAAGCTTGAATTTACTTTATATGATTTTATTTTTTGGTTTATAATATACCAAAGCCAAATGACAGACTAACGTATGCTAAAATTGATAACAAGACTTTGAAGAGTTTGATTAAATAAAATTGAAGAGTGAATAAAATCACCCTGAATTTTATTTGAAGTAAATAAAAATTGCTGTGACATGACGAACTGGAGACACGCAGTACACTCAAACGCAGGAAATCTGATTGCTGTCTTACACTTCTACAAGTTTGAAAAGAATTTTGCTCAGTGATTTTTGTTGAGTCTGACAACATACGTAACATACTTTTACTAAAGAAAAAACTAACGTATATAGAAATTGATAAAAAGCGTTTGAAGTAAGAAAATTACTCTGAACTTCATAATAGAAATAAATAAAATTCACAACGACTACGAATTGGAGACACGCAGTACATGACTGAAACACAGCAAATCTAACCACTCTTTTATTCTTCTCCGAGTTTTAGATGAGTTTGGTTCAGTGATTTTTGTAAAGCATGACTTTATAACATAACATAAAGGACAGGCACTTTTTTTTTTTTTTTTTTTTTTTTGAAGGAATTAAAATTCGGGGTGACATGACGAACTGGAGACACACAGTACACGATTCAAACACAGCAGTTCTGGCTGCTGTTATATTCTTCTACAAGTTTTAAATTAATTTGACTCAGTGTTTTTTTTAACTTACAACATAAACATAACATACTTTTTCCAAAGGGCAAACTAACGTATCTTAAAATTGATAAGAAGCGTTTGATGTAATAAAATCTCCCCGAATTTTATTTGAAGTTACTAAGTTCTGGGGAAAAATGGCGAACTGCAGACACCTATTACAAGACTAAAAATCTATACTTCTGGCCGCTGTTTTGTTGTTCTCCTATTTTAAGATTAGTTTGGCTTAGTGATTTGCTTATCAGTATACAAATATAGATAGACTTCACTAGTAGTTGAAAAGATCATTCTGAACATATTATATATTTGATACCAAGATATAACTTTTTGTTTCTTGAATGAAATAAAGAAAACATTATAATCGCGAAAACTTTCAGTACTTAGAATACAAGGGAAATATCTAATTTGACCATACCTGAAACCATTTCGACTAGTTCAAGCGTTTTTTCTGTATGTACGTACGAAAAAAAATTAACTTAGAAACTTTAAATAATCTTTTTTACCATCCTTAAACTGATTTTAACTAGTTTCGTCGTCATATCTGTGTGCGTGCACGTATGTACATATAGACTATCTCGTATAACTTAAAATCGATTAGACATAGGATGTTAAGATTTTGAATTTAGGACTGTTGTAAAATCTCTTTGGCATCTCCGTTTTTCATTGCAATTTGCATTTTATATAACAAATCTCAGGATAACAAATATTTAATTTTTAAACAGCAACAACGATGATGCAAACCATCTTTAATTGATACCAAAATATAAATTTTTCATTGGTAATAGTGAAGTTCGGTTTAAATTCTGCAGTTAACACTTGAAACCTAGTTATGAGTTAATTTCCATTAACCGATTATAAGTTGCTTTCCATAATAACTGTGTTGTATAGTAAAATTTAAAACATCCGAAACATTAAGTGTTCTTTTTTTTTCGCTACCAGTACGTATGAGATGGCAGTAAATGAGCTCTATGCATTGTTGACTTACAATATAATACTCATTGTCAATACAATTCAACTCTTTTTTAAATTGATACTGTAAAGATTTTTATGTTAGTAAAAGATAATATTTTACAATTGTATAGCTATCCTTTTTATAAAAGTATTGTCGGGTCGTATCTTATATTCAAATAAAATAAATTCAAATGAAGTGCAGCAAAATTTAATAGTAGCACAAGGAAATCATGTGGTGTCCACTTTATATTTTTTTATGGGATTAAAATTCAATACAGCTACTTTTCTTCAGGCAATCTGAGAAACATGGAGATTTCAGATGGTCAAAGCATCCTCCCACTTGTGTCTCGAATGTGGAAAATATACAACACCCAAATATAATTATCAGCTGAGAGGAAAAATGTCTGGTATTCCAGAGGGAAAGAAAACACCACTTCGAGATGTCAGACAAAATTAAGGGGAGTAAAAATAGGTACCATATTTAATCTAATTAATCGCTGAAACATATCTTTAAAATTTATCATAACAAAATATATCGAGCACTAAATATTATAACTGATTATCATTCAATTTCCACAACAGCTGAGTAATATAATCTAAGACATCCGAAATACTATGTGCTATGGATATTTTCATTTTCTATATTAGTAAGAAATATAAAGTAAAATATGTGCATTTGACAACAATACATTTTTTTCATTAGTAGCACAGAAGTTCTATACAAATCTCATACTCAGTCTGAGAAACCTAGAGTTCAAACATCCCATTTGTGCCTCCAAATGTGAAGAATATGTATCACCCAAAGATCTTTTTTTCATAAGGCCAGAGGAAAGTGATCTAGTATTTATAAAGGAAAAGGAACTCTACGTCGAGATTTTAGACTAAATTACGTAAAATAAAATGGGCACCGTATTTGATCTAATTAATCACAGACTTTTTGTCAAATTTGTAGTAATAAAACATTTCTAGCACTAAATTTCTATGAGTTACCTTCCATCTTTTTGTTATTTTTAAATGCAAAGTGTTGTTCAAGTTGTTTGTAATGCTGTTCAGTACTTAATAGCACAATTCCAAATATTTGAACCATCACATGTTACTGTTTAATATAGGGCAATATAGGCCCAAATATAGGGCATCGTTTTAGTTTTGGTTAGATTTTTAAGTTTTTTTCTCATGCTTTAACCTTTTTAGCTCACTTTAATACTATAAACAGCTAGTGTAATACTACCGTCTTTCAGGAATTCGATTTAATTTATTTTAAACAATCGGACATCATTCAGGAATGTCTCCTGATTATTTTCTTATCATTTTTTTCTTTTTTGTTTTACTGTTGCGTAGTGAACTGTTTCTTGATAAATATCTCAAATCCTAATCCTTAGGGAAGGCTGTTTACCACCGAGGGTTAAAAGAATATTATTACCTATTATCAAGTAATTTCCACAACAACTGCGTTACATAATATAATTTAAGACTAAGTATTATAGAATATTTTTTAAATAAGTATCAATGATAATATAAAATATCTGCAATTGACACCAAAATATACATTTTTTTATTGGTATCATAGAAGTTCTTTGCAGATGTCTCAGTTAGCCCGAGAAACCTAGATAGAGTTCAGACGGCCAGCAAATCATCCCATTTGTGCCTCCGGATATGAAGAATATGTATCACCCAAAGATCTTTTTTCTAAGGTGAGAGGAAAAATGTCTGGTATTTCTGGGGGAAAGGGAATTCTACTTCGAGGTTTAAGACTAAATTATGTGAGATAAAAATAAGCACCGTATTTGATCTAATTAATCAGTGATTTTTTGTCAAATTTATAACAAAACATTTATATCACTAAATTTTTTGGAATTTATAAATATTATTACCAATTATCAAGAAATATCCATAACAGCTGTGTTATATAAACTAATTTAAGACTATGTGTTACGGAATTATTTTTAAATCAGTAACAATGGTAATGTAAAATATCTGTAATTTTCACCAAAATATAAATTTTTTCATTGGTATCATAGAAGTTCTATGCAGATCGCAGAGTCAGCCCGAGAAACCTAGTTAGAGTTCAGACGGCCAGCAAATCATCCCATTTGTTCCTCCGGATGTGAAGAATATGTATCACCCAAAGATTTTTTTTCTAAGGCGAGAGGAAAAATGTCTGGTATTTCTGGGGGAAAGGGAACTCTAATTCGAGGTTTAAGACTAAATTACGTGAGATAAAAATAAGCACCGTATTTGATCTAATTAATCAGAGATTTTTGTCAAATTTATAACAAAACATTTCTAGCTCATTTATCAATTTCTCGGAATTTATAAATATTATTACCTGTTATCAAGAAATTTCCATAACAGCTGTGTTATATAATCTAATTTAAGACTAAGTGTTATGGAAGTTTTTTTAAAATCAGTAACAATGATAATATAAAATATCTACAGTTTTCACCAAAATATAAATTTTTTCTTTGGTATCATAGAAGTTCTTTGCAGATGTCTCAGTCAGCCCGAGAAACCTAGATAGAGTTCAGACGGCCAACACATCATCCCATTTGTGCCTCCGGATGTGAAGAATATGTATCACCCAAAGATCTTTTTTCTAAGGCGAGAGAAAAATGTCTGGTATTTCTGGGGGAAAGGGAACTCTACTTCGAGGTGTTAGACTACATTACGTGAGATGAAAAAGCACCATGTTTGATCCGATTAATCATTAAGGCTTTTCGTCAAATTTATGATAAAATATTTCTAGCCCTAAATTTCTCGGAATTTATAAATATTATTACCGATTATTAATTAATTTCAGCGAGATCTGTGTTAGATAATCTAATTTAAGACATTCAAAATACTAAGTGTTATGTACATTTTACTGCGTTTTAACATATTCTTGTAATTTGAAATAATTTACACTGAACCTCAATTTAGAAATATATTCAAATTCGTTAATATAATTAATATCTTTTATAATTACATTTGAAAATTTCACTAAAAAGTTTTAGATGTTATTCTACATTACAATACTTTTCGTGACAAAAATTAGGTGAAATTAAAGTATAGCATGAAAGATGTACAATTTTGATCTCTGTAATTGTTATCTATTTTCAAATAAAAAATTTTCAAACTCTACAAAATATAAAAGGGTTTGTAAGTTAGGTATTTTTTTTCGCAAACTAAGTTCCTCTTTTGCATTTTGTTATAGGATGAATATAGAATTGGCTATTTAAGTAGACATATTGAGGTTGAAAAGCTGGTTTTCTGAAATTTTCTTTCCTACGTCTATAAAAATTATAAATTGATATAGATATGGGCTTGTGTGTCTGTATGAATATATATGTATTTCTATACATATATATTTATATGTTTCATATAAATATAAATGTATATAAATATGATATAGATTAGTATCATGAAAATCTGAAGCATCTATGGTAAGTAGATTTTAAATTAGATTGCATGCAATGGGAAAAATAGTTTTTAGGAAAAGACTTCAAAGTTAAATTTTAACTAGAGAAGTAAATATCAAAACAACAAAGATGCAGCGATTATTTTTGTTGCAACTGGAAATATTGGAAAAGTCTTTTGGGGGTGAATTTGTGTATTTTTTTTTTGTTTGAATAATTGAACATTTTTTCAAAATTCGGTTTTTTTTTCAACTCTCAACGTGATTAGCCTCATTTAAGGTGGGAAATAACGTTGACGCAGTACGTGAAGTTACGTTAAAGCAAAAATAACGATAATGTAAAATATCTGAAATTGACATAAAAATATAATACGTTTCTTCATTAGTAGAACTGAATACAACTTCCACATATAGCATGAGAAACCTAGTTACAATTTAAACGACATATTATCCCACTGGTACCTCTGAAGAAATAGTTTTTAGAAAGAGACTTCAAAGTTAAATTTTAACTATAGAAGTAAATATTAAAAAAACAAAGACTGAGCGATGATTTCTGTTCTAACTAAAATTCTTGGAAAAGTCTTTTGGGGATGAATTTGTTTATTTTATTGAATAACATAATTTTTCAAAACTCGTTTTTTTTTTCAACTTTCAACGTGATTACCTTCTTTTAAAGTGGGAAATCACGTCGACGCAGTACGTGAAGTTACGTTAAAGAAGGAACAATGATAATGTAAAATACCTGAAATTGACATAAAAATGTAATATCTTATTTCATTAGTAGAACTGAATACAGCTTTCACAGATAGCATGAGAAACCTACACTTCAAAGTTAAATTTTAACTAGAGTAGTTAAATATTAAAACAACGAAGATCCAGTAATAATTTCTGTTCTAAATGTAATTCTTGAAAAAGTCTTTTGTGGGTGAATTTGTGTATTTTATTGAATAATTGAACATTTTTTTCAAAACTCGATTTTTTTCAACTTTCAACGTGATTAGCCTCCTTTAAGCTGGGAAATCAAGTTGACGCAGTACATGAAGTTACGTTAAAGCAGGAACAACGTAATGTAAAATACCTGAAATTGCCATAAAAATATAATACGTTTTTTCATTAGTAGAATTGAATACATTTTCCACAGATAGTATGAGAACCCTAGTTACAATTTAGACAACATGTTATCCCACTGGCGCCTCTGAATGGGAAAAATATGCATCGCTCAACCATCATTTTTGGAAATCTGCTGCATATAACATATTCTTTTTTGAAAATAATAATTTGAAATAATTTACACTGAACCTCAATTTAAGAATTTATTCAAATTCGTTAATATAATTAATGGCTTTTATAATTACATTTGAAAATTTCACTAAAATATTTTATATTTTATTTTACATTACACTTCTTTCTGTGACAAAAATTAGCTGAAATTAAAGTATGGCATGAAAGAGTAACATGATTAGTGACCTGAAAATCTGAAGCATTTATGGTAAGTAAATTTTAAATTAGCATGCATGACATGGAAAAAAAATAGTTTTAAGATAAAGGCTTCAAAGTTAAATTTTAACTAGAGAAGTAAATATTAAAACAACAAAGATCCAGCGATAATTTCTGCTCTAAATGGAATTCTTGAAAAAGTCTTTTGTGGGTGAATTCGTGTATTTTATTGAATAATTGAACATTTTTTCAAAACTCGATTTTTTTCAACTTTCAACTCGATTAGCCTTTTTTAACGTGGGAAATCACGTTGACGCATTACATGAAGTTACGTTAAAGCAGGAACAACGATAATGTAAAATACCTGAAATTGACATAAAAATATTTTTTTTTCATTAGTAGAAGTGAATACAACTTCCACAGATAACATGAAAAACCTAGTTACAAATTAGACGACGTATTATCCCACTGGTATCTCTGAATGGGAAAAATATGCATCGCTCAACCCTCATTTCTGGAAATCTGCTGCATTATAACATATTCTTTTTTGAAAATAATAATTTGAAATAATTTACGCTGAACCTCAATTGAAGAATATATTCAAATCCATTAATATAATTAACGGCTTTTATAATTCCATTTGAAAATTTCACTAAAAACTTTTAGATTTTATTCTACATTACACTAATTTCTGTGACGAAAATTAGGTGAAATTAAAGTATAGCATGAAAGACTACTTATGGATTAATAACCTGAAAATCTGAAGCACCTATGGTAAGTAGATTTTAATTTAGAGTGCATGGAATGGGAAAATATAATTTTTAGGAAAAGACTTTAAAGTTAAATTTTAATTAGAGAAGTAAATATTAAAACAACAAAGATTCATCGATAATTTCTGTTGTAACTGAAATTCTTGGAAATGTCTTTTGGGGGTGAATATGAGTATTTTATTGAATAATTCAACGTTTTTTCAAAACTCAATTTTTTCAACTTTCAACTTGATTAGCCTCCTTTAACATGGGAAATCACGTTGACGCAGTACATGAAGTTACGTTAAAGTAGGAACAACGATAATGTAAAATACCTGAAATTGACAGAATATAATATATTATTTGATTAGTAGAACTGAATACAGCCTCCACAGATAGCATGAGAAACCTATACTTCAAAGTTAAATTTTAACTAGAGAAGTAAATATTAAAACAACAAAGATCCAGCAATAATTTCTGTTCTAAATGGAATTCTTGAAAAAGTCTTTTTGGGGTGAATTTGTGTATTTTATTAAATAATTGAACATTTTTTGAAAACTCGATTTTTTTCAACTTTCAACTCGATTAGCCTCCTTTAACGTGGGAAATCACGTTGACGCATTACATGAAGTTACGTTAAAGTAGGAACATTGATAATATCAAATACCTGAAATTGACATAAAAATATAATATTTTTTTCATTAGTAGAAGTGAATACAGCTTCCACAGATAACATGGGAAACCTAATTAAAATTTAGATGACATATTATCTCACTGGTACCTCTGAATGGGAAGACTATGCATGACTCAACTATCATTTTTTTTAAGGTGAAAGTAAATTTTCTGGTATTTCTGAGAGAAACGAAACAATACATATGATAAGAGACTAAGAGTTTGACTTGACCGGGCGTTGAACTATTAAGAATAGCATAATTTACTCTGTAACAACTTGAAGAAGAGAAAAAAAAATTGTATGGAAACCCGGAAGAGGAAAATGGTTATACTCATTATTGCAATATTAAAATTTATAATTATCTAGTAATTTAAACTACTACCAAAAACAAACTGAAACTTTAACATCAAAAATGGCAAACAGGAAATTCTATGAATATATGGAACTAAAAAATCTCAAGCATGTTATTTAATTTTCTGCTAAGGTTTATAACAACCTAGAAATTTCAATTTAAAATATTCTACAATAAAAACTTCTAAAAATTACGACCGACAGTACTAACAGTATTCTATATAAAAGAATATTCTCACTATTTCAGTTTTAATGACTATCTTTTAAGGTTATCTTTCAAAGTATAATACACAATGGTATTGAAAAGAAAAAAGACCAAAGCAATTTAAAGGATTGAAGTTGCTCTGTAAAATTACAGAGGTTTTATTCATCCCAAATCTTCAATAGTGTAATACTACATTTTAATGAGCAGTAAAAAAATTGCTTATACGTTCTGCGCCTAATGTATATCTCGAAATTTATAAATTTTTAAATTTTTGTCAGAGACGATAAGAGAGCAGTGAACTTTTAACATTATTTTTAGTATTTAATGTACACTTTTGATCTCTGTAATTGTTATCTATTTTCAAATAGAAATTTTTCAAACTCGACCAAAAATAAAAGGGTTTGTAAATTAGGTATTTCCTTTTGCACAATAAGTTCCTCTTTCGCATTTTGTTATTGGATGAATATATAATGGAAAATTTAGGTAGACACATTAAGGTTGAAAAACTGATTTTCCTCAATTTTCTTTCCTATGTCTATAAAAAGTATATATATGTGAGTGTGTGTGTCTGTATACATATATATGTATTTCTATACATATATATATTTATGCGTTTAATATAAATATATATATATATATATATATAATATATATATATATATATATGTATAGAAATATGATAGAGATATAATGTGTGCGTGGGTACATGTGTGTTTAAGATGTCAAAATCTAACATGGACTAATCTATCAAAAAGCAAAATCATTTTCCATTTGATCAAAAGAAATTTTTCTTTTTTTACCAAGCGAAAAAAATGTACGATTAACTTATTTTGTCAGTAATTCTGTGCTCCGGATTGTCTATTCCATATATGTTTAAAAGTAGTTGCATTTCTATAGCTGTACTTTGGTTATATCAGTAATACTGCTTCAGAAAATGCATGACCATTCTTTATGGCTCTTCCGTATCTGTCTTGCTAGTGTTATTACCCTCACGCTGTCATAAACATTAAATGAAAATGATACAGATCTCCTATTGACAGTGTGAAATGACATGATGATCTTTAAAGATATATAAAAAGCTTCCTTTTTTCCTGATGTGCGGAAGTAAATAAAATATGTCTATGGCACAGCGACATTAGTGTATTACAAACGCAGTATGTATGTATATATATATATATATATATATATATATATACATATATATAGAGAGAGATATGTATGTGTATGTATCTATATATATATATATATATATATATATATATATATAGATGTATGTATATATGTATATATATATATATATATATATATATATATATATATATATATATATATATATATATATATATATATATATATATATATATATATATATATATATATATATATATATATATATATATATATATATATATATATATATATATATATATATATATATATATATATATATGTATATAAATAAATATAAATATATATATATATATATATATATATATTTACATATATTCCATTATTAAGTTTTAAGTCAAAAATTGAACGAATAGTAGAGCGCTGCTTTTTGGTACCGGAGTTCACGGGTTCGAATTCCGCTGCTGGTATGGATGTTTGGAATTGGCTGTATGCAGAAGGTTTCGGTCTCATTAGCCTTCGGGAGCAAAACAGTAGACCGTATCTCCAAACCAAAGCAAACCAAATATTAACTAAAAATCTCCTTAGCGCGACAGGGAACTGGTGCCTACGGTACCAATCTCTGTTTCGGAGACCAAGGGCCCTGGGTGCGAAGCATAGGTTCCAGTTAGGTGGTCAACCTTACTCAGAAACCCCAGTTTTAGTTCCCAAGCACCCTTGGTCCTCAGTTTGTCTACCTACTCTGTGTGAACGCCATCATGACCTCTGGAAGCGCTTAAAAGCAGGGATGTATCAGTCACAGTTTCTCGAGCTAGTCGGGCTCCTTTAATTTGGTCTTTTTGAAAATATGTGAGGTCTGACATTTTTAAAAACACAAAACGTATACAACTCACTAAAGCTACCTTAAATTACCATGATACGTTTATATTAAAAAGAAACTGATAGCTCATATTATATTTAAATGCTTAGCGCAACCTAAAAGTCATTTTTCATTCATAAAAGTTTTCATTATTTTGATAACTACCTCTATGTGGGATCATAGGATACATTGATTTTCTATTCGAGAAATAAATCGTCTCCAATATTAAATCACACATAAACAAATTGTATGAATGTTTATTCTATTTATTTATATGTTTCAAATCATAAACTACTTTTGTAAAACTACCATCGTAACAACTGCACTAGACACATACGTAAAATTAATTCAAAGAGAGTGTAATGAACGCGCAATTTATTGAGCAAGAAAGTATATTTACTTCATGAAAGAAATCTATCAATAAATTCAATTATTGTTTCCTGAGAGCAGTCCAAAATAGCTGTTTTACAACATTTATGAAAGTGTAGTAGATGCATGATTTAGATTTAAAATGGAAGTTAAAATGGGAGACCTGAAATAAGAGTAATGAACCTTTGTAACTCAAAAGGAATTTTTTCACCAAATATAGTAGAGCAAGCTCTCAAGTTCAAAGTAGAATAATCGCTAGATTGTCTTTGTCGGCTGAAACCTTTTGTTGTAATATCCGTGTTGAAATTACTCTTTTTCCGCTAGCTGAGACAAGAGGACAGTAACCCGATTTCTTATCCCACAGAGAAAACGCATCCACCAAGACTTATTTTCTTATGAAATATAACTAAAAATGATATTCAAGAAAATATTTTTAATATCTTTCATTCTATCGTGAATTCAGTCGCTCAGAGTCAAATGCGGTTCATTCCAGAAAAAAATTGAAATACTATTTTTTTGAGAAATTCAACAATAAACAATAATTGTCAATTTCAAAAGAAACGAGTAAGAACTTTAGTAACTAAAATTTATATTATTTATTTAATTGAAATTTACAAAATTAAAATTTTTTTAAAATGAATTTATATGAGGTACTAATCAACACCTTAACATGCACGCTCGAGTTAACTCGAGCAAGCTAAACGGGCTTATCTGTGCACACTCGAGATAATTCGAGCGGCTTTCTAC
>CM063503.1:67603743-67636243 GCA_032207245.1 Pardosa pseudoannulata
TTTAGCTACGTCGAAATTATTGTTAAGTTCTTCTCAATTTTTTTCCACCGTAATTAATGTAAATAAAGAAATGAAACTATAACTTCAACGATACTATCACTGAAACTATCAATGCAGCGATAACAAATTTAAAAATAACTACATTTTATAGATAATTATATAAACGATCATTGTACAATTTAAATAAAGTTGGAATTAAACAGCTGGTAAAATATCATTTTGATAATAAAGGCAACGGACATAAAAGTAACCAAACCCTGTTCATGGTTTCTCATTTGCTCTTTCAAAATAATTACTTTTTATAAATAATTTAATTACTTTTATAAATAAATGCTCCATAATTAAAAACGAAAGGCGCACCCCTTTGTCTTAATACGAGTAATGTCTGGCTCAATCGTGCTTTGTTTAACAACATAAATTTATGATAATTAGAAAATATGCTTCTTTTACCTGCAGCAACAGATATTCAGAATTAGCATATAGCTCGTCATATGACGGGATCAGTAAAATTTTTAACTTTCCAGAATTGTAAAGTACCCTATGAGGCAGGTAAAAAAATGATTTGTTTTTTGGCTGAGAATTATCTGATACACGCTCAATAATTTGTCTATCTTCATACTCATCTAAAGTCTCCCGATACTGTGAATGCACTTTAGAATCATGTTGAATTCATTTAAAAAGATAATTCAAAGTTCTCTTAGCTACGTCGAAATTATTGTTAAGATCTTCCCAATTTTATTGCCACAGTAATTAATGGAAATAAAGGAATGAAACTACTATTTCCTCTACAAACTGGAAGTAGATAGAATTTCTTGTTTATACCGGTGATAAAATTTTCATTGCAACAAAAAATAATCGGTGATTAAATTTAAAATTATCACATATGTACCTAATCTATTATTTAAGCCAAATATAAAAGAAAATTATTTACGTAATATCTAAGTTCAGTGATAAAATGTATGAAAATAATGCAGACGATATTTCAATAATTTAAAATAAGAAATGATTAAAGGAATGGTTAAAGGAATGACGTCATAATGCTAGAAAATGTTATTTTTACCTATTTATTATGTGATAAATTGATAAATTTAATCGCCTGCTCTTAACCGGGGAAAATAGGGCTTGAAATGATGGAATTAAGAGCTCGAAAAGGGGGAAGGAGTGGATTTCAAACGTTTTAAAAAAGTCAATATTTTTTGCTGTGATATGAAGTATATTTATACCAATTTATTTTAGAATTGGATCGATAGTTTGAGAGAAGAAAAATTTTACTCGCTTTAAATGTTGCTAACCAAACTCCTCAAGAATCCAATATGGATGCCTCTATCCATTCCAGGTCCAACCGCTTCATAATTTCGATTAGAGACGAACAGATAACTTAGGTTATTATTATATAGGGGATTTCTAAAATTCCATATATTTCACATTCTTTACTTTCTTATTTTCAATTGTTTCATGTCAGCAAGGAAATACAGAACTTAAGAACGAACGATGGCCGATTGGTTAGGATGCTGGCCTTCGGTACCGGAGACGTTGGTTCGAATCCCACAGTGGCATGGATGCTCGTAGCCGTTCGGAATCGGCTTTAAGCTGTAGGTCCCGGTCTCATTAGCCCTTGTGTTGCAAAAAGTAGACCGTAGCACTCCAAACCAAACCATAAATAACTTAAAAATTGTGGGCTAAACGCATCTAGTTCAGTCTTAGCGTTTTCTATACTATCTTGTTTTTCTAATTTTAAACTCTTCCATGGTAGCACTAAAAAAGTTCTAGAACTAAAAGGATCTACATATGTATTTATGTTGTGTATTTAATCTTTACTATTTTATATTCTCATTTTCAATTGTTCTATGGTATTACTGAACGAACTCTCTAAACACGGCTCATTCGAATACAACACACTAATAGAGCTCGTACCATGTAGTTCTGTTGCATCATTATTTTTAGTCCAGCAAATCTACGTTAAAAAAGATGCAATGTAAATACATTCCCTGATATACAGCCCGGTTGATTCCAACTGAAACTGGTCTACAATTTTAGTTCCTCCACGGAGAAATTGAGCAAAATACCAACCTCTCAGTGGTTGAAAAAAAATATACATAAATAATTTATTCCAAAAGTATTCTTAAAAGTAACTTAAAACCTTTTTACATAAGTATTTGCAATTTCTTGGTGGGAGGTTAGCCACATAGGGATTCATTTATAGGTCACTGAATATAAGTAATGTTAATTTACGCGTCTAACAGTGAAGTATTTATGAAGTTCTCATGATAGTAAATGAACTACACTTGTTTTTCCTTTAAAAGGCCTCATAACTTTTAGAAGAGTCTTGGTGCATGCTAAAAGTGTGTCTGTTTTGACCAATTACATTGATTTAAATGTTTATTTAAACTATTCACAAATTTGTTAAATATTTATGACCTATCTCAACTCTCATAAAAGTTTTAAAATTATTTCTTTAGATTAGAATAAAAAAATAGAACAACTACTGCAGAAAAATATTAAGTCATATCATATTTCGTAAAATTTTAAAGCTTCTACACAGGAGATAAGACAAGGTTTAATTCTGCGTGCATATAATTATATTATCTATAAAAATTAATGACAGAAACTTAAAGTTATTTTAAATGGATAAAATTTATTAATTTATTCTAGCTCTACATTAAATTTGCATGACCTTTTCAACTTTTTATATGAAAAGCTTTTTGTAGTAAAAATACATTTCACAAGGAATCTAAAGTTTTAAATTTCCTCAGCAACATGTATCCTTTTTAACTTCTCAAGTATCTTCCGTGATACAACATCTTTTACCATAGGAGGACCTACCATTGAGGGAGCATCCAAAACCACAGATTCATCTAGTATGTTTTGTATTATTAATATTTGGAGATAATTTATATATATATATATATATATATATTATATATATTTATAATATATATATATATATATATATATATATATAATATATATATATATATATATATATATATATATGTATTATACATATATATACATACATATATATATTATAAATATACTATATATATATTACACATTATATATATATATATATTTTGTGTGTGTGTGTGTATACAATATATTTTAATATATATATATATATATTTTTTATATATATATATATATATATATATACATACATATATATACGCATATATATACATGTATATATATACATATATATATATATATATACATATATATGTACATATATGTATGTACCTATATATTTGCTTATTATAAATCTATATATGTATGTTGTATATATATATATATATATATATATGTAATGTAACACAAATGTAAATACTCCATTTAAGACTTCTAGGGAGGTAAAAACCCTTTTTCATTTGTCAAGAATCTGATATACTCACAGGTTGTTAAACCCGACATTAGACTGATTCTCTATAGTATAGAACCTTCTTTACGATACTTATATACATACAGGTTATACTCATAATATACAATATATATATTTATTTATGTGTGTGTGTGTGTAAGTATGTGTATATATATATAATATATATATATATATATAGATATATATTTATAATTATATATATATATATACTAAATATCTAGTGCATTTCATAAGCTTACATTAAGTTGAAAAAACCAAAAACTTTACTTGATAGAAATTTTAAAATAGAATATTCAAATTTTCCAAGGGTCTAAAAATAACTACTTTTTATATCTACCACGAAAGCTCTGGGTTCAATTACATTGAAAACAATAGAAAATATGTGTTAGAACTCATTCTAATTTTTCTAAAATTCCCTAAAAGTAGGTTTCAATTAATTTCTGACCTAAAAGCTAAATTATTTTTATTATTGTCCTATGACCTCCTTTCTAACTGTACGGAATTTACAAAAGGTAAACTGAACAGACTTTTTAAAAAGTGTACTTAATGACGTATAGTATCAAAAGCTTTGAAGATAATGTAAAGGATAGGCTCAAATAAGCAATTTAACAAAATTCTTCAATTTCCCTTTAAGAGGACGGTAGATGCTACAAAATATTATTATAAATTATTAAGATAGAGTTTTAAAATTTCGTATAGATTATCAATTCAAGCAAAACATAATCAATCTCATGGAAAATATTTTCAATGTCAAGTAATTATTTTAATTTAATTTTTTAATTTTTAAAAAATTTTTAAAATTTTCCTTGCATTTTTATTACTTTAAAATATTTTATAATCTTTTGGGATATTATTCTTTATGATTCATCACATAGTTAATATACAGAAAAGATTTTTATATCTGTCCATTGAAATTTAGTAAAAAATTCAGATGTTTCTAAAATTAAATTCAGTTTTAATTATCTAAATAATGTGAAATTTTAACATGGATACTCAAATTTATTTTAATGTAAATCAGAATGCTTGGTAAGCATTTTATAGGAATCAATAAAAAATGAAGTCAAACGGAAAATTTTAGATATTAATAAAATATGTCAAAAAATTAATGTTTCATAAAAACGTCTGGATTTTAAGGAAAGCTTTTAATGTGATTTACTTGAATTTCAATTTACATGCGTACAAATCTTTGTAACACGTAGTAAGTAAATTATAAATATACTTTATAACATGCATCATCCCCTTAACCACTTAATGAATTTAAGAGTATTATTACGTTCTCTTCTGAGCATCAAGTGCCCGTACATTGGTGCCCGTAATATTACGTTACAATCTAAATATTGTAACGTAATATTACGGGCACCAATGAAAATATTTTAATGTGAAATTTTGGTAAACATTTGTTATTTAAATCATTTTGGAAAGCTTTTTATGTAGTTAGCTACGCCAATGTTTTAATTGATTTTATTTTTATTGGTAAAAGCAAACTTTATTTTCCTCTTCTGTATAGTGAAAATGGTCAAACAGTGCAATAAAAAAGATTTTTTGCTTTCTATTTTTTGGTTTTCTTCATTTTTATTGGTAAAAACAAACTTTATTCCCCTCTTCCATATAGCTAAAAGCCGAACGATGGTCGAATGGTTAGGGTGCTAACCTTCGGAACCGTAGCTCGTGGGTTCGAATCCCACTATGGCATGGATGTTCGTAGCCGTTCGGAATCGGCTTTAAGCAATAGGTCCCGGTCTCATTAGCCCTCGTGTTGCAAAAAGTAGACCGTACCACTCCAAAACCCAAACAAATCCATATAGTTAAAAGAGTCAAATTCTGCAATAAAAAAGATTTTTGTGTTCTATTTTTTGATAAGGTAATTAGCTTATTAAATGGGTAAATACAAAATACAATATGTACCAATACTAGCCTATTATATTGGTTCTACCTCTTTACTGAAAGGAAATTCATACTCATGCATACTCACTTTTCCTTTTTTTAATATCATGTATGTCTTCAAGCTACCACTGATCTTTGAATGTGAAGTAATAAAACATTTCTACATTTATTTAATTTGTCTTTTTAAAATATAAGAAATTCAATGAATTTTTTTACAGTTAATTGCTTTCCAAAAAATGCATTTCAAGCTTATTCTCACAAACAGACTCATACATAATAATTTTATTTCAAATTGAAGTGATATTAGATTATCTTGAACGTGATTAAACTATGACAATATTATATGTTTTATTGTGCATTTTTTTAAATTAAAAAAATATCATTTATCTGATAAAAATTTTAAATAATATATTAATAATTAAATAATACGATGGAGAATTATTTTAAAGAATATTCATGAGAAGGAAAGAGTAATGTTCTTTGCAATAAGACAGCTGTAAAAAAATTATAAAAGGAAGATAATCAGCATTTTAATTAAAAGTTGGTTTGATTAAAATATTAATGTGATTAATTTGTTTACATTTCATTAAAACTGAAAGTACACATATAAAAACATTTACCATTAATTAAACATTCGATCAACTGCCAGAATAATATCCATGTATATTTAAAGAACAATTTTAAGGAATAATAAGCCTGAGTTAAGAGAAAGATATTAAAATTAAAATGTATGGAACATCCTAAAAATTATCAAATATTTTTTTAAAAACTCCATTTTTAAAGCAATTAACTGATTTAAGGAGTTTTAGTCAAATATATGTGTCTAAAATCTTTAATAATTTATAGTTGATGATTCTCAAAATCGCTCTGTGACATCCCCCGCCATAGTGTTCACATTTCGCGGTTTTTGAAGGGTGCCGCTCCCTGCCCTTTATTTAACGTTAAAGCCCCTTGCCCCCTTTTTTTCCTTGTCAAATTTACATAAATTCTGAATTCAATTAAAAATTGTGAAAGTGCCTTTTTACATAAAACATACCTTTTCATTCTAAAAAGTGCCCTTTGATTTAACAAAAAGCGCCATTTTTTTGACAAATCCCTCTTTCTTTCTCCTTTTTGAAACTATGTGAGAACTATCCCGCCCCCTTAAAATGACGTATCAAACTATGAAATATAGGGAATTTAAAGTTGATGATTCTCAAAATCACTCTGTAACATCCCCCCGCCCTAATGTTCCCATTTCACGTTTTTTGAAAAGAGTCGAGCCCGCCTTTTTTTACCTTTACAAATTTATGTAAAATCTGAGATCAATTAAAACTGAGAAAGTGGCTTTTTAAATAAAACATACCTTTTCATTCTAAAAAGTGCCCTTTTTTTTTTGACAAGTCTCCCCCCCCCTGCTCCTTTTTGAAAACTATGTGAACACTACCCCTTAAAATGGTTGGTTTTGGGTTGGTTTTTGAGCGCTACGGTCTATTTTTTGCAACACGAGGGCTAATGAGACCGGGATCTACTGCTTAAAGCCGATTCCGAACGGCTACGAACATCCATGCCATAGTGGTACTCGAACCCACGAACTCCTGTTCCGAAGGCCAGCACCCTAACCATTCGGCCATCGTTCGGCCCCCTTAAAATGAAGTGTCAAACTATGAAATAAAGGGAATTTATAGTCTAAGATTCTCAAAATCACTCTCTAACACCCCCCCAGCCCTAGTGTTCCCATTTTTGAAGGCGCCTCGCCCTGCCCCCTTTTTTTCCTTGTCAAATTTATATAAATTCTGAAATCGATTAAAAACTGAGAAAGTGCCTATTTACTCAAAACATACCTTTTCATTCTAAAAAGTGCCCTTTCATTTAATAAAAAGCTTCCGTTTTTTGGCAAGTCCCCCTTTCCTGCTTCTTTTTGAAAAGTATGTGAACACTACCCGACCCCTTAAAATGACGTATCAAACTATGAAATAAAGCGAATTTTGAAGAAATGTTTATTAAATTTTGATTATTAAATTTTGAAAATTAAATTTTGAAAACTAAATCTCAATTTAAATTTAGAAATGTCCTAATTTTTCAGAAAATTCGATTTATACAGACATAAAAATACTTACCATAATTATTCAATCAGTGACCAAATTAATATCCATATATGTTAAAAATGAGGTTTTAAGGAATAATAAAGAAAAATTAAAAGAAATATTTTCAAATTAAAGTGCATAAAACACCTTGAAAATCATCAAAATTTTCAAAAATTGACATTTTTGCAGAAATTATCTGATTAAACAATATTGTAATTCGTTTAGTTTTACTTCGAGGTATGTATATATAAAGTTTCATAACTTTAAGGAAATAATTCACAAAAATCGTCTATGCCAGTCACCGCCCCTTTAATATGACGTAACTAATTATAAAAACAAATGAAATATTAGTAAGATTTTCACTGAATTTTCCCTTTTTATAGGTACTAAAATCTCAATTTAAATTTAGAAATATCAGAATTTTTCTGGGAAATTCATCGTAGAGACATAATTTTGTTTCCTGAAAGTTAATTATTCAATCAATTAACAAAATACAGCTGATCGAAGGATGACAGGAAAGGTACTGTGCCTTAGTATCAGAGTCTGTGGGTACAAATCGGTTATTTACATAGCTATTCGTAGCCGTTGAAAATTTCTTCTTGTATGTCCAGGTCTAATAAACTATAGTGTAGAAAACAAATAACTACTCTCACACTCAATCTATAAAATATTCTGTAAATTCAACGTGTACAGACATAATGCTTCCCTTAAATTAATTATTCAATCAATGACCAAATTAATATCCATATATGTTCAAAATGCGATTTTAAGGAATAACATAGAAAAATTAAAAGAAATATTTTCAAATTAAAATGCATGAAACACTTTGAAAATCATCAAAATTTTCAGAAGTTGACATTTTTAGAGAAATTATCTCATTAAACAATATTGTAATTCGTTTAGTTTTATTTCTAGGTATGTATCTATAAAGTTTCATAACTTTAAGCTAATAATTCACAAAAACGGTGTATACCAACCACCGCCCCTTTAATACGGCGTAACTAATTATAAAACAAATGGAATATTAATAATATTTAATTGAATTTTCACTTTTTATAGGTACTAAAGTCTAAATTTATATTTAGTAATCTCCGAATTTTTCTGGAAAATTCATTGTAGAGACATAAATGTGTTTCCCAAAGTTAGTTATTCAATCAATTAACAAATATAGCTAAGCGAAGGATGACAGGAAAGGTACTGTGCCTCAGTATCAGAGTCTGTGGGTTCAAATCGATTATTTACATAGCTATTCGTAGCCGTTGAAAATTTCTTCTTGTATGTCCAGGTCTAATACACTATAGTGTAGAAAACAAACCACAACTCTCCACTCAATCTATAAAATATTCTGTAAATTTAACGTG
This sequence comes from Pardosa pseudoannulata, assembly GCA_032207245.1. Taxonomy (NCBI): domain Eukaryota; kingdom Metazoa; phylum Arthropoda; class Arachnida; order Araneae; family Lycosidae; genus Pardosa; species Pardosa pseudoannulata. Next base: position 67,612,434 of record CM063503.1, read on the forward strand.
TACAGACATAATGCTTCCCATAAATTAATTATTCAATCAGTGACCAAATTAATATCCATATATGTTAAAAATGAGGTTTTAAGGAATAATAAAGAAAAATTAAAAGAAATATTTTCAAATTAAAGTGCATAAAACACCTTGAAAATCATCAAAATTTTCAAAAATTGACATTTTTGCAGAAATTATCTGATTAAACAATATTGTAATTCGTTTAGTTTTACTTGTTAGGAATGTATATATATTTAAAGTTTCATAACTTTAAGCTAATAATTCACAAAAATGTTTTATATCAACAACCACCGCCCCTTTAATATGACGTAACTAATTATAAAAACAAATGAAATATTAGTAATATTTTCATTGAATTTTCACTTTTCATAGTGTAAAGATTCAATCCATGTGATCCGAAAAGTAATGTAGAAGTTAAGCAACTGATTTTACACAGCACCCAAACATTTATTATACACAACACATTTACAGATACATTTTACAAAACAAAAAAATCCTTCCGCTCATCGAAGACCGCTCTCTCCACTTCTTTTTTGCCACCCACCCACCTTGAAATTTTATGAGAGTTCGGCACATAGTCATTCTCGTTGCCAGCGGATTCATAAAACTTAACAGAGTTCTGTTATATGATATATTTGACATGAACTAGTGGTAAAAAACAAAGCATTTCATTTCATACTCGTTGCTTCATTTCACTTTTTATAGGTACTAAAATCTCTTTAAATTTTAGAAATCTCCGAAGTTTTCTGGGAAATTCATCGTAGAGACATAATTTTGTTTCCTGAAAGTTAATTATTCAATCAATTAACAAAATACAGCTGATCGAAGGATGACAGGAAAGGTACTGTGCCTTAGTATCAGAGTCTGTGGGTACAAATCGGTTATTTACATAGCTATTCGTAGCCGTTGAAAATTTCTTCTTGTATGTCCAGGTCTAATAAACTATAGTGTAGAAAACAAATAACTACTCTCACACTCAATCTATAAAATATTGTGTAAATTCAACGTACAGACATAATGCTTCCCATAAATTAATTATTCAATGACCAAATTAATATCTATATATATTCAAAATGCAATTTTAAGGAATAATAAAGAAAAATTAAAAGAAATATTTTCAAATTAAAGTGCATAAAACACCTTGAAAATCATCAAAATTTTCAAAAATTGACATTTTTGCAGAAATTATCTGATTAAACAATATTGTAATTCGTTTAGTTTTACTTCGAGGTATGTATATATAAAGTTTCATAACTTTAAGGAAATAATTCACAAAAATCGTCTATGCCAGTCACCGCCCCTTTAATATGACGTAACTAATTATAAAAACAAATGAAATATTAGTAATATTTTCATTGAATTTTCACTTTTTATAGGTACTAAAGTCTAAATTTATATTTAGTAATCTCCGAAGTTTTCTGGGAAATTCATCGTAGAGACATAATTTTGTTTCCTGAAAGTTAATTATTCAATCAATTAACAAAATACAGCTGATCGAAGGATGACAGGAAAGGTACTGTGCCTTAGTATCAGAGTCTGTGGGTACAAATCGGTTATTTACATAGCTATTCGTAGCCGTTGAAAATTTCTTCTTGTATGTCCAGGTCTAATAAACTATAGTGTAGAAAACAAATAACTACTCTCACACTCAATCTATAAAATATTATCAAAATATTCAAAGAGTAAATTCAAGACAGAATAATGCTTATAAATTATTATTAAATGAAAAATTAATATATATATGTTCAATGGATCAAAATAATATAAAAAATTAAAAAAATATTTCTAATTAAAAATGTAACAATTGTGCATCAATTTTCAAAATTGTACATTTTCAGAATTAGTCTGATTTAGAAAATCATTGATTTGTACTTCGAATGTGAAAATATTTGTTTCATAACTTTAAGCTAATACTCAAAAAATGTCAATTAACCATTGCTTTTTAATATGACGTAACTAATTATAAAACAATGGAATATTAGTAAGATCATTGAATTCACTTTTTTAGGAAAAAGTCTAAATTTAAATTTAGTAATCTCCGAATTTGTCTGCAAAACAGAGGCATAAATATGTTCCTGAAGTTTAATTATTCAATCAATTAACAATACAGCTGAATGAAGGATACAGAGTCTACTGTGCCTCAGTTCAGAGTCTTTGGACTCAAATCGGTTATTTACATGGTTTTAGCCGAAGTTTCATGTGTCAAGATCGATAAATTTTTATATAAACTTTAGTGTAAACAAATAAATTTACTCAATCTATAAATATTATCAATATATTAAAGTAAGTTTAAGAAATAATGCGGTAAATTATGAAAAAATACTTGCCCAATGGACATATCAAAAAATAATTAAAATTACCTAATCCTAAAAAATGTAATTGTTCATCAATTTCAAATGTGTACAGTTTTCTTAATCTAAGTTAATTTAGAAAATCATTGATTTGTAACATGAAATGCCGCCTAAAGAAAAATAAAGAGAGTTGTTTGCACTTATTATTAGGTTTACCTCAAAGAAACTGTGACATTAGCTTTTAGATAACTTCATCCGTGCAACAATCGAAAAACCATTACCGGGTCAGCTACTGGAAAGACAGATCCGTAAATCGTCGGTACATGTTTTAGTAATCAGACTAATTAAATCGCAAAAGACACCGGCTTTTTTCTTAATCTTGTTTAGTTTCAAGGTCAAGTTTAAGATTCATAATTTACGGAAAATTTTGTATTTTCAAAAAAACAATTACAGAATTACGAGAAAAAATTATTTATACATTACTAATAATTAAAGTAAAATTTAACATGTACATAAAATTCTAACATTTATGAGATTAAATAATTATGTTAAAAATCCTTATATATTACATAGAATATTCTGTAATTTTAACAATTCGGGTCTGGCACATCAAATTTGATCTCACACAGCAAATAAATTTGCCGAAAACATTTGGTCTATGCAATTAAAAGCCAACTTACTTAACTTTCAGTGTTTGATAGAAGAATGTTTCTCAATTTACTATGATGCAAACTCAAAGGTTTTGACTTATATCACTATAGATAAAGATGAATGATTATTAGATGTATTAGTAGATACATTTTAAATGAAAATTTTACAAGACTATGTTTCGCAAAAAGAAAATTTTAGACCTAATATGAAGCAAAATTATTAATAGGCATTTCATTAACAGAATATTTATCTATTAATGATTTTTAAGCTTCATTATCAAACTTACCTTAAGTAACTCACAAATGTAAACATACAAATAAATATTTCCTCAATATATATTTAAGTAATGTCTTTTACTTATGCCTACCATAGCAAAGGAGGTCAAAGAGCAACTTTTAAAATATGGTAAATCACATATTTGACGATCGAAGCAATTACTCAGAGGTCATTCTTTTTACTATAGCTGAATTTAAAAAAAAAACATTTTTGAGATATCCCATAATTAAACTAAAATAGCCACCTCAAAGCGAAACAGAAGAGAGGATGTTTCTTCCGAGATCGAAAGACCTCTGCGTTGAATTTTCAAGTGTTAATGATTACATTGTGTTAACGGCTGTGTTATTGAAATTTTTAAGTCGTACATGACAAGACAAAGATGACCGAATGACATCATCACAAATATTTTCGAAGAATATATTATTTCCTCAATATTTTATATTTATCTCTTTACTGTTATACATGTGAGTCAAAGATGCAACTTTTATACAGAGATCACAGGTAACGATCGAAGCAATTACTCAGAGGTCATTCTTTTTACTATAGCTGAATTTAAAAAAAAAACATTTTTGAGATATCCCATAATTAAACTAAAATAGCCACCTCAAAGCGAAACAGAAGAGAGGATGTTTCTTCCGAGATCGAAACCCGGACCTCTGCGTTGAATTTTCATGTGTTAATGACTACATTGTGTTGACGGCTGTGTTATTGAGGTTGGAATGTGGTTTGATGTCGTAAATGACAAGACTGGGAAAGATGACCGAATGACATCATCACAAATGCCTATTTTCGAAGAATATGATTATTCGGGTCCTGCTTTTTATATTTATCTCTTTCTGTTATACATGTGAGTTAGATGCTGAAAGTTTTATACAGAGATCAAGGTAACAAGCTCGGCTAAAAGATTGACTTACCTTTCTCTCTTTTTCAAACAGTAATCTTGATTTGATTTTGGAAGACCTCAAAATAAAGTGCTCAGAAGCACTCTAGTGTGGGAAAAATGAATTCTGAATATCTGTTGCTGCAGGTAAAAGAAGCATATTTTCTAATTATCATAAATTTATGTTGTTAAACAAAGCACGATTGAGCCAGACATTACTCGTATTAAGACAAAGGGGTGCGCCTTTCGTTTTTAATTATGGAGCATTTATTTATAAAAGTAATTAAATTATTTATAAAAAGTAATTAAATTATTTTGAAAGAGCAAATGAGAAACCATGAACAGGGTTTGGTTACTTTTATGTCCGTTGCCTTTATTATCAAAATGATATTTTACCAGCTGTTTAATTCCAACTTTATTTAAATTGTACAATGATCGTTTATATAATTATCTATAAAATGTAGTTATTTTTAAATTTGTTATCGCTGCATTTTTTATTTAGCACAAAATTGACTTTACAAGACTTAAACCCCAACTCCTCTTGAATAGACATCTTATATATATATATATATATATATATATATATATATATATATATATATATATATATATATATATATATATATATATATATATATATATATATATATATATATATATATATATATATATATATATATATATATATATATATATATATATATATATATATATATATATATATATATATATATATATATATATATATGGTGTGTGTGTGTGTGTGTGTGTGTGTGTGTAACATATTCAGGAGTTCGTCACAATAATCATAAAGTAATCGTAGCGATAAACTTTTATTTTCATATCGACATACGTACAGCCTTCTTAGGCTTTACGCCACACTCCACATTCTGTCATCTAATGGAATAATGTCTCTCGCCCTGTCACGTGACCATCAACACCGGAAACAAAACGACCCCACTCTCTTAATCTAGAACGATATATATATATATATATATATATATATATATATATATATATAGATAGATATATATATATAGATAGATAGATATATAGATATATAGATATATAGATATTATATATAGATATATATATATATATATATATATATATATATATATATATATATATATATATATATATATATATATATATATATATATTATATACTTGTATAGACATATATATAAAGAGAAATATGTACATATGAACACAAATTCCTATTTTGTTTTATGATTTGACTACATATCCTGTGTTATAATCTCCTTGCGATGCTGAAACTAAATTTGTTAGGTAAACTGTCGTAATGCTTAGGCCTGTGTCTAAGAGGATATAGTTTGTTTAGTTATAGAAGATTGGAATAAAGATTGATTTTATAACTGTTAAAAGCAACCAGATCTCTGGCTATGTCATTCATGCCTTTAATTTCTTAAACAGTGGTTAGTGCATGTTTGTAATTTTGTGTATAGATATCACCTTATAAGTACGGTGATAATCACTAATAAAATCTAGTTTTAATCTATACATATCGTTTTAGCATATTGTGTATCTTCAGTGCAGTTCCGAAATTTTTACTACTTATAAACGTGTGGACAATTAAATAACTTCAAGAAGTGACTATCGTTTAAATTACGATATTTTATAGAATACCTGTTTAAATCTAGAAAGTTTCAATATCATGTCCATGAAAAAAGCTGGCAATCAGTGAAGTTACTATACTCTATATGGATTTTTTTTCAATTAAAGAAGGTTAGAATTGATTTGGAAGCTGTTGAAGATACCAGACCCTTTAATCTTTCATTAAGTGGTCTGGTATATTCATTTTCCCCTTGACTTTTACCTATTACCCCTTAATGTTTCATTAATCAATCATTAATTCAGTTACTCCTGAAATAATTATTGGTGTATGTTCTTATTTTTGAGAGAGAAACATTGCTTATAAGTACAGTAACAATCACTTCATTAAGAATATCTAATTTCAGCTTAAACATATATCTAAGAATATCATTTGAGCGTGGCTTATTTATGTGTTTTCAATGCAATGCCTAATTTCCCTGTAAAATTAATATGCTTACAAAGTCTTAAAGACAGTCCTTCATACAGGATGTATGTCATCAATTATTCATTTCTTTAATTTCTGATATGATGATTAGTGTATTTTCTTTTATTTTAGCAGACATTATACGTATTGTATAAATCCCCTCATAAAGTATAACGTATACATAGTCTTATCCAATGTGTCATAGCTCATTCATATTTATATCTATCTCTGTAATGATTTTTTAATTTTTTGATTTCCTTGAAATATTAATATTCTTAAAAAGCTTCTTAAGAATATCCTTCCAGGAAAATAATTATATCCACAAGTTTCTGTTTATAAGATAATTTTTGTATTCAAGCAGTGAAACATTTAATAAAAAGTTAAACGTATATTATCCAAAATATATTTTTTGTAATGTATCCGTTACTGGAAAATAAAGTTTGTTTTTCGGTAGTTAAGGCTACAGAAGACTATCAAAACTAAATTAGTTCTTTTTTAATCAACCTCCTTGGAAAATAAGTATATTGTTTGTAATATATTTGTGTGAACGGGTTATTATTTCAATATAAAATATTAATATTTTTAGGAGTTATTAATTATTAATTATTTTAAAAGTGTTATATGCTCGTCCCTTTTGGGAATAATATTGTCTTGTTTATTAATTAGAGGATTTTAGAATTCTCATCAAAACTTACTTTTATCTTAAAAATTCGTAGAAAGAATAATTAGAAAATAAGATGATAGTTAAAAGATCTATTTTTCAGAATAAAATACCTGTAATAGCTTAGTGAAGTTCAGAATGGATTAATTTTTTCTTTTAGAAAAATATTTATTCTGACAAACTTTTTATTTTACTCGACAAAATAAATACACAATAAATTTTAAAGGGATATGATTAATTTTTGCCTTATTAAATTTTAAAGAAAGAGATAAAAAATACATTTAATTTAAATTATTTGTGAAACATTTTGGTTTAGTCTTCTTGGAAGTGAAATAATGGTATTTTACCAATATAAATTTAAAAGAGAGAAACGATACCTCAGTAAAAAAATTCAAGCTATCTAAAATTACCATTTCACGTGTATATAATAATTTTTTTAAGGTGAAAGTGGAAACAATTTCATGTCATAAAAGTATCTGATCGACGTCATCAGCGTGTATTAGAACAGAATCAAAGAGTTTGAAATAAGATTATGTATAGGAGTATATTTTAATGTCAATAAATGTATTTTTAATAGTTTTCTTAAGATTATACATTTAATTTAAATTATTTGTGAAACATTTTGGTTTATTCTTCTTGGAAGTGAATAAGGGCATTTTATTAATATAAATTTAAAAGAGAGAAAAGACACCTCCGTAAAAAAATTCAAGATATCCAAAAATACCATTTCACTTGTATATAATAATTTTTTAAGGTGGAAGTGGAAGCAATTTCATGTCATAAAAGTATCTAATCGGCGTCATCAGCGTGATATTACCACAGAATCAAGAGTTCGGAATAAGATTATGTATAGGAGTATATTTTAATGTCAATAAATGTATTTTTAATAGTTTTCTTAAGATTATACATTTAATTTAAATTATTTGTGAAACATTTTGGTTTATTCTTCTTGGAAGTGAATAAGGGCATTTTATTAATATAAATTTAAAAGAGAGAAAAGACACCTCCGTAAAAAAATTCAAGATATCCAAAAATACCATTTCACTTGTATATAATAATTTTTTAAGGTGGATGTGGAAACAATTTCATGTCATAAAAATATCTAATCGACGTCATCAGCGTGTATTAGAACAGAATCAAAGAGTTTGAAATAAGATTATGTATAGGAGTATATTTTAATGTCAATAAATGTATTTTTAATAGTTTTCTTAAGATTATACATTTAATTTAAATTATTTGTGAAACATTTTGGTTTATTCTTCTTGGAAGTGAATAAGGGCATTTTATTAATATAAATTTAAAAGAGAGAAATACACCTCCGTACGAAAATTCAAGCTATCCAAAAATACCATTTTCACGTGTATATAATAATTTTTTAAGGTGGAAGTGGAAACAATTTCATGTCATAGATATCTAATCGGCGTCATCAGCGTGTATTAACCACAGAATCAAGAGTTTGAAATAAGATTATGTATAGGAGTATATTTTAATGTCAATAAATGTATTTTTAATAGTTTTCTTAAGATTATACATTTAATTTAAATTATTTGTGAAACATTTTGGTTTATTCTTCTTGGAAGTGAATAAGGGCATTTTATTAATATAAATTTAAAAGAGAGAAAAGACACCTCCGTAAAAAAATTCAAGATATCCAAAAATACCATTTCACTTGTATATAATAATTTTTTAAGGTGGAAGTGGAAGCAATTTCATGTCATAAAAGTATCTGATGGGTGTCATCAGCGTGTATTAGAACAGAATCAAGAGTTCGAAATAAGATTATGTATAAGAGTATATTTTAATGTCAATTAATGTATTTTTAAAAGTTTTCTTAAGATTATACATTTAATTTAAATTATTTGTGAAACAGTTTGGTTTATTCTTCTTGGAAGTGAAATAATGGCATTTTACCAATATAAATTTAAAAGAGAGAAAAGACACCTCCGTAAAAAAAACAAACAAGCTATCCAAAAATACCATTTCACGTATATATAATTTTTTAAGGTGGAAGCAATTTCATGTCACAAAAATATCTGATTGGTGTCATCAGCGTGTATTAGCACAGAATCAAGAGTTTGAAATAATATTATGTAAAGGAGTAAATTTTAATGTAAATAAATGTATTTTTAATAGTTTTCTTAAGATTATCTGTAATTGGTGTTTTCAATGTATTTTCATTGTAGATATAGTATGTGCTCCATTTTAAAATATACTTAAAACAAGTTCACCTTATTATATTTTCTTTAGTTAATACATTCCACCCACTATAAGATTTCCATCGCACTCAACTGCTCCTGTAGTAGAGAAAATGAGTTGCAATTCCTTTCCTTTGTCCACGCATTCAATGGCAGCTGTCCTTTTGACACAATTTCTTGTCGCAACCACGCAAGCGTTCTGCCAAGAGCAAGGTATTAAAGAGCCTGTTTATCTCGAAGCGGCTTGCTTGCAAGGCGGTCAAACGTTCTTGTGTAGACGCTTACTCAAATGAAAATGGTATTGCTCGCCAGTAGAGCGTGCCAGTCACGCCCATCAGGGGAACATAATGTGCAAAATATTAGTGCGTTATCCGATAAGGTGATAAAGGTCATCATAAGTGGGTAAAGGGTGTTTAAAAGATGAATTTAGTGCAATCCTCCGGTCTACTCTTCACGCCTGCACGAAACTAGAAAAACAGTTGAAAGAGAATTTTGATTACACGGTTCGTCTGCAAAAGCCATTGTCTGTCTCTTGGTTCATATGCGCATTAGTTTGTTTTCCCCAATGACAAATTTTAAAAACATCATAGAATTTTATATGCAGGGAAACTTCAATCTATCACTTCCGCATGAAACATTCGATTCATTTGAACCTGAATTTAACCCCATAGAACCAATGTTATTTTTCTCGCATTCAATATTAATAGATTCTTCGCTTCTCAAATCTGTCATTAAAACATTTTGGTTTACGTTACTCTATGTACCCCATCTTTAGCGAAAAAGATAATATAAGCAACGAAACTGATAGCTAATATTACTTTTTAAGGTCATTCTCTGTTTCGGCTCGAGATTTATTTTCTTGTTGACCTTGCATGAGTAGAAAAAAGTTAATACCTTATTTAAGGTATTAACTTTCGAAAGTTATGAAGAGATTTTGTATATTATTAACTTAAGAGGTATGAAATTTCATACGCATATATGTTAAAGAACGGTTAAAAATCTTTATATCGTTCCCGCATTGATCGTTCAGTTCATTTGGTACCAAGTGTATCCCCATAGAACCAATGTAATTTTTACCGCATCCATCATTCCCGGACACTTTGTTTTCCTTCATCTATTGCCGTATTTAAGTACCATCTCTTTCTCCTCCGGAAAGTACCGTTTTTACGGTGTTTAGGAGAACTGGAGAAAGAAGATTGTTTTTCCTTTGATGAAGAAGGGTTCAAGGTCATAGGGACGGGATAAAGATTTCTGCCTTATCAGAATCTTTCCTAAACTGCCCAAAGGGTTAGTAACCTAACTACTAGTGAGGTCACCAGAGTTGGGAAACTGCACAAACAAGAAGCAAAATCATGAGAAAAGAGGGGAAGAAGATTAAGATGAACCGATAAATACCGATATTTTCTGAACGACCCTAAGCTTTGTCAAAATGAAATCTTTTATATACTCACACAGTGACACCGATAGGTTACTTGCAGCGGTAGAAGCAATAGAGTTATCATTCTTTGCAGTCAGGAAATACGTTTGGACAAAGCAGGGATCAATTAAAAATATTTTTAAATGTTAAGTATCATTCTAAATATAAGTGATATTTTAAAGGATAAATATTTTTAATTAGTGTTCTAAATAAATAATTTGTTCATAAGCACAGTAGCTATCATTTCTGCCTTGTTAGCACAGTTCATTTGGTCTAGAATTCATCCCCACAGAATCGATGTTATCATTTCCTGCAGCCAACGTTTCCGGTTGCTTCATTTTCCCTCATGTATCATCAAAAACCCCGGCAGAAGACTCCCATACCTGAAGGGTCTTCTACTTGATCCCTGCATCTAAATTATGAGGACATACTTGAGTCGTTCTTTCTCCCTAACGGTGCTCGTCAAATAAAAGTTCTTCCCTTCGCTTTAATTTGTGTGACTCCCGTGCTTGACTCGTCAAAGTAGTATTGGAAATCACAACAGCAACATGACGTTTCAAAGTCGTGTGAACAACAAAAAGACTTCTAGACTATTAGGGATTTTCCGAAACCAGCAGAGGGTTAGTAACATAACATATATAGGGAGGTCAAAACAGTGTAGTACCTAAGATACAGAACAGAAGCAAGATGAGGAAAAATAGAGGAGGAAGACGGAAATTAACTTGATCCCTGCATCTAAATTACGAGGACCTACTTGAGTCGTTCTTTACCCCTAAAGGTGGGCGTTAAACAAAAAGCTCTTCCCTTCGCCTTAATTCGTGTGGACTCTGACTCCCGTGCTTGACTCGTCAAAGCGTCATTGGCAACCACAACAACAACATGACGTTTCAAAGTCGTGCGAACAACAAAAAGATTTCTAGAATATTCGGGATTTTCCCAGACCAGCAGAGGGTTAGTAACATAACATCTATAGAAAGGTCAAAACAGTATAGGGCCTACGAAACAGAACAGAAGCAAGATCACGAAAAAGAGAGGAGGAAGACGTAAATGAACTTGATCCCTGCATCTAAATTACAAGGACCTACTTGAGTCGTTCTTTCCCCTAACGGTACTCGTCAAACAAAAGGCTCTTCCCTTCGCCTTAATTCGTGTAGACTCTGACTCCCGTTCTTGATTCGTCAAAGCGGCATTGGAGACCACAACAACAATATGACGTTTCAAAGTCGTGTGAACGACAAAAAGATTTCTAGAAAATTCGGGATTTTCCCAGACTAGCAGAGGGTTAGTCACATAACATCTATAGGGAGGTCAAAACAGTGTAGGACCTACGAAACAGAACAGAAGCAAAATCACGAAAAAGAGAGGAGGAAGACGGAAATTAACTTGAATAAGTATTGAGTTTTTCTAAAGTACACGAATCATTGTAAAAGCTGAAACAATTTATATGCGCACAGCGGGCAATGATAGTGTACTTCCAGAGGTAGAGGCCTTCTTTGCAGTTAGGTGATACACTTGAACAAAGCAGGTATCTATAACAAATTTTTTTTTTAAGTATCATTCTAAATATAAGTTGATATGTTATAAAATGTTAAGTGTGTAAATTATTTATTTATATTACCACATTTTAGGGAATTTTTACACCTGTTTCCCGCAATCAGTGTTTTCTCCCATTCATCGGTTTCTATTTCTATCACCATGAAAAACGACAAATCGGGGCTCCTGTCTGTATCATAATTTATTTCTGATATTTATTGTATATCAGAAATTATCTTATTATTACCTTATAGCATTATCGTTTGTCTAAATATTATCCTATTATATATCTAATATTTATATCTGTACTTCATCTATTACGAAGGCAAATTAAAATTATTTCTCTTTACATCAGTGAACAACAGCAGTATACTTAGAATTCGTCCTAAACTTTGAACACCAAGTTTAACTCCTTAGTCGTTGCATAATTTTGGCAACTCTTGCACAAAAAAACCATCGAGTCTTTTATTTATGATTTTTAATATTTATAAAATTCTAAGTTAATTTATGTAAAAAATACCACATTTTTTTTTAAGATTTTTTAAAGATATAAAATTGTTTATTAAATTACCTTATTTTAGCTAATATCTGGCTTTCCTTGCACATCCAAGCAAAGAAAATAAGTTTTTAAGCAGGTATTTATAAAATAAATGTAATTTTTTGATAAAAAGTATGAATATGCGCTTTGAAACATCAGAGTATGTTGAGATGTTTCCGAATCTGAAAACAGTAATACTTTTATTCAACATAAATAATATGTAAACTATTTTTTTAGTTTAACCCTTATCGTGGCAAGATAGCTTTTTTGAAGGAAAGCAAAAAAAAAAAGTATATAGGTAGCTTCTTTGGGCTATAAAAAACATCAAAAAAATAAATAAAAAAAATCATGATATGAAAATTTTGAAAAAACAAGATGTATACTATTCTATACATTTCTACACGTGGTAAAAGTTGTAAAGTAAAATGTATGGTATGCTGTAAAAAATGAACAAAAGGGTTAACAATTTTTCTACATTTAATAAATTTTGAAATATGTTATGCATAGTCCTACTTTGCAATCTTTAAAAAACATACCTCGTTTCTCGAAAAATATATTTCTGCAATAAAAATTTGAATTTTTATGGCTTTTTCTTTTTTGAGAAAATATAGCCCGTATGGGATACGGGCACAACAAAGTTAGTTTCAATTGGCTGCCATGAGAGACGGGTGCAACGATTAAAGGGTTAAAGCAACATTTTTAAATCAGTTTTAAATAATCCTGAACATTGTTTCTGCATACATTCTAAAACCTTTATTATTTAGCGAACATATTTTGAAACCATTTTATCTAACAGAGAAACCATTCTTACACGTTTACACTAAATATGTCTAAGAACATAAAAATTTCAGTGACTGTTCTTTACTTTTATGAGGACTAACATAGATATTTATTAGTTTATCATAATTGCTTCTTTTGTAACAAATGCTTCTTTTCTTTTCTGCTAATCATTTTGTTAAAGGTATAATTACTTAAATTGAGAGAAATAGGCTGTAAAAAATGTTGGATAACTTAATCAGAAAATTAGTACTTCTATGTGTTAAACATGGAAAGAAAACTGAGTATAAATTAAAAATTAATTGATCATTAATAGCATGAGCTAAACATTTAATGATGAACTAAATATCATTAGTCTATTCAACAGAAGTAGTACAATTTCTCTGATTAAATCTTTAATTTTTTTATTATAAATGAGTAAAAACGCAAATAGGACGCCAATTTAGTTAAGAAAAGTTGATTTATGATATTTTTTGTTTCAATTTTAATCAGAAATGTTCTCATAATTAATTCATTTCTATCCAAATCAATACATGAAATTCAAATATGTTAAACAATCTTTAAATTGCCTTCATTTACTCCTCTTTCTCAAAATGTAGTAGAAAACTTTTTCGTTTCTAATTAACTTTATTTATTAAGATTGGCTGCTAGAATTTCGATAGTAATTAGCTGCAGAAATTTAAACATGCTTTCTAGTTCATTTTTAATTTATTAATGTCAACTATGCATTAATCAGGACTTTGAATAATTAGTGTTTACGAAGAAAATATGTTCCCAAGCTTCTTGTAAATATTTTTTTCTCACTTGAAGGACATTTGATTTGTATTAGAGTGATACATTAAAATGGGGATTTTCTGAAGCTAGAGATTAGAATGAATTTCATTCACTTAAGGATCCAAGGTTGCTTCAAAAGAATAACAAGGAAACATGAAAGATTATGCGATATTAGAAACAATATTCTTGACTTTCTAAGTAAGTTATAATCGGTCATTCCAATTAAAGATTTCAAAAATTCTATACGAATCTTTGCAAGATTTCAAAATAGTTTTTATCGAATCTAATTCTTTGTTTTCAGCAACTCGTCATGAGTTTCAAAGAACCAGATCGTTAATACTATAAAAGAGGCTAATTAAAAAAAGAAAATTGCTCTTAAATTTTTCTTCAAATGCCAGAGTTTCTTGACAATATTCTTGAGATTCGTTTTTATAAAGATATTCTAAATTTCTATTTTTAAAATTATGCTTGTAATTAAAAAAACAAGTAATACTATAAAAGAGCCTAATTAAAAAAAGAAAATTGCTGTTAGATTTTTCTTCAAATGCCAGAGTTTCTAGACAATATTCTTCAGGTTCTAAGTAAGATTTAATCAGTCATTCCAATTAAAGATTTCAGAAACTTTATATGAATCGTTGTATGATTTTAAAACTCTTTAATCAGATGTAATTCTTTGTTTTCAGCAACTCACCATGAGTTTCAAAGAACCAGATCTTTTTATAAGGATATTTTAAATTTCTATTTTTAAAATTATACTTGTAATTAAAAAAAAGGTAATACTGTAAAAAAGCCTAATTAAAAAAAGAAATTGTTGTTAGATTTTTTTCCAAATGCCAGAGTTTCTAGACAATAATCTTGAGATTCTAAGTAAGATTTAAATGGTTATTCCAATTAAAGATTTCAGAAACTTTATATGAATCGTTGTATGATTTTAAAACTCTTTAATCAGATGTAATTATTTGTTTTCAGCAAATCAGAGGGAATTTTAAATAAATCATATCATTTTTTGATGATATTTTGAATATCTATTTTAAAAATCATGTTTCAATTAAAATTAATGGGTGAAATTATAAAAAGAGGTTGGATTTTTCTGTAAATACGAGAGTTTTTAGACGATGAACTTGAAATATTAATACTTTACATCGATGGGAAATTTTAATCGATTGTATATTGGTCATACAAGTAAAAATTTTAAAAGTTTTATATGAACCTTTTTACATTATTTAAACTGCTTGAGTAGATGTAATACCCCTGGTTTCAGCAAGTTAGCAGGATTTTCGGAGAATGAGATAGCATTTACATTGATTTTTTTCAATTATTTTTTTAATTAATTTTTTTGAAAGTGCTTAATTCATTTTATAAATGGAGATATTTATAGATTTGTATTTGAATGATTTGCAAAATAGTGATGGTCTTAATAAGCTCACTTTATGTTTTTTTTTTAATATTAAATTTATTTTAATATACAAGTGATATTTTTAAAGTATTAATTAAAAGAATATTGTATACTTATGTGGTATAATTGAGCTAAATAATATTTCTTCTTGGAAAGTAGACTTTCACCATTTTTAAGGTAATTATATTTCGAATTTCATTAACTACGTAAATATATATTTTCAAAATGATGAAAATTTTGAACTGTTTATAGATAAATGCTCATAGTAGATTGCATTGATTTTTATCATCAAGTAACTTTTTTGTCAAAAATGGACTTTCACCACTTTCAATGAAATCGGCATAGATATGTTGAGAATGGATTAAACAGGATAATTTTAAAAGGATATTAAAACACATGCAAAAAAAATAATAGTATTTTATTTAAAGTTAAGTCATTTGTATTCCTAGGCATTGAGTTATAACTCCTCAATAGGGTGTATAAATCTAAAACATTAACAACAAGACAATAAAAATTAAAATAATATATAAAATGTTTTAATTATATTTTATTAAGCTTCCTTGATAAATCCTTTCGAATAAATGTAGCTCTTCATTCCATTGTAAGACCATTCCTACGGTAAATGATATTGAATGAAAATTTAGTTTTGATAACCTGAAATAGGTATGTAGATCCTGCAAGCAAATAGTTAACTTTCAGCAAGAATGACTGGTTTACAATTATATACAATAATACACAAGTTCTTCAAGGACTTCCGAGAAAGACTGGGAGCCTACGGTTGATCATGGTACTAAAGTTTTCCAAAAAAAGAATTTGATACTCTACTTTAATGTGTTTAGTGATCTATAAATTACAATCAAAATCAATTTTCCCTTTATGTGAACCTTAATAATTAATGAAAACGCTAAATGTCTTAATCTCCTATAAGAAGTTTTAATTAAAATTTTGCGTAAGGCATTGAGTTATTATTTGGCAATAGATTGTATAAATCTAAAACAATAACAACAGGACAGTAAAAATTAAAACAATATATAAAATGTTTTAATTATATTTTATTAAGCTCCCTTGCGAAATCCTTTCGAATAAATGTAGCTCTTCTTTCCTTTGTAAGACCATTCCTACCTTAAATTATATTGAATGAAAATTTAATTTTCATAACCAGAAGTAGGTATGTAGATACTGCAAGCAAAGAGTTAACTTTTAGAAAGAATAACTGGTTTACAATAATGTACAATAATACACAAGTTCTTCAAGGACTTCCAAGAGAGACTGAGAGCCTACGGTTGATCATGGTATTAAAATTTTACAAAAAAAGAATTTGATACCTTACTTTGCTGTGCTTAGTGATCTATAAATTGCAATCAAAATCAATTTCCCCCTTATAATTAATAAAATACCTTAATAATTAATAATTAATACCTTAATAACTAATAATTAATACCTTAATAATTAATAAAAACTCTAAATGTCTTAATCTCCTATAAGAAGTTTTAATTAAAATTTTGGGTAAGGCATTAAGATATTATTCGTCAAACGGGTGTTTAAATCTAAAACAATAACAACAGGACAGTAAAAATTAAAATAATATATGAAATGTTTTAATTATATTTTATTGAGCTCCTTTGCGAAATCCTTTCGAATAAATGTAGCACTTCTTTCCATTCTAAGACCTTTCCTACCGTAAATAATATTGCATGAAAATTTAGTTTTGATAATCTGAATTAGGTATGTAGATCCTGCAAGCAAAGAGTTAACTTTCAGATAGAATGACTGGTTTACAATAATACACAATAATACACAAGTTCTTCAGGGGCTTCCGAGAGAGACTGAGAGCTTACGGTTGATCATGGTACTAAAGTTTTCCAGAAAAAGATTGGTTTGGTTTGGTTTGGTTTGGAGCGCTACGGTCTTATGTTTTGCACACGATCCAGAAAAAAAAAAAAAAAAAAAAAAAAAAAAAAAAAAAAAAAAAAAAAGAATTCGATACCTTACTCTGCTGGGATTAGTGATCTATTAATTGCAATCACAATCAATCTCCCTTTATGTGAACCTTAATTAATAAAAACGCTAAATTTCTCAATCTCCTATAAGAAGTTTTAATTACAATTTTGGGTAAGGCATTGAGTTACTATTCGTCAATAGGGTGTTTAGAACATTAACAACAGGAGAGTAAAAATTAAAATAATATATAATACTTAACTTTTAGCAAGAATGACTGGTTTACAATAATATACAATAATACACAAGTTCTTCAAGGGCTTTCGAGAGAGACTGGGAGCCTACGGTTGATCATGATACTAAAGTTTGAAAAAAAAAAAAAAAAAAAAAAAAAAAAAAAAAAAAAACAGAATTTGATACCCCCTACTTTGCTGTGCTTAGTAATCTATAAATTGCAATCAAAATCAATTTTCCCCTTATATGAACCTTAATTAATAAAAACACTAAATATCTTAATCTCCTATAAGAAGTTTTAATTAAAATTTTGGTTAAGGCATTGAGTTATTACTCGTCAATAGGGTGTTTAAATCTAAAACATTAACAACAGGACAGTAAAAATTAAAATAATATATGAAATGTTTTAATTATATTTTATTAAGCTTCTTTGCGAAATCCTTTCGAATAAATGTAGCACTTCTTTCCATTCTATGACCTTTCCTACCTTAAATTACATTGAATGAAAATTTAGTTTCGATAACCTGAAATAAGTATGCAGATCCTGCAAGCAAAGAGTTAACTTTTAGCAAGATTGACTGATTTACAATAATATACAATAATACACAAGTCTTTAAGGGCTTTCGAGAGAGACTGAGATCCTACGGTTGATCATGGTAATAAAGTTTTCCAAAAAAAGAATTTGATACCCTACTTTGCTGTGCTTAGTGATCTATAAATTGCAATCAAAATCAATTTTTACTTTATTTGAACCTTAATAATTAATGAAAACGATAAATGTCTTAGTCTCCTATACGAAGTTTTAATAAAAATTTTGGGTAAGGAATTGAGTTATTATTCGTCAATAGGGTGTTTAAATCTAAAACAATAACAACAGGAGAGTAAAAATTAAAATAATATATAAAATGTTTTAATTTTATTTTATTGAGCACCCTTGCGAAATTCTTCAGAATAAACGTAGCACTTCTTCCCATTTTAAGACCATTCCTACGTAAATTATATTGAATGAAAATTTAGTTTTGATAACCTGAAGTAGGCATGTAGATCCTGCAAGCAAAGAGTTAACTTTCAGATAGAATGACTGGTTTACAATATTATACAATAATATACAAGTTCTTCAAGGGCTTCTGAGAGAGACTGAGAGCCTACGGCTGATAATGGTACTAAAGTTTTCAAAAAAAAAAAGAATCTGATATCCTACTTTACTGTGCTTAGGGATCTATAAATTCCAATCAACATCAATTTTCCCTTTATGTGAACCATAATAATTAATGAAAATGCTAAATGTCTTAATCTCCTATAAGAAGTTTTAATTAAAATTTTGGGTAAGGCATTCAGTTATTACTCGTCAATAGGATGTTTAAATGTATAACATTAACAACAAGACAGTAAAAATTAAAATAATATATAAAATGTTTTAATTTTATTTTATTGAGCTCCCTCGCAAAATCCTTGCGAATAAATATAGCACTTCTTTCCATTGTCAGACCATTCCTACCTTAAATTATATTGAATGAAAATTTAGTTCTGATAATCTGAAGTAGGTATTAGATTTTGAAAGCAAAGAGTTAACTTTTAGCACGAATGGCTGGTTTACAATAATATACGATAATACACAAGTTCTTCAAGGACTTCCGAGAGAGACTGAGAGCCTACGGTTGATCATGGTACTAAAGTTTTCCAAAAAAAGAATTTGATACCCTACTTTGCTCTGCTTAGTGGTCTATAAATTGCAATGAAAATCAATTTTTACTTTATGTGAACCTTAATAATTAATGAAAACGTTAAATGTCTTAATCTCCTATAAGAAGTTTAAACTGAAATTTCGGGTAAGCCATTGCGTTATTATTCGTCAATAGGGTGTTTAAATCTAAAAAATTAACAAGAAGACAGTAAAAATTAAAATAATGCATAAAATGTATTGATTTTATTTTATTGAGCTCCCTCGCGAAATTCTTGAGAATAAATGTAGCACTTATTACCATTGTAAGACCATTCCTACCGTAAATTATATTGAATGAAAATTTGGTTTTGATAATGTGAAGTAAGTATGTAGATCCTGCAAGCAAAGAGTTAACTTTCAGCAAGAATGACTGGCTTATAATAATATACAATAATACACAAGTTCTTCAAGGGCTTCCGAGAGAGACTGAGAGCATACGGTTGATCATGGTACTAAAGTTTTCCAAAAAAAGAATTTGATACCCTACTTTGCAGTGCCGACTGATCTATAAATTGCAATCAAAATCAATTTTCCCTTTATGTGAACCTTAATAATTAACAAAAATGATAAATATCTTAATCTCCTATAAGAAGTTATAATTAAAATTTTGGGTAAGGTTTTTAAAAAGGCAAATTAAAAATCGTTGTTAAACTTTACTGTAAATGCCAGTGTTTTGGATAATGAACTTGAAATATGAGTACTCAACATGTATGGGAATTTTGCAAGGTATCATATATTGTTTTAAATCCAAGAGCATCGCATTAGCACTCATGCTGAAAATCTCTCCCTAACCCAGAGCAGGAAAACAGCGAAGAAACTTAAAACTCTTGTAATTCATCATAATGCAGCATCATTGGTGCATATTAACTATTTTGTCATGCATGGCTATTGATGAAATGATGTATACTATGAGATAAATATAATGGATAGAAATTTAACTCCCAAAATTTTCTCTTTTGTCATGCTTGGCTATTGACGAAATGAGGTATACTAGCAAGAAAATGTAAAGGATAGACGTTTAAACTCTCTAAATTTTCTTTTGCATTTGGTTTAAATTTTTCTTCTGAATATATTTCGGAGAATACTATTAAAATTCTTTTAAAGAGTAAAGAAAAAAATGTGACCTTTTGATAGATTGAAAGGGTCAATGTAAATCTTCTGTGCAAGAAATCTAAGAAGACATCTAGTTTTAAGCCGTTTAATAATACATATTACTATGCACAGATTAAGGATAAAGTTTTAATTAAAATAAATCTTTCTTATACTCATCACATTATAAGATAGTTACGAGTAAACAACTTATAAAGCTTATCTAGTTTTATTCATCAATTCTTGCTTGTAATACACATGGGATTAATAACTAGTTTTTAATCAAAATAAATCATTTTTATATCTATCAAATTATCAGGTAATTACGAGTATATAGAAAAGCATAATTAATTCTCAATAGTGATTATAGAATGATTATGAGGGAAAAATCTTGTGATTGAATTATATTATTTCATTAATTACATCATACTTTTAATTTAACCGACTGGATTAGAGTACCATATTTTTATAATCTGCAAAATTTAATATATTAATAAATATTTCTATAGTATTAGCATATATGAAAATATATGGAAACTGTAACTTTAAGATATATGCTTTTAGAATTAAACGTTTAATTTATTACACTCACAATATTCTAAGAATTATCTATAATGAATTTCGTATTGTAATAATAAATTTTTTTTGTTATCGTATTATTCCTGAACAATAAAGCGTCAAATATAATTCCTCAGAAAATGTATTTAACGATTTTTTTTCAGAAAATTTTTACAAAATCTTTATTGCAGGAACTTAAAAATCTTTAAATTTATAAGTTTGAATTAAACTGAAATCACCAGCAAAAATATGTTTAAAAAAACTTCTTTTCAAATAAAATCTATTTAAACTATAACTTTCGGTTATTTAAATACAATTTCCGTTTTGCCGATCAAAAACAAAAATTGTCATATTTTTTAGATCGTAAAAACAAAAGAAAAACTGTTTGGGAAAGCTAGAACTGTCTTTTTTCAAATAAATCGATTTACGATCTAAAAAATTGTCATATTTTTTAGATCGTAAAAACAAAAGAAAAACTGTTTGGAAAGCTAGAACTATCTTTTTTCAAATAAACCAATAAAAAAGTTGTTTTCCATTAAAAACCGTCATTCAAACTATAACTGTTTGGGAAAGCTAGAACTGTCTTTTTTCAAATAAACCAATAAAAAAGTTGTTTTCCATTAAAAACCGTAATTCAAACTATAAATTTCGGTTATTTAAATGCAATTTCCCTTTTGTCCATCAAAAACAAAAATTGCCATATTTTTTGGATCGTTGAAACAAAAGAAAAACTGTTTTAGAACTGTCTTTTTTCAAATAAACCAATAAAAAAGTTGTTTTCCATTAAAAACCGTAATTCAAACTATAAATTTCGGTTATTTAAATGCAATTTCCCTTTTGTCCATCAAAAACAAAAATTGCCATATTTTTTGGATCGTTGAAACAAAAGAAAAACTGTTTTAGAACTGTCTTTTTTCAAATAAACCAATGAAAATTTGTTTTCCATTAAAAACCGTCATTTAAACTCAGTTGGATACCTTAAACACTAATTATAAAACTCGGTGCATAGCTATTTCGGTTACATATCTGCTGTGTTGATAAGATAAAAACTTTGACTATTAGTTTTAGCAGCTATAGCAAAGAGTTTAACATGTGTTGATGTAATGTCAAATATGATTGACACATCAATAGTTAACGTTTTATTTTATGTATACTAATTAGATAAAGCACTACTGCTCAAAGCCAATTCCAAACAGCTACGTACATGCAGGTCAGCGAAGTCGTGATTTTTTTGATAGCTTGAAAAGGGTCATTGAACATCTTGAAGGTCTAAAACTTTTCTAGCTTTAATCTTTTTACTTATGCATATTAATAAACGGGATTTAGGAACTAGTTTTTAACTAATAAAAATCATTCTTATACATATAACATCATATTGTTAAGAGTACATAAGATCACAAAATTAGTTATAGGTTGACGAAATACTTAAAATATTTATGATGACAAATATAAAGGACAGTTAGTTGTTAACGGAACTATATTATTTTGTTAATTGCACTATATTTAGTAGAACTAATAATAAAACTTATAAATATTTTTACAAACTTATGATTATTTAAGCTTGTGTATTTGTCCTGTGGAATATCAAAAAGTTTAGACAGAAAAGGGTTTTCCAACAGTATTATGAAATAAATATTTGTGTGTGCGCGTGTAAAGCCATAAAATTAGTGCAATCCCTTATTAAATTCGAAAATTCATCTGTTTCTTTTATTAGACAAAATGATCTTTATTTTTAGCATTGAGGTTACGCGATCGTGTAATAGTGTCACTCTTTTAATCCTGGAGTGTGTTAACAGGGCTGTGATATTATTTTGTTAATTGCGCTAGCTTTGTAAAAGTAATTATAAAACTTATAATTACTTTTACAAAACTATGATTATTTAAAAGCTTGTGTATCTGTCCTGTTGAATACCAATAACAGATTTTACAGAAAAGGGTTTTCCAACAGTATTATGAAATAAATGTATGTGCGAGTGTAAAACCAGAAAATTAGCGCAATCAATTATTAAATTCGAAATTCATCTGTTTCTTTTAATAGACAAAGTAAACGTTATTTTTAGCATTGAGGTTACGCGATTGCGTAATAGTGTCATTCTTTTAATCTTGGAATGTGGTTAGCATGTATATTACACCATGAGAATGAAACTGCAGAATCAAAAAAACATAGGTTTTAAAAGTAGGTATCGCAGGAGCAAAGTAGGGAGTCATGAAGTGTTCGTGCCACTTTTGCTTCATGACTTACAGATGTCGATATGTCATACTGAGTTTTAGTTCAGTCATGATGGTGTTTTAAGAAGAAAATAAACTCGTTTGCTTGCCAATAACTGCTTTTGCTCTTCCATGCTTTTCATGATATCTTATTTATTTACCTCAAATATATATTTTTATAGAGGAAGCTATGCGTGTGTGTGTAAAAAGGTTAATTGTGAATGTAGCGATGTTTCTATCGTTTTGCATTAACCTAAAAAGTCGATTAAAATCGAGAATTGAAGCAATGTGCAAGATAGCATAGCTGATTCTTGTCGGATTAATATGTTTTTATGCTTATATTTGTTTTACTTTGTACCTATTTATTGTAAATGTTTGTCAATGATAAATATATTTAACGCTGTTCTATATATATATATATATATATATATATATATATATATATATATATATATATATATATATATATATATATATATATATATATATATATATATATACACTCAAGAGCCAAAACATTATGACCACCTGTCAATAACGAGTTGGCCCACCTTTTATCCGCAACACAGCTTCAACCCGCCTTGGCATGGATGCCACAAGTCCTTGGTAGATGGCCGGAGA
>CM063503.1:67641243-67716243 GCA_032207245.1 Pardosa pseudoannulata
CAAAGAGCAACCCGTTATGAGAGAAACCAGCAATAACCATAAAACCTTTAGTAAAGTTTTTCTAAGCCGAATACTTTAAATCTTTTGCGTTAGTAAATCGATCTTTTCTATTGCAATCAGATGAGCAAATCCAAGCTCCATCAATTATAACTACAGTACACTCCCGAGTATCCGGTTCACGACTATCCGGCTTCCATAATATCCAGCCCAGTTTTCATTTATTGTAATTAGATGAAGGCAAGGCGCTGCATTGGCAACATTGCCAAGACATTGGAAGCGGGCTCCTGCTAGGATCCTCTTACGTCTCGTGTACAAAATCAAGTTGTGACAGGAAAAGAGCAATTTTCTGCTAGTTCATTGCTCAGTCAGTATGTAACGGACATCAACAGTTGCCGCTGTTTCTGATTATAACTGCACAGTACGTACAGCATTCGTAAATTGTTCTTGTTCTTTTCCTCTATTAAATTCTTGAAACATACAGTGCAATATCTAAACATATATAAACTACCAGTAGAAAACATTCTATTTTAACTCGGCACTTTACCGGCAAGTGCTTTTATGATGCTTCTGGCCTCGGCCACATTGACATTCTACGTGCCTCGAGATAAATGGAGGGATTAGTACTCAATAAGAAGTGAGAAAATACATATTATAACAGCAGGTTTTGGTACAAACACTTCTGACATTGGAGGGAAAATAAGTGACTTCATAATACTCCAGCCTATCGGGCATTTTTGTTATCCGCCCTGCCCTTTCGCCACATTAGGTGGGAATGTACTGTATATATATTTTTTTATTTTTCGCTTGCTAAATATTTTTTCTACAACAACCTGTACATAGTTTTACGCTAAGAAACATCTTTTCCCCCTATGTGGTAATTTTTTTTTAGCTCTTGACAAAGTTTTAAAATTTGATTAGCTTTAGATCACAATTTTTAGTTTTGTTCACACTTCCAAGGACTAAAGCTAGTCAGAGGTTTCAAAATACTGACCAAAATATTGAGAGTTTTTTAAAAGTACTGACCAACTATAGTAATTAACAAAATTTAATTTTCGTACAATAACAACAGAACTTTTTTTTTGTTATTCTGTAGTAATGCAAATTGTAAGCTTACATTAGAATCAGTTAGTCAAGTTCTATGATGTGATGTGGTCAAGACTGAAAATAAAAGACAAAACTAATTACTTTTTATAGGTTCTTATTACAGAATTTGTAGAAAATGTATTTTAAACCAAGCAGAACTTTTTCTTTCGTGATGGATAAAACAGCAAAAGAATAAATACAAACAATGGACTACACCCCATAAAAATACTCAAAATCTGCATGTCTAAATAGTGAAAATGCCTTCTTCGGCATTTGCCTTACTCTAGAAGCCGGTCCTAGGCTTGAACCTATCATGCCTAATAGGGGAAAAAAGACCCTGCTAAGCAGCGACGAAAGTTATAACTAACTTACAGCTATGGCAGGAACATCATGAGAAGAGTTTGAGAATACAAAATCATTAGTTTCTCTATCATTCCCTTCTTTAAAAAAAAAAAAAAAAAAAAAAAAAAAAAAAAAAACAAAAAAAAAAAAAACTAAGAAAATTAAATGGCCTGTCTGAGCAGTGCTACCTGAAAACAAATTACAGTTCAAGGGGTTAATTGAAGAAAATAGCATTTAAAATAACGCGTAGTGTGTCCGCTTTCAGTTAATCCCACATGAACAAATAAATTTTATTATTTAGTAAACATCTTTTTTATATCGGCCTGATTTCCTTTAACCGTATTTCTTACACCTCTGTAGTCTACCTACTTATAGCAATTTAAAGCAACACGAGAAGAAAATAAAGACTATTACTCGTGTCACGGTGTCTGAGAGCTATAAATAAAACAACAAAAAAAAAACACAAGAATAAAATCACAGCAAACTTCGCTGTCGTAAAAAAAAATTAGATTCAAGTTTCAAACAATGATAGTTATTTAGGCAATGGTAAAAATAGAATACAGTTTTCCAAAATTTGATTTTTTTATGCAAAAGATTTTTTTTTTTTTTTACTTGAAAACAATTGATAAAACAAATATTTAAAAGTTAAGGCTGTAGTGCATTTTCTAAACAAACTTATTTTAGTTTTAACCAATGGGCTTGAAGTTTAATAGTATTAGTTATATATTTAAGTAAAATAGGTTAAAGTTTCAAGGAAAATTTCTAGTTGCACATCTGCAATCTACCAGAGTTGAAGTGCTAGTTATCGCGAAATGTAGTAAACTCTTGATTATAATGAACTTTTTAACTGGTTCTGATTGAACTCATATTTAACTGTTACTTTAAAGATTGATAGTAAACTTAAAGAAAATGAAAGTACGCTTTTTGAGAACTAAAATTTCCCTCCGACGTACTTTTTAGTTTCTCCAAGATAATTTAGTACATACATATCTAAGTTTAAATTAGATGGGATTTAAAGTGGCATTTAAAGGAAAACGGAAAATATGGGATACGAACATCAAATGTAAGTCATTAAATATTTCTCAAAATGCCATCACATTTAGGTGAAAAGTCCTAGGTATATTAAAAAATTGTTTAGAATAAGAATCTGAAATTCAACAAGTTTTGTCATTTTCTTCCTTGTTGGAGCTACCAAGTCCCCTTTTGTAATGGAAATGTACTCAATCAAAAGTTACAATTTTGTACGTAAGTTGCGGAATCAAGTACATTTCAAAATTTTAAATTTCTTGTACCGCAATTTGTTTGTTTAAGCAATTAACACATTGAAGACGGTATGCGCTGAAAAGTGTCTAGCCTCAGTTCCCGCACTTTTTTTTGTTAAAGTGTAAAAAAAAAAAAAAAAAAAAAAAAAAAAAAAAAACGTGAATTTCCGTCCTCCGTCGCAAACAATTGAAAAATAAAAGACGGGAATTCCTGTCTCCCGTCTTCAATGTGTTAATAAATTATTAGTACATTGTGTTACATCCCAATGATCGTTTCCAGAAAAACTGCCATTTTAATAGCCGTTTGCTAACGGTCTAGAAATTTCAATGTTTCAACAGAACTGGATAGAGTTAAGTTTTTATTGTTTGTAGATAGTCCACTAGAGCGTGGTTCGACTGTAACTGCAATTTTAAGAAACTCGAAAATTATTTTCTACTCGTGCCAAGATATTTGAGAACAATAAGGAAAAAAACAATAAATAAATAACACACTTCATTCTCATAAAATAAATCTCATTTAAATGGTAATATTTAGCTAGTAATCAAAGTAGAATGCAGTTTCCCAATGTTGGATTTTTTTTCTACAAACAAAATTTTACTTTTTGAAGCACAATACAATTAAAATACTTACAGAAGTCAAGAATTAAAAAGACAGTGCATTTTCAAAAATAATTTATTTTAGTTTTAATCAATCTGTTTGAAATTTAGCATGTCATTAGCAATATGTTTATGTAAAATCGGTCTAAATTTCGAGGTAAAATAATTATTTTAAACGTCATAAATTATTAATTCTTTAAAATGTTACTTTATTAAAAATGCTTTTCGGGCATTAATTTTGAAACAAAATGCAGCCATTACTATTTACACGTGATACTTTTCAGATCTTATGATTAAGTTTAGTTGTACCTGACAGCATTTATGGAAAATATTTTTAAATGAATAAATACATATAAAATTTTCATGTACAAAATTGATCAAATATTAATTAAAAATAACTAAGGATATCTATAGTTCTTTTGAGTACAGAATTAGCATATTTTGTGATTCGAAACATATGAATTCTAACTACCTTTTACTTTAAATGCTATAAAGTAGATGATAAACTTCAAAGAGATACAACAGATAACAATGCCCATGGAGTGTTTCAAATATTTTTTTAATTGGAAAATATTTTGCTCTGGAAAAGCAAACAAAAGGTTTAACATAATTATTAGTAATTATATATTACATTGTGTAAAATTATTCACAGGGGTTAATTATTAAGCTTATTATATTCATTGTAGGATAAGGGATATTAAAAACCATTTATGCTTCTCATTCTTAGTTACATTTTATTTGCTATGTTATGATCTGCAATACAAAATATTTTAAATTATAGGCATGGCCATTGTTTGTAAGGAGGGGAGCGTTACCAGTACCAGAGTACCTTGGACCAAAACTTTAGGAGACCCATAAAGCAGCTGTTTTTAAAGATTATCTAAAAAAAAAGTTTGTATCTTATCAAAAATTTCTTGAAACAAAAACTTTATCCAACATTTATGCTCTCTCTGAATGCATGTATAAAAGATTTGCCTTTTATAAGTGTTTCCCAGTATTTTTCAACTTGTGACATTGTTTTATACATTACAATGTGTACATTTAAATTATAATGTACCATTTCATTAAGCTTTTATATTCTTCCTTTATACAATAAAAGCCTATTATGTAATGCAGGTATGTCTGTATCATAAGTTTGTTTACACAGTAAAAAGAAACTATGTAGATCAGTAAAAGGTAAATTTGTAATGTATAAACATGTGTATGTATGTATGTATATATATATATATATATATAAGATTTTAAGATTTAAGTGTCTCCACATAATGATTCCATTCAAACTCAAACTAAAGACTCATATAAGCTTCATATCTTAATTGTGTCTGAAAAGAGTGAAATTAATTGATGAATTGGAAGGTTGAATTTGTGGGACAAATTAGGAGACTTGAACTTAACTCTTGAATAAAAGTCAGGGATGCTTTGTTATGAAAATGTTGCATTTGCTCTAAAATAGTGAGGAAATGGATTTGGATCTAAACAATACTGTGAATCCCATCTAAAAGGAGTTTTAATAAACTTCCTCTGTATGAGATTAAATGTAACAAAGCCAGCATTCACACTGAACAGTCAGCGCCTACAAGTATGACCACCTTAATTGATCAATATGAATGCACTCAAAATTTCCTTACTCTAAAACACTCCCTCAAAATGAGCTCAATGATGGGTATGCTTTCATCATCTAACGCTTCAATCAAAAAATAGGAATGAAGATCCTAATGTTAAGGACATATTGTGGGCTACTAAATGCTGCTTTTCAACATTTGCTGAAGCAGTTGTTGAGCACTTGGTGTCAAACACAAAATGCTTCTATAGTAAATTTATAATGCCGTTGTTACAGACCATTTTTTGTCATAGCAAATGTCTGACAATGTATGAGACAAAAGGTTCTCCTACTTGAACTCACACAATAAAACTAATACAGCAATCCTGACATATGTTTATAGACATCCTTATAGGGGTTACAACCCCTAAATCCTCCTTAGCTATGCCACTAAGATCATAAGAAAGCTAGCTATTTGCCTTCAGAATCACTGTTAAAATACTCAGTTAAATTATCTGTGTAAGTAACTGATATTCTGCAGAAACTTAACTTTTATTTTTTTTTTTATTTCAACTCTTAGCAGGCTGACAACTTTGACTGGTTTAAGGCCTCATGAGGCACATATGAGAATTCCCCCAATTTTCATCCTCTCCAGATAGGGGAGGGAGGGCTTTTTCTCTCTCACCTTCCTACCTACCTGTGAAAAGATATTCAGACACACAGATTTATCTCATATTTCCTCTGGGTATACAGGGAGATATCCAACTAACTCCTAGGATTGAACTCATCACAGTATGACTCTGGCCTAGAACATTTACTTCTAGCTCCATGATAACAACCCTTTTTGAAAAGACCAAACTAATATTTGAGAAACTCATGTTAGGACCATCATGGATAGAGTTTGACATCATAGAATGCCCTTTATTAGAAAAAAATTTTGGATCACAGATTTATATGCTATCATATGTAAACACAATATTTGAAATTGAGATTGTATTATGGATGTAATAATTTGTTCTGAATATAATTTATGTACTAGCAAAAAATATCTAAATCCTGTACTTGAAAATTTATAAGAGGACAATACAAATCACAAAATTATAAATAACAGGAGATACCTGTAGGATTGCCATCTACTGTCACAAAAGGAGAAAAGTCAATCAAAGAACTATAAAAATTCAATGGACTGTTTTGTAAAGTGCTAAAAGGAAACTGGACATTAATCGTCTATAAATAAATGCTCTTTTAAAATCTACTTACAGCTCTACATATGAAACTGTTTAAATTTCGGTAAGAGTAAATACTCATCATGTGTATATATATAAATTATATATGTGATATCTCTAGACTTTAAAGGTTTTAATAAGACTCAATCTTTTACAAGAAAAACTTATTTAGGCCACAATGATTGTGATAAGTCATAAAACTAGAGTTAACAATAAGGACTGCAAATATTGTGTCTAATTTTTTGCTACATGTTTAAAATGGCTTTATATAATCAATATAACAAAAAGTCAGGATAATTCTTGCAAGCAATTTCTAAATAATGTATGAGTGTGAATAGTACGAGCATATATATATATATATATATATATATATATATATATATATATATATATATATATATATATATATTTATAAATAAGTGTTATATATAAATATATACACAAACAGACAGAGAGGGTTTACTGTAACCTGTGATCATCATATTGATTTGAATAATCATGATTATAAACAACATTAAAGAATCTAATTTTCCCAACTGTAATTAAGTAATTTTATTTTTTTAACTAAATTTTCGTACAATGATAAATGAATGTAAATCAGTTATTAACACAGAAGCCAATGTAGAAAACTAATAAAGATTTACATATCAATAATTTCTTAGTGCTTTTTTGCAACTATAAGCTAAAGCCATTTAGCAATTTAAGCAATTCTATGAAATTAAGGTATGCATCTCATAGTCAATTGAATCAGATGTTAATGAATAAGAACTTTATTTAAAACAACATCAATGATTTGACAAGTATAAATGTTCAATATCTATTTGATTTTTAAAAGTTACTAAAGATTACCCTGTTTAATACCTTGTGAACATCAAAGTCATTCATAAAGTACATTACAGCTTTACCTCAACATATGAACTCCTCTAGGTAAGAAACTTTCCTCATGCCAAACTTTGAAGTTGAAGGGAAAATATGGTCTTGAAGTATACACTCCAGCCATGAAATGTAGAATTTGTAATTTTTTAACTACATGCCTAGCTTAACTATAAATATAAGTTATACTTTGGTTAGTTATTCATAATTATGAATTGCAAGTATGGAAATTTGCTTTAGTTTAATTAAGATTAACACGAGAATTGTATTCAGGTACTTGTTTTAAAAAAATTTTAATTTCATTACATATTATATATATATATAAAAGATATTATTATAATTTTGTATTATTTTCTATATAATCTATAAGTTAAGTCATGAACCATTTCAATGAACTCGTAGAGAAATTGCAGTCAGTTAACATCAAGGGAAGCATTCACAAAGAATTCAATGCTAGAAAAGGATAATTTGAGAAATATTTATTTAGTAGCATGAAACAATGCTCTAAAAGAAAAACTGAAAGAATATGAATTGAATTGTCAGAAGAAGTTTACAATAAAGGTGAAATACTTAAATTAATGGTCAATGTTCAAAGCAAGCTTCGAACTCTGTTAAGAATGGGGTGATTGGGAAGAAACTTGATCTTAACCAGTAAGATAAAAGGCAGCCACCTCAAAAAAAAAAAAAAATAAATAAATAAATACATAAGAAAACTGATGCAGCTGAATTTTAGCAATAGAAATAAATGATGATTTGAATTTTGCGATTCATGTTGTGGATCTTTTATATTGCAGACTATGACTTTTAGGTAGTGATCTAAAAAAATAGATTAGGATATTGTAAAGACTAAAGAGTTAAGGTATAAGCGTATACTCTAAGGTAATAAACTGTGAAAAACATGTAAATTTTAAGATATAAATGATATGGTCCTTAATTTTACAATGCAAGTGCACTGCAGCAAATTCTACTTTAATTCTTATAATGGATAATACTCCTTTCATTTTAGAAATCTCTTAACAGTTGAGAAATGTTTGAAGGAATTTACAATACTGATGAAATATAATTGTTACAGGCCAGTGCAAGTTTTTAATGGAATTAACGATAGACTTGTGCAGACAAAAGAACTTACATCAATAAGAAAAAAAACCAGTCTGGTAATAAATGAATGATAAAACAAGATGACTGTAATTGTATTCTACCAATACAAGAATGATTTGAATCTCCTGACTTTTTGCTGATTCATCACTCAGGAGATTTGACTAGGATATTAAGGTCATATGATCAAAACAACAAACTGGAGTAAAATGAGATAGTAAGAGTTATGGTATGAACAAGGATTTAAAAGTAATGACTTATTGTGCATTTTTAAAGATGTGGATGATTTGGTCCTTACTTTTACAATTACAAATGTACCTACAGCAAAAGAGGCCTGACTATATTCTATTAGACAATACTTATTTACCTATTGAAGTTGAAGGAAGACAGTTGAATTTAGCATCATCAAAGAAAACATTTATTTCTCTTGTCACTATTCAATAAGTTGTACAAAATCTAGATTCCTTTTACATAACAGTTCTGTTGCAGATGAGTTTTCATTTCAATTGGAGTGCTATGGCCAATATTTGCAACACAAGGGCCAATTAAAAGGGCCAAAGTTAAACCAGTATCTATAGCTAGTAACAGCATTTAAACTTGCAGCAACATTCTTATTAATAAAGAAAAACAGCCAGTGAGCTTTAAGTGACAATGAATACAGAATTCATTCAGATAAAACAAAAGCAGACAAGTACTAAAAGAAAATAATATATCCTCAGAGTATGAAGAAGAAAATAAAATAAGAGAAATTACCTAAAAAAGGCATTCAAAAAATCATGCACATGATACTAAAGTTTTATTCTAGATTCATCAAATATTAAAATGAAATAATATCAAACATTTTTATAAAGGATATTTAGAAAGAGGAATATCTAGTAGGCAGTTTTCATGTTTCCTTATTACAAAAGGCAAAAGACTGTAAGTAAATTGTCAACTTATTTTTAAAAAATGACAGTCTAGTATATGTGTATATAAATATATAAATTAAATACATAATAAAATTGTATCCAGATTCTACAGTTGTAGTACAAATAATTCCACAAATTTTTGCTCATATTTTCAAATATATGCTATATTTTACACTTTTTTCAGGCTGGAATTATAGTATTTTGAAACCTATAAATAAATTAATAAATTTTCCTAAACACGTATGATGAGAACTATCATTAAGAAAGAAGTAAGCTCATAAGTTGAGGTATGATTGTATTTTATAACTTTAAATGCATAAAAGTAAGACAAAATATGAAAACATAATTTAAAATTGCTTTAATTATTCCCAATCGATGAGAAACACAACTATATGAATAAAACATTTCCATATACAGAAATAAAATTTTCATTTCTTCAACTTTATATCTATGTAACAATTTAAAATATTCACAGAAAAAAAAAACAGAAAATGCAGCAGGATGAAATTTATATCAACCGATCAACCATTTTAAACAACAGTATATCATAAATATCATAAAAATTTAAAAATATTCCATACTCAAGCAACAGTTTTTAAACAATAATAAGAAATTAATATTTTTGTGTCTATTTTTTATAAGTACATAAATTTTATTAAACTTTTTAACAATTAATGTTAAACATTTTAGTCCTATGCTATACACCCATTGAAAAAGTAAAACAGAAGCTATGAGTTTAAAATAGGCAACAAATGTGCTTCTGAATTGTAAATATACTTGTCTAAAGAATATA
Organism: Pardosa pseudoannulata; assembly: GCA_032207245.1. NCBI lineage: Eukaryota > Metazoa > Arthropoda > Arachnida > Araneae > Lycosidae > Pardosa > Pardosa pseudoannulata. Next base: position 67,650,963 of record CM063503.1, read on the forward strand.
ACTCTTGATTGTCACTGAATAATAAAAATAAGTATTTTAAAGTTTCTGCTAAAAAGAAGCTCTCCATTAAATCCCTTGGTTTTGTTAATAAGGGATTTCGGACATCACCAATGGAAGTGTAACCACCATCTTCTACTTTGGCATATCTTTCAAGTGCTTGAAATATCTGCCATCCCCAATCACGATATGTTTCATTATGAGTGAGATGATACAAATACCACAGACTTTCAACAGTTTCTGGCCTTAGAAGATTGTGAGCATCATTACTCTAAAATTTAAAAAATGGCAGGATATCAACATACAGGGATTATAATAAACAAAAAAAAAAAAAAAAAAGAAAGTTCCAATTGAACATTCAATAAAATTATTTTTAATTCAGTTTATCACAATTAAAAGGCTAAAAAACACAAACAAATAAGATTCCAAATGAAGAATCAAATTACATAACATTCATATATTACCCTGCAACACTGTATTTTTAGTTCTAGGTTTGAAAACTACCAACTAATGGCATCATTAAAGATAGGTGAGAAACTCCAACATGAGGTTGTGTATACTACATACACACATGCATATAAATATATGAGAAAAACTTGTAAAACAGTTTCTAGCATTTTAAGGAATCTTTATATCTTCATCAATATATCAGCTGTGTTTCCAAAATGTCATGTAAACATAGCAAGTAGTCAGATTTGGTTTTGGTTTTGGAGCGCTACAGTCTACTTTTTGCAACACGAGGGCTAATGAGACCGGGACCTACAGCTTAAAGCCGATTCCGAACGGCTACGAACATCCATGCCAGTGTGGGATTCGAACCCACGAACTCCGGTCCAAAGGCCAGCACCCTAACCATTCGGCCATCGTTCAGTGCAAGTAGTCAGATAAATATTATGTAAAAGATAGAGCTTTCAGCTTTTTAAATATAGACCACAGAACTATTTTGACATGTTATAGACTTTATTGACACCAAATAATATTTAACAGTTTGAACGTCATCTAAAGAATCTTTTGTGAGGTGTTTTCATATCTGTTTTAACATTATCTATAAAAATTAAAAGAACTTTTTTATAAAATGATTCATGCAAACAAGTTATATAGATCTTGAGCTTTGAAAATACTAGGAATTTTTGGTTATTTATGTTGTCTTTCAGCTTAAATTTTCAACCAGTACTCATCCATTACTAATTTTTTTAATGCTAACAAAACTATGCAGCATTAAACATCCAGTAAACTATTCAAAATTTTTAAAATTAGAAATGCCTAAAAGCCTAGAATTATGGATTTAGCATAGCCAAAAGATCTGAAATTCCAGGGGAAATATAGCAACACCCTCTGCTTATATATCCAACATTTTTAGAACTGACTCACTGAGGATGCTGCAGTTTTATACTGTGGGCAAATTATTTTCACTAACATCTTATTGAAGGGGATTTCATTAGTGTAATCTAATGATATTTTACTTGATTTTCATGTAAAACAAAAAACTAAATTTCTCCTGAACTAAAAGATGAATAATAGCTGACTGAAAGTTCATTCAAAAGCTTGATTACCAAAATAATTTTTGAAATTAAATGGAAGTGTGAATCCTAAATATTATGACTTTTTTTCCAGTAAATTTCAAAATAATATAAGAACAAAAATATTAAATCTGCATTGATTCCTTAATATACTTTACATAATTTATTCTCTCTACTGTAACAACATGCCCCTTTGCAGAAAAATTGTTGGAAATTATATGTTTAGATAACTTGTAACAGTTTTAATTATAATCTATTTATTTAAAAAATATATTTTATCAATCTCCAATACTTAAAGCACATTTTAAAGTTCATGTACCCTACCCCCCCACACACACAAATATATATATATATATATATAAATATATATATATATATATATATATATATATATTAGTTTCTTTTAAAAAATACTGTAAAAATTAGCCCCAGTTTCCTGTACATACACATACAAATATATACATGCAGACACTTACATATATATGCTGAGACAACACCACATACTTTAGCTATTACTACATAATTTTGAAATATATCTCCACTACCTCCTAAATAGTTTATTTAGAGTCAAAATTCAGTCTAGTAACATAAGAGCTCTTTACTATATGAATCCTGATTCAGCTTCCAAATTAACATTTTATAAGTAATGAATGAAAAGAAGACACACAAAGTTGACTGCACAGTTAAAGTATTAATTTTTAATAAATATAGTCTATATTAAAATTTACATAAGTAGAAAGCATAGAAATGTTCATTAAATGAAAATAACATGAACATTATCTCTCACTGAATATTTAAAAAGTGGTATCTGTAAAATGATTAATCCATGAAATATCCTTTAAAATACTAATATAAACTGCTTTAGATAATATTATAGATTTTCTTCAAGAATTTCCTTTTTTAACTTAAGAAAGGTTAAATTTGTTGAAATATGTGCACAAAATCTGTCAAAATGGCTTGGAAAGGTTACCTTTATAATTATATCACTTGTACCATGAGGTTGTAAATTGAAATATGCAATCTCAGGACTTAGAAATGTAGAGGTTTGAGCATACATATTATAGCAGGTTTCAATCAAATCAAAAGCCAAACGGAGATGAGATGAGGGCATTCCATAATGATATCCTAGTGCTAATGTTCCTGGTAAATAGCATACAAGGTGATCCTGAAAATGACATAATAAAAATGCAATGAACTTGTTTGGTAATGAAATCTGCAAGCCTATAATGAATACATCTTTTCCAGAAAAAGATGTGATATATTATAATTGTTAGAATAAGTAAATGTTTATTTTCAGCAAAATCCAGTCATTGTAGATTCTTTTTAAAAACACAAGTTTACACAAGTTAAATAATTTTAAACTAGAAAAGAAGAGAATGAAAGCAATATATGATGGACACAGTAACCAATAAAGAAAAATAAATAAACAATATACAATCTTATAACTAGCTTATATTTCTTTCTTTTAAAATTTGGTACTTTTAATAAAAAATTGCTTAATTTTTATACAGGTGATGACCATATTAAGTTATGTATTTATATGTTGTATTTATAGTAGACCAGTTTGAACAGTGTTTCCCAAATTTTACTTAAACCTTAAAAAGGAAATGACTAAGAAATTTCCAAAACATTACTATGCACTTCACTTTGTATAAGTGTCAAATATGAGGAAAGGAAAAGTTCACTTCCATTGTTAACATACTTTATTCCTAAACAGGCCAACATGGAATGAAACTTATTTGAAGTAGATGGAAATAAAAAATATCCCCTTTATACAGCAATGAAAAATATTTTGGACAATTTTCTATATGATCCTAAACTAAGAATTGAAGTATGGCACTCCTACTATCTGTTAAAATTTCTAAAAGTTTATGTCGAAAAGTGGCAGTAATTCTAAATGGCTATAAATATGCATGCCCAACAATGGAAATTGAACTAACACACTTTGGGCCTGAATGCTAACATACTTAGTATTCAGTCATGATCTAATGATTAATGAGCAATAAGCAGTATTGTTCAAATAAATTAAGAATAATTACTGTTTAAAACCGTAAGATAGCAAGTCATTAAAAAATATGGTCAAGACCAAACATTTACGAATTAAAGATAGCTAAGTATATGTTAACAAGCCCTGTTTACACATTAAAACTCTAGTAGGTTTCATTTTAATTAAAGGACAAATGTTATGAATTACCCATACCCTATTCCTTACCAATGAATGAAATTCTTAATGTTAATTCTCAAAAATTAAGAAATGAAACCTCTGAAAATATACAATTTTCAATAAATAGACTAAAACTGCAGAAAATTTTATTATTCTTACCATTTTAGGACTGTAACTGCGTCCACTTAACAATTCACCTACAAATGTCAATTTACTAGGATAGGATTGTTTAACTAGATGTTTCATGATACCACCAATTGCTTCAATATAATCATCTTTAAGCCTTAAAAAAAGTATGTAAAACATTAACAAAAAATGTTTTTATTGTAAGAAACAAATATTTAAAATAAATAGTTTTCAATTATAAAAAACAGGTATTTAAAAGAATACATTTTTCTAAAAATAGAATGCAAAGCTACAAAAAAAAATCATTAAAAAGGTAATGAATATTACAAAAATTGTAATCCAAACATTTTTCAGTATAAAAATTTATATTTTTAGTAACACAAAAAGAACATAAAACAAATTAACCATTAAAAAATAATAATAAATGATTACATTAAAATATTAAGCCACTACAAACTAATATGATCTTATTCATTTATACTTACAATTACGGTAATCTCTAACCTACTCATATTACAAAATTATTTTTAAAACATGAGACTAAATTATGCTCTCAGTATCTGCTTTAATATACTATATGTATAGTAAATTTAGCTGAAATGAAATAGGGTGGATTTCTTTTATATAAAATAAAACATAACTTTAATTTCATTGAATTTGTTTATTTGAAGCATACTGATTATTTTTGTTACTATGTCAAATTCTATGTGCAAGAAAGCTTTTGACTAAAATCAAAAACGTTATCTGTATTTTGTAGAAATATACATTTGCGTCACACTGACACAGTACTGCTCTGTCTGCTACAGCACTGTAAATAGTTTTACTTCCTAAAAGAGTATATTTTTCATAATCAAGTTATAGAATTTAGTTTTTATTAAAAATCTAAAGGTATGATACATATATGATATTTAAAAACAAAGTAGTAAGAAAATTAAACAATTTCTAAACACCAGGTATCTAAACCTCCAAAGTGCTTTCTATTCAGATGATTTACTGTAATGGTAAATATGTTACAGCATATACACGTAAAATTGAAAGGAATAAAGTTTTCCCATATCAATGTGGATTTACTAAAAAACTTTTACATAACCTTACCAATCAATTTTTCTTCCTGTCTGGATCCACTGTTTGAGCAGATATTCATAATAGCTATCAGCCCTTGCTCCCACTGTAATAGTAGAGGTAGATCGAAACTGTCCACTCTCAGCATTTATAAACATTGGAACCAAACCATCTTTCTTTGGTAATTCATGGAGATGCTGGGATACTTTGAAAGCCTCCGTCTTTGAAAGATAATATAATTCAAATTTAGAATTAATAAATGTTATAAGCACATTTTTTACAAATCATTAGTTTTACTCAGTGTAAGATTTTAACTATATTGTTTAAACAACTTATACAGATTGGGAGTTCTATTTAAGTGTAAGTTAATATCATGTATGAACATGTGTTGAAGCAAATATACTCAACAAAAATTTTTACTAGGTCAATAAAACTCCACATATATGAAATAAGTTGCAATCATGATTTTTACACCGAGTACATTGAAATTCAATAATAATAGTAATGTTTGGATTAGTTAGGAAACAGGAAGTAAAAGGAATAGCTAAAATTATATGAATTACAGCTATGGCTAACAAAAAATTTTGCTAGGACAGTAAAATTCCACAAAAGTTACATCACAATTTTTATAATAAGTAAATGGAATAATAATAATAGTGGGAATGCTCTAAATAATGCTAGGTATGATAAAACTTAACTATATGGAATTTTCATGCAACTATGATTAATTGTTCTATTATTTTATACAATATGAAACATTTATAAAATAAAAGTTATATCTATTTCTATAGCAATATCAATATCTTTCAATTCAATTTCAATAGCAATATCTATTTCTATAACCATCAATTACAATACTGTAAGAATTAATAAATACCAATTTCACTGTAATTAATGGATAATTTCGATAAAAACACAGCAAAAATAATTTATTAAACTCTCATTAATTATTCTGGTCTAATCTTTTTAAATTAAAAGAGAGAAACATAGACACATATGCACGAAACCTTTTTTTTCCCGTTTAAATAGGAATTTGTTTTCTTTACTTTGAAATCAAATAATTCATTTCTAAAACCACATGTAGTTGTAGTTCAAAATTGTATGCATGATTGAAGTACAAAATTAAGTAAAAATTAATAGCAAACAGCCTTTCACTGACATAATAGTTACTTCTTCAGTACAGAAACAAGTACAACTTAGATACTGGAATAAAACTAAGCAAAGAAATGCCATACTAGCACTTTACATACCATATATGCCAAACTTATAACAGAAGAAAAGACATTTATTTGCAAAAGTAGTAAACAGAAAAAGAAGAAGGAATAGCTAGGGCCAAGAGAAACAAAGTTAAACCATAATTGCAAAATAAACTTCAGAAAACTCAGTACTAGTAAGATTATTTACAAAGAAGAAATAGTTGATTATATGATCAGAGATCTGTTGAGGTAAAATTTGGGTGTGTTAATGGACTTATCCCAAAATATGTCATAGACATGAAACCTTCACAATATTTACATTAAAAAATAAATAAAAGGTACTTCACAAAATTCTTTCTGTGAAAATCAGATTTTTCACAAATCTGTATTATCTTAAAATAAAACTTTCACAAAGTGAAGTCTCAGATGCAGTATTCTCAGAAACTATTTATCCTGTTTTTAATTTTAATGTTTTAGATGTCATTTACTTAACTCCATTAATAAATATAATGTTTATTTGTGAAACTATATGTTTATATATACAAACTGTAACATAATTTGTTTTTTAAGCATGCATATACATTCTCTAAGATGAAATTTTAACTTAGAACCAATTTCAGATACATATATATCTATATTTTCACAAAAACAGGAACCTACTTTAACAAATTCATAAAACAAAGCCCTTGCTAAACCATATTTAACTCTAAGTAGATTATTCACTACTTCATTAAATAGTACCCTGTCTGAATTATCTGGATAACCCCCCTCATGAAAGGCTTGACAGAAGTTGTGAACCAAAAGAGAAAAACACTTCTGATTAATGGAGGCAGAGGAAAACTGAATATTATATTTTACTTTATCATGATGGTTTCACATTTATATTACTACATTTATGGCACAGTCTAATAACTGTACCTCATATTTTGGATCTCCTGTTACTCTACTAATATCCCTAAATTCCAGTTGTACAGTTGATATTTCTGAAACTGTGCTGTCTTGACCCCATGTAGGTGGGTGAGCGTGGCCAGTTTGCAGATTAACATCAGAGTAGGGTACACCAGATGAGCTTCGGAATCCAGGCATCAATCTGTTTGCTAAATCTATCTACAAAATTTAAATAAGAAATTTTAATAATTTATAAAAGGAAGTAATCTAATCAGAGTATGCTTAAGAAAATTAAGTTAGTTTTAAATTTAAAAATGTGATATAATTAAATACCTGCCAATATATCACTTTTTAGACTTTAATAATTTTATTCACTAATGAGGATTGCTGCTGGTTTATACAATAGTTAATACATAAAACTTTGACAATAAATATATGCACAGCCATAGGATATTCATAAGATTTTAATTTTATTTTTCTTGTATGCACAAATGGCAAAAATATACTAGTTATACAAAAAAAGAAAAAAATTGCGGAACCTATAGATGATTGCAAAGTTTATAGAGATTTGTTTCTGTAAAGATTTTACACAATATCTTGATTACATATATTAATTTTTTTTACTAGTTTCACAAGAGATTTGATTCCTATATTTTGAAATCAAACATCTATTCCAAATTATACTTGAGGAGATTAAAATTATACAATCTAGGATACTAGCACAGAATCTTAAAATGAAATTGAAGTCTATATACTGTAATACCTAAACAAAGAAGTTGACAGGCATGTAATTATAATTTATTAAATAACAAATGACTCTGGAAAAAAATCTGTATAATCTCTTTGTATATTCATTTATAATGTGCATAAATCTTACCTAAAAATTTATATTAAAAACAATAGCTTGATCTCCCAATGTATATATGCAGAACACAATCATAATAGAGAAATTTCTTAAATTTATAACTACATTTAGAAAGAGTTTAACTTATTTTACTTTAAAAATTATTAGGTCCCACAAGTACTAATCTATAAATTATATAAACCAATGAAGTTTTAATTATAAATGTTTAATATTTTATAGTATATTAATTTAATGTTTGTAATAATTTTCCAGATTTATGCAATGCTTTATGTAAGTAATTAATATTCTGTGCTTTTTGGATTTATTTTACATTTATAAGCCTCTAAAATGTAGGAGAAAGACTTAAAATTGTTGGTAACTTTTAATTAAAGAAAATAATGATTATGAAAGAAGGTATTCCTGGCATTCTGAAATTTTTTAGCTAATATTAACAGGTAAATAAAAATTAAAAGATAAAGCAAAATAATTATCTTATAGTATATGAAAACTCGGATGTAGGTAAAATATGCATGATCGTGTGGGATTGCTACAGGACCATTAACCAGTTGGCTATGGTCAATAAGGTAACCCTAGTTTGGGTTCCTGGTCATTGTGGTATTTTTGGCAACGAGGTTGCCGACAATCTCGCTAAGTACGGTTCTGAGTTGCCCTTCATTGGGCCAGAACCTGTACTTGGTTTTCCTCATAATGTAGTGAGAGGGACCGTAAGGGACCTCCTAATGGGGGAGACTTATAAGGCCTGGCTTGATTCTGGTAATCAAAGCCAGGCCAAGGAGCTTAACCAGGGTTATCCCTGTATGAGGGCTAAGGAGCTACTCAGGCTCAGTAGAAAGGAGCTAAGGGTGGCCATTGGCCTGTTGACTGGCCATTGTTGCCTTAAGAGGCACCTCAACATTATTGGCATTGTAGACAGTCCAATATGTAGGGGGTTCCATATGGCTGAGGAGAGTTCATCACATATCTTATGTGAATGTGACTACTACTGCGCCAAGAGATTTGAATTCCTTGGGTATCACTTCATTGAGCCGTGGGAGTTAATTAACTTCCCGGTTAAGTTGCTGTTGAAATTTATAGCAGCTATTGGTCTCTCTGAGATCTAATGGTTATTGTTTCTTAGCCTTGTGCTGGAGCTTCTTGCTCCAGTGAATGGGGGAGTTTTCAGTACAATAGGCCTTAGGCCGCAGTGCTGGTGCCCTTGTGGGCCGCCCCAACTTAATTCTAATTCTAATTCTAAAAATATGCATTAATAACCAACTGATCTACTCAGTTACAAAATATAAAGTGTTAAATTCTTTTTCAGTACATGGAAACAATGTAGAACTAGAAGTAATAATAATGCCAATAAACCAATAGATCTATCTATACAGTCACAAAATGCAATAAAATTCATATTATTGAAAAAAATTTAATTTTAATGAAAATTCATATTAATTTAATTCAAAATAGACAAATCTAACAAAACATTTAAATAGAACATATCACTTGAAAAATATTTAAAAAACAAAATACATACTGCTTTTTCAAGGAAAAGGGTATCTTTACTAAGATGAAAGGCACTGAGTAGACCACCCATAACTCTAATAGTTGTTTCAAAAAAATTAACATCTTTATTCACACTAAAACTTAATTTGTTCTTCACCCATTCTTTGGCTTCATTAAATTCTATTGAATAAAAAAATACATTATTTTCTAAAACAAATTTTAAGCATAAATAAAACATTATATAGAAATTTTGATTTGGAAAATAGTAAACAAGTTTCATTAAGTTACATATCATTAAGTTATAAATTCTTAGTAGATTCAGTTATTAATCTAATGTTGATTCTTGGTTGCATTCTTCGGAATTTCCAATAAAATGAAAACTTATTATCTCTCCTCAAAAACTTCATTGATCTAAAACAATTTTAGAGAACTGAGAAAAAATAAAAACAGATAATCTGACAGAATACTAGTTCTTTATCAGTGAAAGATACCAGTTAATTAGTTACAGTGAAGAGAAAAAAAATTAATATTTAAATTAAAATATTTTTAAATTGTTCATTAAATAGTGTGTAATTTAACAAACTTCTAAAATTAATTTTGAAACATTTGTACAATCCCTTTATAATGACCATACTTCTAACATTTTTGATTTTCATTAATAAAGTTATCATAATTAACAAACTATGTTTTAAAGCACTTCCTTTAAAAGGAAAAATGCTTATTCAAAGTATGATCAGCAAAAAGAATTCATGAGAACAAAGAAAAATAAATAAAAACTAGCAAATACTGGCTTTTTCTTGATGATAGAGGACATCCAATTATTAATTACAATAAAGAGAAAAATAACACTTAAGTTTAAAACTTTAAACATTGTAAATATAAAACAATTAACCTACCAAACTTTTAAAACAAATTTTGAAATAGTTATGTAATCCTAGAAAAGGAACATAAATTTTCTAACAGTTTTAATTATTTAGATCAATAATGAACAAACTACACTCTGAAAGCCAGATAGTGGCTCAATAGTAGTTGTAGATAATGTTACATATTTTAAGACAATAGTAAAGAAATTTTTAAGTTCAATGCTTTAAGAAAATTTCTTTAAGGGCATAATCCATATTTTCTATTTTGATGTATCCAAAGTAGAGTTCTATGAGTTTTACCAAAATCAATTTCCCTAAACTGGCAGCTTCTTACCCAAAAAGTTATTGCTATGCTTGCTCTATTATAATAACATATAGTTCTTTTTTTCAATTAAACAAAAAGAATTACATTAGAAACAGACTAAATGATCATTTAACTTCATATCTCAGAATCAGTACATCCTGGCTCCTTTTTATCGATTTCTAAACATGCAGTCTTAATTTCATTTGTCAATTCATACAAGACTTCAAGAGTACAAGTTTCAAGTAACTTCAAGTACAAGATTCAAAGTAACTTTGTTCAATGACCAAGAAATAAGTGTATAAGACAATAGTGATTTAATTCTCCCTCTCTTGGAACTTGGAACTATAAAAGCAGTACAGTTTTAATTGTACATTATGCTTAGATTAAAACCCTTTAACAAGAAAATATTCAACTGAAAAGTTAATTCCTGGTGCCCTCTATGATAAGAGGTATGATAAGAGCTACCATTATTCTGAGAGAAAGTTATGAGATGACAGCACATGAAAGCAATATGTTAAGAGTTCCTGGGTAGATAACAGACCAATGCTAATAGGAGAATATCAATATTCAATCTAGTATGCATATGGCCAAAATAGCATATTGCTTCCTATGTCATTGTATAAATACATATGACAAAAAAACAATTCAAATAGTGGTACTGAATCTAAAGACTAGATATATTCGTTAGTTAGAACAGATTTGGAGCTATAGCTCATAAATCTTAGCATTTTATAATAGAGGCATCAATTTACTAATACTGCTTCTGTTAATATTACTCTGGCAATATTTATACTAGTAATTCTTTATATGAAATTGCTCATAAGAAAATGACTAATACAGTCTCCATCTTAACAAAAGAGAGAGAGAAAAAGTTGTTACAAAAACCTGAAAATGATATACATTTCAATCTTTGAAACTGAATGTTTAAAGCTTAAAACTAAGTAAATTTAACAAAAATATAAACAAATAATATAATTTAACTCTTTCCGGCATGCTATACTTCAAAGTAGGAATTTTGCCAAAAAAAATTATAAGCAGTCTATTTAGGCCTAGAAGAGTCCAAACATATAATTTTCTAAAAATTGCATAAGCTGTTCCAATTTTGTGGGTGTGTCCGGAGCGGACATACTGTGCCGTTAGAGCTTTGATAGGTGAGCATTGCTGTGAAGCATGCATTACAGTAAAATATTTTGCCCAAGATTTAATAACAGTATCATTTGATGTCAATAGCAGATTTAGTAGCATTATCCAAGGTGCAACACAGGAAAGGGTGTTACTGTACACCCCCCTCTTAAAAATTTAAATTTAAAAAAAATATTCATTAAATGAGAAAAACTAAGATATGGGCTATATTTATGCTATATACATCAATATTTACACATTCATTATTTTTCTTTGTATTTTTTGAAATGTGTTACCACCTTTTATGAAACTTAAATTATATTGCAGGTTTTTCACATGTACTGCAATACGTGAGGCTTCTGTTTTGTGCTACAGTAAGGGCATCTGCTTTGATTTCCCTTCGCCGGCATGCATTCAGCATTAGAAAATTGTTTCACCTCAGAAATATAGATTTTATAATGGGGAGCATCTTGGAATCTTGAGGAGATTGGCCTTATTAAAGATGGGATTTTAGTTTTTCCCACTGTGCAAAGTGATTAGTCTGAAGATAAGCAGAATTGTTTTATTGTTTTTATTTCTCAGTCAAATTGGGTTAGCTTTGGGACAACTTATTTTAATTTTCACGCCATACTTTTCTTTCCTCTCACATTCAATGTGATCAACTGCATGACATGAAGGGATATACAATGCTTTTCCTTCCACCACTCTTTGCAATCATTACATACTGCCCAGCACTTTTACTGCTCTTAATACATTCACACTCAATATCTGAAGAAAATTCTTAAAGAACTTGCAGTGCTTTGATAATACTCAGACCTTTAGGAGCAATTTAAACTAATTTAAAGTTTACAAAAAAACTAATTAAAATATTATAAAATTTATAATTAACTATTATCAAGAAAAATTAATAATTATATATACAAATAAAAAAAATCTGTAAAAATCAAAACTAAATGATATCCACACAATAAAAGAAAGACAAAAAAGGGTCTGCACTTGCTGAAAATCAAAAGTTAAGTAAATACTACCTGAAATAAGCTTCTAGCCCTTTATATGTTTATACCCCACCAAAGAAGGAAACAGAAAAAAAGCAGAAAATGTAAACACAGATAGTCTTGCAGCCTCCACTGCGAGGGAAATATGAGATCGTAATTTTGTGACTCAGTTACCAGTGACTTTGCGGCACAGTGTGTCCGCTGTAAACACACTACATATTTACAGTTACACAACAGACACAATTTTTATGTAAAAAAATAAAAGTAATATAGAATAGACAAATCAAAATATGATAAAAAAAAAAACAGTTTTTTTCTGTACTATATTTTTTATTTTTTAAAAAAATCTCAAACTTTTCTTTGAAAAATCAGTGTTTTAAAAAACAATGTATATCCTGAAATTATTGATCAGCTGGTAAAGTGCTGCCATCTATTATATAAAAGAAAGGTCAAAACTAGCCTTTAGAGTGGTTTTTGAAATATTTATCGATTATTTTCAGTGTCTAAAGAGGGGATGTTTTTGGTGTGTCCGCACAAACACACTGTGCCGGAAGGGGTTAAAAATAGAGATTTGTTGCAAGAAAAATAATAAATAAGGAAAATATACCATCTTGTAATCCCATTATGTACATAGTATCTAAAGAATCCACAATTGTAAGACCTAAACCAAACCAATTTTGATAAGACTTGGTAATAGGCTTCAAATGATCATGACCCCAAGCAGAATTGCGATACCCCTTCCAAGCATGTAAAAATGCTTTAACAACAGCATTCCTCTTTTCTTCAGTTGAACCTAAAAAATGAACAAATTCCATAATGACTTTCTGAATTCCCATAATAAAAAATTATTAAATTTATAAATCAATAACAAAACAAATATTTCAATCTATACTACATGCTATAAAATTATTAGACAGGTGAAACTCAAAGAAAACTAACTTAAAATTGTAGTGTTGCTTTTTATGCAAATTTGCTCTTTAAAATCTACAGAAGTAAATTTTACCAAATAATATTATTTAAAAATATAAGCAATTTTTAAATCTTTGTAAATCATTTGAAAAAAGTTTTTATTTAAGATTTTTTTTAAAGTTTTATATAAAAAAAAATTTTGTTTAGGCAGACCTTTTATTAAATTTTGAAGCTTGCTTACTATTCTAAATAATTTCTCAATAAATATTACTCACTATAAAATTAAATAGTTTAAACATTAGGAATAAAATTACTAATAAAAAATATCAGTTAAGATATATATACCTTCAGATTAGTTTTTAAAAAATAACAAAAAATACCCAGAACACTTTCCATAAAAAAGACATATGGTCCAAACAGCTTAGACGAGAAAGTGTAGAGTATTAATGATATTACTAGTGTTATGTTTGTCAAGGTCTATAGAAAAAAACCGCTGAGACCATAAAAGTCTTGCTTGGCCGCTGGCCGGAAATACAGTGTTTTCCCTTTCATCAATTGAAGTATCATTCACAAATAACGATGTCTTTCTTCTTTGGTCCCCCTTCGAAAATAATTTCTGGCTACGGCCCTGCAGCACATTATATCGATATTTCACTATATATTGATACATCATTCAGTCCTAGTGTATATACGTATTAATCGCCCTCTGATACCTTCAATATCTTGTTTCATTGACAACTTGGCTGTGCTCTTTCGGAAAGTTTGCCGACAGCTGGTCGTCTAGGAAGGTTGAAATATTGTCAACGTTTTGCTTCAAACTACGTCAAATGGCGGTCTAATAAGTAAATCTCTCCTCTTCGGTACAAAAGTTCCTAGTTTGAAATCCCACTGATGATACGGATGCTCAATATAATATTTATGTAGTATGTGACAGTCTCACTATCCCTCGTGAAGCAAAGCAACTGTAGTGGTTCAAATTCCCTAAGATTACATTGTAAATCCCCGGAGAATGCTTTGCCTACTATGCTATTCCTTTCGTTTATTTTTATACTTAATAAATATTTGTTACATTTTACTAAAAGAAATACAGTTCGTTCTATTTTATTTTATTATTCTACTGTTGCTCACATCATAAATTATCTGAAACTTTCTAGAAAGGGTCCGAAGAGGGATGCAATTATTACTCGTTAGGAGATAAGAATACCAATTTACACTGAACAAGTTGGATCAACGTCTGACATTGTTTTCTTTAGACTGGAATATAGAATAACATCCATTTTGAAAATATCTCCTAAAATAGATAGGTGGTTCAGAAGTTCCAAAAATGCGCTTTCTGAAGAAAAATGTTCATATCAACAGATCATGAAGAAGTGTAAAAAAATCAAGGTTATTGCATTCAAAGAAAGACATTTTTAATAAGCCTTTATGAAGCATTTATCTGCAAATAAAAAAGATTTTTTTTTAACTGCCGAAAAATCACATGACGAGTGCTAAGAAAAAGCTAAGTTATTGATCTTTTAACAGAAAATCTAGTGACTCGAAGGTCCATTTCCTTGGCAGAATTTCTGCCGCCGTAGGCAACTCAAAATTTCTGCCCCCAAGCACAAAAGACCTTTGTAATTTCAAAACATAATTATAAAAGAATCATAAAAATGACTCACAGTTGAATTAATACTAACACAGATTTTACAAAAATTGTTTTCTTGAAAATAAAATTTACATTTTTAACGAGCTATGAACGACAACAAGCTTACAAACTAAAACTCGTGCTTAAAATATACAATTACTCATCAGCCTGTCTATCCCTGTTGCATTTGAATAAGCTTATTAAATCTGGTCTGCAGTTCAAAATATAACAGCATGCCAACCTTCAAGCACTTGTGTCAGGAGCAACAGATTGCTGGGAAATTTTAACATGCTAATTATATATTATAGATATGTACATATCTTATCGGTTTCTAAATTAAAATTAAATTTTAAATATTTATGCACTAATTGTAAAAGGTACATTAAAATTATGCATCTAAAAATTTTATGATTAGCTTTTTTTTAGCTTTAACAACTTATTTTACAGAAGTGTTTCTTATAGCAACATTGTTCCGATTAAAATATTTCCATTTTTCTATCATCAGGGATTCTAGAGTTTATCTACTCAAATCTGGTCTAAATTCAGTTTGGTTTTTCCGCACAGTACTGAAAACTTAACACATTGTGTGAGGATATATTTCGTAGCGGAATTGTACCGGGAATGGACGTTTTGTGTGTAAATTTAGTTATTCAATTAAACCTCAATAGATCGGAAATAATTTAATTTTTTCACCAACTTTTCATATTTTATATTGAAATATATAAACAAATATATAAATAGACAAATAAACAAATATATATATAAATACAAATATACATATAATATATAAATAAATATATATATATATATATATATATATATATATATAATATCATTTTCGCGAGGATAAATAAAAAGTTAATTTTAAATCTAAAATGATTTTTTTAATCAACCTTCCCTTTCTGTGGTTCCACATCAACTGATTTAAAAGCTAGTTTTTGTCTAAATTTTCTGACTCTATGTAGACAAGAACACTGGCTTTGTTTTCCTGTATATACCATTATTTTTGTACCCACAAACAAGCCATGTTGTTACACTAACCCTGTATTAGTACGTGACCCGCTCTCAAGTATCAATCGTCAGAAAATGTACTAGTACGTGTCCCGCATACAATGTGTTAACATGTGGCATTACTGCGTGAAAAGAGTAATATTTAGCATTTTTTTCCCCAAAAACTTTGTATTTAGTTGCTGATTCGTAATCTTTTAGCAGTTCAAAAGTTTTGTTATTTTACGGAGTTATCAAATTTCCTAATTTTTCCGGAGCCACTCAGTTGAATCCGGAGTAATTGGCATATTTGATATAGGAATACCACCCAGATGTTTGTAAATTGTATGATGTATTGATTTTACAACTCATGTATTCTCTTGAATCAAGTAAACAAAATATATTTTTGTGTTGTGTTTATTTATAATTTTATTTATATATTACGTTCTAGTTCACGTGGTTTCTCCGCTTCCGAATTTTGCAACCATTTGCAGTCGCCTATCTCACCTATCGCCTATAGTCGGCCCTGCAACAGAAGAGCAGTAAAATAAAACTGTTATAGAAAGAAAAGTTTGCTTTCAAGGAAAATTCAATCTAGAAATATAGCTACACGAACCAAGGCTTTCATATAAAACCAAAATGCCACAAGAAATGCACAGATCAAGCATAAAAAAACTAGCCATTTCCTTCATTGCAAACGGTCATCTATATACGCATGTAGTGAAAATTTGGAATAAAAATAAGCATAAATTTAAATCATATGAGAATTAAAAAAAAAATTACTTTTTTGCCCTCCAGCCGCTGCTCCAATAATTTTATCCATAAAAGCATTATTCATTCCATCAAAGCCGACTTTTTCCATCTGAAAATAGAAGTAAATTTTAACTTACATAGAAAATGACAAAGAATTACAGATAAAATGACTAGAATAATTGAACGACATGAAACAATGCTAAATGAAACTAATTTCACAGTGCAATACACTTTATTTTTACACCTCGCTTCAATTTGATTAAAATACGAGAAAAAAATATTTTCTTTATACCTACCAATGGGTCATTTCGGACAAACTTACAATTTCGTAAACTGAATGAACATTCATAAGATTAAAAAAAAAAAATGCTGTAGTCTTGTATACGAATCTTAATACATAACATTTCAATACAAAATTCAAGCAATTCCAAAAAAATGTGCATTTAAAATGTTTCAGTCTTGCATAAAAAATTACATAAAAGAGAAAAGTTGTTGAACTTCTTACCTTACATAGTTTCAAATGAACAATACAAAACATTTTCTCCACAAAAATTTCATAAAATCTCTTTGCCTATTCATATTTCATTTTTTAAGGTTTCATCACATTTATTTCATATAATTATAAATATATACATATATATATATATATCATATTCTCTCTTCCCCCCCCCTTGACTGCATATATATATAACCCAGTGAAATATTCTTCACCGATTACATCAGAGAAACAGAACATCATTTTAATTGACAAGGCTTTCTTGGCAATGTAACTCAACTACAGTCATGGCATTAGTAAACTAAAACATCACAGTAGAATGTCACATTAATTTATGATCAAAATGCATCCGTCTGCCAACAATCTTCTCAATGCAGCATCCCTACATAAAATGCTTTAAGATTATACATGTTTTATACCTATTTTGGCTTTATAGCTAATAAGTCAGATGACTTTGTTTCCAAGAGACTTAAGATGTATCAGCTTTTTTTTAGATGCAACAGTGAACTTTGATCATTTTAGCTCGAAAATACATAGGCAGCAATTTAATTGCAATAGCAATACCATTTCCGATGACAGCTGAAAAATGTGGCTAGTGGACAGAAAATAAGCATTTAATCCAGTGTTAATTCTGATAAATGGGTAAAAAGAATTTAAATCTTAGAACACTCCTTTATCTGATACTTTATGACTAGGAAATTAGGTATTAAAGAATGAGAAAAGTAAAAAGGAGAATTTTAGACACCTACTTTAGCAGTAATAATTTTGATATGTTACATATATATATATATATATATATATATATATATATATATATATATGTATGTATGTATGTATAAAAGGAAGTAAACTAATGTAGGGATTTTATATAAAAACAAAAAGACAGCCCCTTGAGGAATATAGAATGACAAAACTTCTCATAATCTGAGAGTTTAAAGATGCTAAGATAAATTAATAGCTGAAACCTGTCATTAAAACCTGAAAAAATTCTGAAAGGGTTTCAAATCTAAAGTCAAGGAAAAAACCATGCATCTCTTTGCTTTTCTCCTTTTAACCCTAATCTAAAGTGCCTACTGGAGCTACAGTTCACATCATCAGGGAAGGGGTCTAACCAATTAAAACTTTATAGGGCCCAAGTGGTCAATTTAGGTAATTCCTGAACAAAAAGGAGATGCTATTGAACACTGATTTTTCAACTAGATTTTTGACATAAATTTTGTCCTAGCTTTTAACCCAGATGTTTACTTAGATTTCTATTGTTAGCTGATTTCTCAGTTTGTCCCATCCCTCTAAAGTGGGAAACTGTCCACCCAACATTCTGCTAATAAAAGTCCTTGATTAAAACAGTGTCTTCTGGCCATGACTGCTACCATCTATCATAGACTATCTTATTACATATATATACATAATAAGGCTTTTTGTTCCAGGCAGTTTTTACCATCCTGCAGTTGTGGAATCTCGTTAAGAGAATGGGAGGTTCCACAACTCCACAATCAAGACACCCGAAAATTCAATCTAACTTCATTTATTCATCAACATATCAAAGCATCATATAAAACTAAACTTATACCAAAACCCTGTCGAAACTGTGCTGGAACTCAAGACATTTTCTTAAATAGTCATTTGTGCTCACTAATCAACTATTACTTGAAGTCACATGGATGATGTAACCCATACATTAGAACTCTATTTTTAGATACAGAACCAGAAGGATTTTACTAGCAAACATTCTAGAATATTCATTAGAGTTCCATCAGAAGAATTACTGGGAAAATAGAATCTTAAACCGAAAGTGATAAAACTATCATTACATGTAAATATAAGTGTGTATGTGTATACAATCCAGATTTACAAAGCAAATAAGTTTAATAAGTTTTTAAGAAGGAAAGAGTCCTTATATAATTGGCCAGGGATTTCTAGATTACTCATTAGAATAATGCAGAGTAACATACTCATGGACTAGTTATATCTTACAATATTTATAGAAAACACAAATCAAAATTGAACAAGAACACAGAATGAAGTGTTATACCTATATGATACAAACCATAGAAGCTGCATGCCACACTATTCAGCGAGAGAGTATGTAAGCTGTTTTGCTTAACAGAGAAAAGGGTTAAAAATATTGGCATGTTAATAAAGTGTTTTGTTATAGGTGAAATCTGAGATTCTAGATGACAAATTCTGGCTTAATTGCTAATGAAGTTAAACATACACTTAAAAACTATTTATAACTAGTGTTTTAAAAAGAAAGAAGTTATTTTTAAAAGACTAATTCACTGGGCATGTTCTGTTGCTATGGGCTTTATAAAAGAAATTAAGGTTATAGAAAGATAAGAATTAATATTAGGGAAGGTATTTTAGATATTAAGATAATTAAGGTATAATATATTGATGTATGTGTGTGTGTGTGTGTGTGTGTGTGTGTGTGTGTAAGCATATAATTGCATGCATTTATACATTGTCATCCTACTATTGTGTTTGATACCTACAAACACAGTAGTAGCTTTTCTATTTAATTTATACGTTTTGCTGTTTCTACCAATTACCAAATGGGGTCTAGTATATGACATTGTCTATGGAGAAATAACCAAGTAAAATATTAAAATATATTTCTACAAGTTTTTAAGTCTTTGGAATTACAAGAACAGCAGAAGTAACAATATTTAGAATGCATTGTATGAATGAACTTTGACATGTAACTATTTCAATGGTTTAAAAATAGTTAAAAATAAGGGCTATTTCCTTCTTAAAAACTTAATTAGTTGATTTGTAAATATCTAGATTACATGTATGTATGTATGTATATATATATATATATATATATATATATATATATATATATATATATATATATATATATATATATATCTCAGATGGTAATCACAGATTAGTGCCATATACAAAAAGCTTCCCTGAAGTCATTTTTAAGGACAATGCATAGTGGTTTTAAAATATGATGTCAAATGTCAAACTTATCACATTGTAAAATGATTCTGATATTAATTAAAATTTATACAAACTTGAGAAACTAGAAAAATTGCTACTTACTTATATTCCAATTTCTTATGTTTTTTACTGTAGGGGTAATAAATTCTAAAATGAATTACTGTGTGAATGTTTTTAATTCATTATTAAAACTAATAAAACCAAAACTAATTTCAAATGAATAAATCAGTTAAAAATCTAATATTGTAATTTACAAACTTAAAATTTTAACAAATCAAGGAAATACTTCATCTCATTATTTAAAGATGTAAAAACCAAACTTATTTTCAAAAGTATTAATCAATTATACAAAAATTTAATTTCATAATGTGTGAACTTTCAAGTAACAAGATATTTATCAGAAAATTATTGATTCCTGTTCATTTGTTTTGATAAAACAAATTTTACTACAACATCGAAGTTTAAAATTCATCTTATCAAATAAATAATTATATAATGTAAACAATAATACATCAAAATTGAGAGTTCACACATTTTCAATAGAAATATACAATAAGGGTTATTACATGTCAGTTCAACCACGCATATGAAAAAAACTTTCTGAAAGTGAATTTTGCTGTTTTAATTCAGACTATATATATATATATATATATATATATATATATATATATATATATATATATATATATATATATATATATATTTAAACTGAGATTGCATTAAATTATCTAACATTAAAGTCATTTTAACTAAATCTTAAACAAATTCTATACAAAGGAACTTTCAAATTTGTTTATATAAAAGGTTTTTTTTTTTTAAGAATGAGAATAATTAGAGGGTCTAAATGAGTGAATTTTTTTATTGTTGCTTGTTTTAGAGTAAAAACACTGATTTTTAATTTAAAAAAAAAATTAAGTCGATATTCACAATTTTTCTCTTGTGTATGATAAATGTTTATACAATTCTTACAAAAAAAAAATTGAAATTATGAGATTTATGCCGATTTTACATTAATGTAAAATTGTCTTGTGGAAATCATTTTCTAAATTAGTAAAATCTAAGAAAATCACTGATAATTCCCGGATATTTATTGTTGGGTAAGCTAGAATACAAGTATTATAATTATTTTCAAAAGAGACATCAAGAATTCACTCACGTTGAAAATTCAGAATTTGAAAAGGGAGATTTTTTACAAAAATATTAAATCGCTTAATATAAATATATGGTATTGTATATTTATCATATGAAATCCTTAGGGCATTAATCTGTTAAGCAAAAAGTTTTGAAAACAACCAACATAGTATTAGATATCAAATAACTCTTTTTGAAAATAGCCATTCAATTTAATAATATAAGGAGAATTAAATTATACAAAACTGCAAAATTTTTAAAACAATCTTTGCATTCAAAATTTAGCAACTTTTTTCTTTAATGAATCATTTATTTTTATAACCTCAAGAATGGCAAATTACACAAAATTCCAAAAGGATAAACAATGTAAACATGCATTTAGTAACAAAAAATTATAGTTACTTATAACCATAAAGAGAAATATATAAAGGTTCATCAAAATCTGTTAACAATATAGTATTGTTGATCTGACATGGAATGGATCACATTTTTTTATATACATATATAAATAAATAATTTTTAGACTATTACTTTTAGTTTTGGCATAGTTTCTTCGTCATTGGCTTTATTAAATGGAACACTGGGATGTATAAGGTTTTTATCTTTTAAATTAAATCCACCTATTAACTTTTCATTTAGGTGTTGAGCTACTTTGTCAGAATCTGACTGGAAATCATTTGTAGAGGAACTATCAGTCCATGGTAGCAAAACTATAATACATAATATCACAAAGAAAAGTAGCATACAAATAATAAAGCGTTGGAATCTTGATAATTGGTTCCATAACTGAAAGAAAATAAATGATGAGTTAGCTATTTATCAATAAAGAAAATCATATAAAGAAAATCAATATAAACATTCAATATTTAGAGATGAAACAAACAATAAATGTCATACTGGTTAATACTGAGAAAAAAATTCAAATTTAAATTAATGTATATGTCTATATATATATATATATATATATATATATATATATGAATTTTAATAATTTGAAAAATTCTTAAAATATGCAAAGAGGGTTTTGAAAAGGAAATGAATGAAACTAAAATTATAGATCATTTTAAGTCACAAAATCAGTAATTTTATGAATACAGTAAAATTAATGACCACAGTTGAAAACATTATTACATAGATATTGTCACATACATATTAACATCTCCCAGTAATCTTGCTTTTTTTTTTTTTTTTTTTTCCTTCAGAATTTTAGTTTGAATTGAGAATTTTTATTTAATTTGTATTATCTATTTCTGTTAGTGTTTAATTTTATTTTAGTATAACATTTTATAAAGAGGGGGGTTATTGTATGTTTGTCTTTATTTAATCTATTGAACAATGTAATAAATTTAAAATAGACAAGAAAATTTGTTTTGTTGTTGTAATCTATATAT
Source organism: Pardosa pseudoannulata (assembly GCA_032207245.1). NCBI lineage: Eukaryota > Metazoa > Arthropoda > Arachnida > Araneae > Lycosidae > Pardosa > Pardosa pseudoannulata. Next base: position 67,673,790 of record CM063503.1, read on the forward strand.
ATTAAATTAAATTTTCAGCTTTAATCTGAATTTATTAATTAAAAAAGATTAAAAAGCAATACAGTATTGGTTTCATGTTGTTATAGAAGGAAACAGCTCCTATTATTCACATAGAAAATATTTACTTATATGAAGAATTTTCCATTTCCCCTCATCTACTATCTAGAAACATTCTATGAAGTGGACGACTAATACAAAGGAGTATTAAAAAAATCAACCTTGATTTATAAAAAAAAAAAAAAAATACTTTATAATAAAAATTTACATGTAATATAATAGTACAACAAAAATGCTATGAGACTGAAGATACTAAAAAATAAAATTCTAATCTTTGTTTATAGATATGTATCTTTCAAAATCATTGCAAAAACACATTTGAAATTTCTAAAGATAATAAAAATAATTAAGTGTTAGAATCTGATCTATGAAGAATGTCTCAAACATTTGATTCATAAATTAATGCCATACTTTTAAATTAACTTTTTTGGGTTATAACAACCTTGGCTTTCTCAGTTAATTGCACATTATTAAACAAAAAAAAACTAATAAAATCAAAAGTGTATATATATATATATATATAAGTTTCTTATATAATACATAAAGAGTAAATGTGTAAAATTAATAGCAACTGCTAATCATAAACAACTATCATATAACAAAAATATACTATGCAACCTTGATTAGACATTTTAAAATGGAGTTATACATTAAAAATTATAATGGTAAAGAATCTTTAAAAATCAAAATATAAATGAATAAATGACTACAACATACTTTTTCAGTTGTTCTCTTAGACAAATTTAGGGTTGGGATCTTCTGTATACATTCATTGCACTTACAAAATCTTACAATAAATATTTTAAAAAGTAAAATGTATTTTTACTACTATAAAAATGACTAAAACTTGAATCAGTACCTTCCAGATTAATCTTTAGTTTTGTTGCTGTTACTTAAGCCCCTTGGATAAGTAAAAAATGTGAGCCATAGGCTACTCGAATTAAGGCAAGGGGTGTGCCTTTTGTATTTTTATGAAGAATAATGTTAGGGTGAAAGAATGAATTTTGCTCTAAGTGGGTCTGCATAATTTAGAAGCAGAGACCAAACAGAAGACCCCATGCAGGCTTGGCCTGTACCTCCCAGAGGTATTGTTTGGGAACTTGGACATCATGACCACAAACATTTTTTGTGCTTCAGTCACCCTTAACAAATATAGACAGGGTATCTGCCAAAATAAAAGTTTTCAAATCCATGACTTTTCATGACTTTCCCTGATTTAGCATATCATTTTCCGTGACTTTAAAAAGCTTTCGTTAAAGTATATATGAATAAAACTTCTGATGTACATACAAATAAAATGTATGCTTTTAGAAAAATTAAAGGAATTTTATCATAAAAAAACTATAAACTTACTTTATAAGTATTAATAAACTCACATACATAAAAATAAACTGTTGTATCTACATACCTCAGTTTAATCATATAGCAATTTTTCAATCAAAATGTTTTCAACTTGAATTCAGTGTACTTTGGTATTATCCAGGTGACCATGAATAATAGCCAAATATAACCCTATAATGTTTATATACAATATCTCTAGAGATAAACTCATATTTTGTGCAAAAATCTTAACTAATTTTTATTAAAAAATAATTATTACTATATTAATAAAATTTTAATCTACAATTTAAGAAAAAACCAGAATAATATACATTTATCCACCCATTAAGCTTTCTTGCTTTGAGTTTCCTTAGTGAACAAATTTTACTTGGCAATAGGGTCAATAGGATAATACATAAATACCAAACTCAGTAACTTCAGCCAAATGACAAATAAAAATAGAATTAAACAATTCAATGCATTTTTTTTAAATGACAAAATTAATCCACTGTCTAAATCCATGATTTTCCATGACTTTCCAGGTGCGCGGAAACCATGTATAGATGATCTTAGGCCGGATTGAGCTCCACAGTTGCAACCTTTAAGTAACAAGATTGCTGCTCTTGCTAATTGAGTTACCACGACTTTAGCAACTTTTACCAATCAAAGCTAAATAATTGTTTTGATTAACTTTTATATTATTTTTGTTCTGGTTAAGAATATGCAAATATATTTGTAGAATTTAAGAACTCTCTATTGCAAGAAAGAAAAATATATGCTTAAGGAAATCTTTAATATATAATACACTTTGATATACCATCAAACATTACAAAACTATTTTTTAAACAAACAATAAATCTATAACTTATAATTACTGCAATAAAAATAACTAGAAATATTAGTTAGGAAAGATATCGACAAAGCATCACATTATACCAAATAAAAATATTTAAAATAAACTTTTTGATATAAACTAAAATAATTATGATACACAGAAAGGAGTTCACTATTATATAATATGGAAAGAAAAATAAATGGATGTATTTGAGGATGAACAGATTACATAACAGATAATGGTCTTAAATTTTTTCCAAATTTAGTAAGACAGTATAAAGTAATATATTTTAGTATTATGTCTCTATTGTAAATTGCTGAATATTTACATATAAAAATATCAAGAACATTTTTCTTAGATTACATGATTAAATCCAAATTTCTAGATTATAACAAATAAAAATAATTTATTATCATAACTACAGTTAAATTTTAGAATGACTAAGTATCAGGTGCTAGATTTAAAAGTAATATTCAGATGTTCATAAAACAGTTTACCCATCATAATATCTTTGCTGTAAGACTAAAAACTACACACAAACTCAAAATTTCTATATAACAGAAGAACTGTTATCATTGTACTGAAATATTTCAACCAACACTATAGTTACACATTCTCAACCTAAACTTTTTTTTAACTGTCTGTGCTCCTAATTTCTTTTAATACCCTAATAATCAAATCCCTTCCACACAGTTTATTTAAGTACCTTTAAACTTGCATTGAGAAAAATTGATTAAGCGGTGTTACATGCATCAAATACTTTCTTACAAATAGAAGTTGTACACAAATATATATATATATATATATATATATATATATTTTAACAGATTATATGATTTCTATCCAACCCTTTGAACATTACAAAAGTATGAAAATATCTGTTATTCTTAAGTAAGTTCAATACTTTGTATCCCTACTCATGGTTTATTTATTTTAAACAAATGTAAAGTTTTGGTCAATGTTAAAGTCTTAATCCTTAAAGGAAATTATATCTGCTCATTTGTACAAACTATCCGATCATGATGTCTTTTATAGCTCTTGCAGAGTAGAAAATAAATTTTCTTACCCGGCGAATACTTCGTGAATGAAGTTGCTGATGTGGAATACCGAAATTTTTAAATAAGGAGGAGTCAATGTTTTTCCTTTCATCCAACAATAGACCTTTTTCAACATCGCTGTCCACGCTAAGTTGCGAACTGTAGTTCCTTGTCATTTTGAATAAATAGAAAAATGAACACGCTCTTATAACTGGCCTAATAATAAAACTTTTGATACGAATTACGAAAATTAAAAGTTTTACATTTTTGGTAGCAAATAACATGAACGGCGTAATCTTCACTCATACATTCTGCATAGTAATTTTTACATATTTTGGAGTTTTCATTTATATATACTTATATAGTTTCTCAATAAAAAGTGACAAATAAACATCAAAAGTTCGGAAACTTCACATCTTCGTACACATGGACGCACATAAAACTGTCAATATAATTTGGTACCAAACAGTCAGTATGACAGTTAAATGCAACTGGACTGCAACCATCTTATAAAAAATAATAAATAAATAAATAAACAAAATATATAAAAATCTTAATACTATTTTTTAAAGGAAGATAAAAGAAAAAGAAAAACTTGGTTGAAAACTGCAATTAGATTTCAAGGTTTCTTACATTTTGGGAATGTTTACGAAAATGTAAGATAGTCTAAAACTGAAATCAATAAAAATTGTTGTTCCTTCATTCATTCATTTGGAATACTTATAAACAACCAGGTTTATGAAAGTTGCTACATATCACACTTGTCAAATTATATGGAAAATTAATAAAATATACAAGAAGATATATTCAAATATCGATGTTTGCAAATGCCGGTAATACAGAATTTAGGCTCCTGACTACGGGAAACAGGTTTTTATATAGAAGATTATTGAGTGTACAAACAAGAACTGTATTGTTGACGGAGATCATCAATATATTATAATAGAATTCTTGTATCATAGTGTACCACTTTCGAAAATATCAAAGTTTGAATGTCATAAGTCATCAGCATGCGGGAATGAGAAATTTCTAACCAGATTGAATATTACCCACATAAGGTATAGTATACTATGACACTGATGAGAAAGAGTGGAATATAAGTAAGCATAAAAAATTAAAAATTGACCAGTAAGTAAGAAAAAGTTTCAAAACCATGGTATGATAAGTACTTTACCCACGTAGCATTAACTGAATGCTCAGCTATTCCTAGACTGTTAGCATGGCAGTGAAGCACTGCTTCAGGAGTAGTATTGTTTGTTTCAATTGTTCGACAGCGTCTTCTCTGCAAGGAACTGCATGCGCGCATTCCTTTGATGATTTCATTTGACCCTGAACCATTGACGGCACAACGTAACAACGATAGCGTGAATCACAGACAATGAAGTTCAGATTGGCACAAAGTCGTGTTTTCTGGTTAGAAGCGATTTAATTTTAACTACGATCCATGCAAGAGGATACTATGATGAAGGCTAGCACTCCTCTGCTCACAAAGTGTTTGTAGTTATTAAAAGCGATGCATGTTAAACTAATACATAAGAATTTGAGGTTAAAATGTATAATTTTAAAAGATAAAAAAAAAATTTATTTACAGAAAGAATCGTGTGAGTTACATATCTTAATCCTTTGTGAAATGTTCAATATGGTCTATTATTTATTAATGATTAGAAACATAGTTTATTAAACTTCACAGATTTTAGAATATTTTTCAGAATATTTTTTATTTGGTTTAAGTAATCCTAGAATATCAATAGGTTTACTTTTTATGGGATTTTTTCTATAATAAATGGAAGAAATACACCCAATCTATGGCCAGCCATATTCAATTCTGGTTGTTCTGTACCTCAAAGTGTAACCTGTTTGAAGTCCGAAGTAAGCTTTATAGTTTTAAATTTGTTAGACTTTATTCCTGAAATCTCCTACTGGAATTTGTAAAAGAACAATAATATTAATTGATAGATAAAAAGTTTTTATTGCGTTGTTGCTGAAGAGAAAAATCATATTCTTTGAACTAAGAAAGATTGCTAAACTTCTTTTAAATTATATTGCTTCGGAATTTATTGATAAATCTTAATTGTTTTTAGTTGCAAGACTTTCTTAGTTGTTTGAAAGATTGCAGGAGAACCATAAGCAGTAAGCAAGGTAGGCGACTGCTTATGGTGAAAAAATTTAGGAGCGGTAAAATTATTTGAACTATAACGCAATATATATATATATATATATATATATATATATATATATATATATATATATATATATATATATATATATATATTATTCTGTTTATTCAATTATATTTCTTTTCTGGTAAACTTGGCACTATTATAAGTATTTTTAAGCTGGGTGGAAGGGATTTTTGGTGTTTGCCTACAGCGGTAAAAACTTTAGTCAGCCCTAAAAGATGTATTCTTCTTTGGTCAGGAAAATATACTATTGAGAAAAAATGCATTGTAAAACAAAAATTAAATGAGTATTCGAAGAACTTAATAAATTTTTTTTTCATAGAATTTTCCAAATTAGGGCTTGTTTCATTTATAAAATAAATGAAATAAAGGGAATCTTTATTCAGTTTCACTTGAATGAAATTAAAAAGGACACTTCTAAATTTTTTGTAAGGGAGGGAATTATTAAAATTAATATATACCAGTAACTGCTTAGTTTGTTTCATCTCAGGAATAAATGGAATGTTTGTGCTGTGTTATTAAAAAGATAATTGCTTTCAAAATCTCATGTCTTAACTGGAAACCTTGGAATTCCAGCGAAATATATTTCTTCTGCTCTTAGAAATTATTCTAAAATATCGAGAAGAGGATTCACATTTTAAGAAAGAACCATACTTTAAACTATATAATCTAGAAATAATTCCTTTTAATTATCTATATAAGTCTGTCATTAGTTTATTTATGTATATTGTCGATTACTTTTCAAAGGCTTAAATTTAAAGCAATAATTTCTGACTGCTTGATCTTTGACTTCAAATCTATATTAAATTCGAACAGGATCTTGCCGTGTTTAATATCAAACATCACACAATATTAATTTTATTATTAGAATATACACACACATCTACATATATACACTAGTGGAACAAAATTAAGAGAATTAGCATATTTTGTAGCATTTTCTGAAAAGAACCGAATGAAATGTAAAATTGTTCGGCGAATACATAAACGTAATATGTGAGTTGGCGGAATTAACAGAGGAACATTCATTATAACATGTGGCGAAATCCGCCTTTTTTAGGTCACACACCAAATCGAATTTCTTGATTTTGCAAGTCTTTTAAGTCTTGTTTAAGACCCACGACAGCCAAAGATGATTACTATTTGTCCATTACAGCAAGACGCAACAGGCATGCTACAGATTCTCAGCTTTCTAGTGATTTCTATGTGTAATAGGGAAGCCAAATATCAAGGGTCACTACTTCCAGAAGGCTCCTTAAAAGTTGTTTGTGTTCTTCTCACTCCAGGAAACAGGAAAGTCAGTTTAGTTTGGAGTAGATATCAGAGAGATTGAAACTTGGAACAATGGGAGAACGTTCTATTCACTGATGAGTCCTGGTTCAACATAACCACTGATTATCGACAGATATTCATATGGAGAGAGCCCAAGACCCGCTATCTGCCCTCCTCAGAGAAACAGAACATTATGGCTGAGAAGGTTTGATGGTCTGGTCAGGCATCGTGTTAAACCACTGAATATCTCTTCTTGTCATTGAAAAAGGTACGGTGAAAAAGTTACTGGTCTCATTAGCCCTCGTGTTGCATAATAGTAGACTATATCGCTCCAAACCAAGGTAAAAGTAAAGATGTAAAGAATGTTGATATAATAAACCTTTTTTTTAAACTGTACTTTATAGAATTTTAGTTGTTTTCGAAAAGTTTCATACTTATATAATATCCAGTTTTTAATTCTGGCCATACCTTTTCTGATTTTCATATTTGGTTTGCTATTTTGACTTACTTCACTTTAACTCTCTTATCATTTTCATACAGTGCACACTTTAGATTGTAACGGTTTACTAATGCAATCTCTTCTAACCAAACTTAATAAAAGTCGTGTAACGTGGCTCGATCATGGTTGTTGATTGGGATATTTCCTCACCTTCTATGGCTCTTTGAGCTGTTAGAAACATCTTGACTGATATTGATTGAGGGTTTAGGTGTTGCACTCCAAACTAAACCAGACCTTCCTGCAATGCATATCAAATCTAAAGGGATTTTAGGAAATACATTATCAGGTACATAGACAAAGGGTCCAGTTCCATACAAAAATCCAAACAGGTCATGACAATGAAAACCACATAAAACTGATATTGTAACATTCCATCATATTTCTCCTTATCATTTTTTGTAGTTTTCTCTTTCTTTCTTTGAGTATTTTCAGTACCTGTTTCGTAAAGGGATTTGAATGAAGCATCCCAGACTGACAGTCTTTTAAACAAAAGATGCATTCTTAAATTTCGCTTTCACTCTATCAATGTAACTTATAGGGATATATGTAACTGTAAAGACATATTTCTTAATCTCTCTCTCACACCCACCCACATGATAGTGAAATATGAGGTAAATAAACTAATATGAAAAATTCATAAAATATTATCCCTCATAATAAGGAATGTAGATCAATATAAATATTATACATTCAAATTGAAAAAAATATATGACATAATTATCAAATTAACATTCGTAATTATATGTGTAATAAAGTATGATTAATTCGATTGCATATATAAATTCACATAAATTAAGATAATTAATATTAGACTTTTAAGTACATTAAAAATTCAATATATACATAAATACTGCTTTTAACTATCCTAATTTCTACGGTTCTCACGGTTCAAGAGCAGTTTAGGCAACGTTATATATATATGTATATATATAATATATATATATATATATATATATATATATATATATATATATATATATATATATATATATATATATATATATATATATATATATATATATATATATATATATATATATATATATATATATATATATATATATATATATATATATATATATATATATATATATATATATATATATATATATATATATATATATATATATATATATATATATATATATATATATATATATTGTACATCTTATACCTATCGGTATTTTACAGTTAGAATAAATACCTACAATTTCGTTTCCACTCTTGGAAGTTTAGTAATGAACCATTTTTATCATATGTTTAGATTGTTCAATATTACATTTTCATAGATTTTTGTGGGTATAAAATTAGGAAAAGTCAGGAAAATTATTTCAATTTTGTTAGTAAAACTTTTTGAGAAAATTGGACACAAAATTGTCAAAATTGGGTCAAAACGAGCCGTATCGCGGATCTAACGTTAATAAAACGTTTACATAAATTACTTCCACATTTTTGGAGATATATCATGCCGAAATCTTATAAAAATTGTTATTCAATCTATGAGAGTAATGAAACGCCTTTAACACCAAGCACTTTCACTTTTTCTGAAAACATTTCTACTTCCGACTTCCTTTTTAGGGCTTTGTTCTGAACGAGATCCGCTGTTTCAGTTCAATGAATTAGTTGATTCCTTTCTGCAAGTTCGCCATTATCGTGTTTAAAAGTTCAGATGAAATGATAACATCGTCTGCCAGTTCATCTGTTAAGCGCGTTGATATGTACACTTCCTCTGTTTGATTAGCATCTAAAGAGAAATAAAACTTTCTAGGTCACCTTGCACCAATTATCTAGAATAGCAACAGTGTATCATAGTTAGCAAACTATTTTTCTGACACTTAACAGGCATAAAATAAATTGGAATAATTTATGGTTATTAACCTTTAACTTCCCACGTCATGTTTTAGCTACACTTTGTACCAAGTCACACAGACTTCTGGTTTAAAACAAAATTTAAAACACCTAATAACTGCTGAGTGCGGTTTAACCGAACCAAAGAAAAGGTTACCCAAATAATTGACAATTTTTTATTTTAAATTTTATGATATGATAAAAATTTATTAAAGCATAAAGCTACAAAAATTCAATCAAGTATTACATGAAATATTTATGACTGTGAAAAGTCAATTACCTTCACTCTAAATTTTACATTTTGTTATATTTTAATTCTGTAATATACATGTAATAATACAAGCATAAAAAGACATAAACTCCCATTCAAACCAAAAACAAAATTTAACACGTGGCTTCGCTGCAAAACTACATGTTAAAATTCTTTTTACTCTTCTTTTAGAGGCATATGAATGATGTTTTCAATTTTCTGTGTTTTTGATACTTCAAACTATTATGAGATGGTATCACTACACTTAATTTATTTTTTTTATTTTTCACTTTGAAATATAAGTTTTTAAACTTGCTTTAAATGGAAAAAAAAGAGGTATTCAATTTTGTTCCCTTATGACCCCAAATAAAAATAATTACCCTAAACAACACTTATGAATTGTATAGCTATTTATTGCATCAGTTTAATGATAATAATTCATTGGATTTTATAATATAATTGAAATTTTAAGAAAGTGTTATTTTCACGTTGTCAAAAGACATGGTTTCACAATTAAACCACAAACCAAAGGCCGGACCCCAAAAGAATATAAATTTTTTCCCATGCATTTCACATTTATGAAATTAATAGATAACATTTATAACTCAATTCCATTAAATCCCAAAGAAGTTTGAATCTTGAACTTTAAAGGTGAATGGTTGCTTGAAGTTCTTAAGTCAAGTTGGTGTTGATCGATCAAATTGTCATTATCTGACTCTACATCACTTTCTAAAGGGTTCTCAAACCATTTTGTTCAAAATTAGGCTTTGTATAATAAGCACAACAAATGAAAATTCGTGTAATAAATTTATAAAGCAAAGTTCCAGGTTCGGTTTTTGAGACTGTGTTCGAACGAGTTATGAGAATAGCTCCAGGTCAAGCTCATATGGCTACTGAAATAATACCAAGTGGTCATGTGGGACTAGAAACTCGTAGTGGCAGGTCTGAAGTTGGCAGGAGCACTAAACATTTCCATGTATATTCAGAGAACGTGCAGGGTACATTTTTAGGTCTGGATGTACTCTACCTGGGAGGTCGGCAGGTATGAGAGAGGTATAGAATCAGGAGCAAAAAAACCCCTCCTGAGGATGTGCAAAGTTGAAAGGATTCTTCAGCATGGAATAACGAATGCCTTACATGCATCAGGATTATCGGGATATTCATTGCGAGATATCAAACTAATTTAAGGTTCTGGAGAGTACAAATACACAGGAATGCAATCTCCTACTCGAATAGAAGAGATTCTGACGGTTTAGTAAGCACTCTTGATTGGTATTGCACTTTTTATTTGCATGCCGTGGCGTAGTGAAGACGAGATGGGGCTTTGATGTAGCTAGCATAACTGGCGCCCTGTACACAGTACTCTTTTGGCTTTCTCCCAATAAATATATAGTAATATAATCTATAGATTATACCATTTAGCACCCCTCTGCGAGAGGCGCCTATGACATGATAGGGACCCTTACACCCTCTTGCAATGCCACTGGGATAGGGGCATTATAACCACCATGAGGATTGCTTTTTATATGTATTATATATAAAGACTGCTGTATTAATTTTGAGATACAAGTTGAAGGGAAAGAACCCGCCCCCCCTTGAAAAATGTCTAACTATTTCCCTGATGATGCGAATTATGTTACACGCCGAACATAATTACAGGTTTTATGAGTAAGACAAATGTGTACTTTATTAAATAATTTTCTTGTAGAATACAAAGATCGTTCGTACTTTAAGGAAATGATTTTGATAGCTAAGTTTTAAATACCGTATTTTTTGCGACGATTTGTTTCTACCTGATAGCCATGTTTCTTAAAATAGTTTTAGCACAATTTTTTTTAAAAGTAAACTTTTTCATAATACTGGCATGTCAGTTTTATCCCATTCTTCTTGGACCGTTTTCCGAAGTCCGTTCAGTGTTCTTGGATACCGTTTTCCAAAACCGAAAGCGAAAAACCCGATTGAAGAAGCATCAAGTTATTTTACAGGTATTGAATTAAATGGGATGCATTTTACTCATGTTTCTAATTCTTTCTTTGTAAAAGAAGTGGCAGCTGATTTAGAAGTGTGAATAGAAGTTTTGTCCGTATGAAGCTCAACTTTACAACTGTTCTTTCCATCTAAGTTTGGGATTTCTTCTTCAAATATTGGTTCTAAAATATTCTGACGATAGTAGAATAAATTGATTTTGATCTAACTTGAGATTTTTAAAATTCTTAATTTGCCGTTGTAACCAAATCCTTCAACTATTAGGATTCCCTTTGGGAACATTTCTGTACACTGACGAAGCCATTTCACACTGTCATTCCCTGAAGTTGAGCAATAGAAAATTAATCTTTTTCGATTACAGTCACTTAAATATATCCATGCCTCATCGAGTGTTATCACAAATTTCTATTTTTCAGCAGCTAGGTATTTTTCATATAATTTTTTTAGAATTTGTTTTTCTTTCAGAAGTATTTTCTTTCAGCCTTGGCAAAAGCGGATGAACTTTAGGTTTAAACGTGTCTTTTTATTTCAAAAGATAACAGTAGCAAACGATTAGTCTGAAGTTACCAAATTTTTATCTCAAATTTCAAATCAGAAAATGGATTACAAAATAGTTCCATAAAAGGCGAACGGCCTTCTGCATTTAAGCAATTATGTGATTTATTGATTATCCAAACAATAATATGCTAATATTGCTTTCTCCTAATGTTTGGGTCACGCAAGTATTCCAGACCTTGAAGACCTTTCGTTACTAGTGAAGCTAGTGTCTATGATCAGCTGTTATTGGGAGACGTGAGCTGAAGTGCGTTGTAGCTAGAGGACAAATCCATGCGCTCGCCTCCTTTAGTGGCCCAGTGCGTGGATGCAAAACATGCACCTTCGTACCAAGGTTGCCACCAGGGCGAGCACTGCAGTGGTGAATAATTGGCCATAGTGTGGAAGAGGAATTAAATTTTGATAAGTGTGTACACACTTACGCATGGAGTCCACCTCGAGGGCGTGATTCAGTTGGGTTTAATAGGTTCAATTGGTTTATATCCACCCCTGACCCTACTGAAATGTACAAACAATATAGCAAAAATATTGTAGTCCGTGAGACCGCAGATGAGACGTTAAAGGTTAAGTTTCAGTTCTTTATTATTAATAAGATCTTCTTTGTGGAGAATAATCTGAGTACAATGTTGTTTATCAATGACCTCTCGTTTGTTTTTTCTAGGTCTGGGGCTAATTTTGGGCTTGTTTACAAAAATAAGAACATTATAACTATAAAAAATAAAATTACTGTAATTTATAATACTAATTAAAATAATTTTAAGAGAAAAATACGCAATGAAATATGCATGTAATATATCAAAATTATTTCACCTAAAATATTTCTTAAAAATTCTCCCCCCCCCCCCTTCTCAATTCTTTCATATCTATTTTCTCACAAAATATCTTATCTAAAGGAATATTCGAGACTTGAATTCTTACAACTCATTTACCAAAACTAATGCAAATTATCTGACCATTTACCACATTTTTTATCTGTCCTAAACGTATACTTCCCTTTTTCAATGATCTAAGTTCCTGTCTGATTGCTAATATCGCATGACTAAGCTACTTTTACAGGGAAATAATTTGTCTCCACGTCTCGCTGTGGGGCCAATCTTGCAATCCACATGTGTTTCAATGTCTCATTCCCTTTTCTGCTTTTTCCAGAGTAACATGCTGTTTTCTGAGCTCTTAAAATAAAGTTAACTTTCATACTGACTCGTCATTCTCTTCAATGTGTCACGACTGCTAAATACTTAAGAATATCCTTACCTTAAGTCTGAGAAAGTAAAAACATTAGGGTATAAACTTTCTAATAATTAATATGACCAGTGTACTTAATTTTCATCAAATTACATTTTAGCCGGCAGGATTCTTCCAAGATCTAAACTACTTTTGTGGGTTTTTTTTTTTTTTTCAAGTGAATATTTCTTCATGGACTTTTGCTGAATTATTTTCGTCTGTGGATAATGTTTTAAAAATTACAGTGCAAGGATGAGGGACAACGACACATCGACGGAGATTTTCGAGGACAAAACAACGATTCAGAAACGAAGGGTTCTTTAACGATTAGTAGTTTCATGATAAATAGTTCAATGTGGAATTTGCGGAAGTTTGACCCTAAAGGACCAGTTAATGTGCAAATTTGGCTGAGATATTTTGAGGAAAAAAAACAGCGGATTTGACGAATGAAGACCGTGTAAGTATTATTTCAGACTATCTTGAGAGATCTGCCCTTGCTATTTTCATAGAAAAGGTCCTCGAAGTTACTGATTGGGACCAGATAAAATTTTTTTCCAACACAACAGACGATACAGACATTATCCTAACGCCTTTACAAGGCTCCGAACCGGTTACTCATTTAGCATCACCCGAGGAACACGTGTAGCTTAAAGTATGCTACGGACTTGAGTAACATTACCCCCCCCTGGGAATTTAGAAGCAGGGACCAAGCAGAAGACACCTCCCCCCGCCCAGGCTTGGCCTGCCACCCCCAGAGGTATCATTTGAGAACTTGCAGGACTTTGTGACCACGAACATATTTTACGTGCCCCAGTCACCTTTAGCGAACACGGCAGATCTGAGGCCGGCTCCAGCCCCGAACAATCAGTCTTTCAGACGAGATAAAATTAAAACTGATTGATCATTTTGTTGAGGAGGAAACATGTACTCTATCAAATTTTACTGAACTTAAATTTATCCATTGCAATGATTTAAAGGAATATTTCACTAAAAAACTAACTATCGGAAAGCTACTCAAACTTCATTCAACTAGTCTAATAGATGGACTAACCGATGACTTATCTGATAGAAAGAAATAATTATTCTTGATCAGAGACATTTCTTCTACCACGGAGTGGTTTTAATTAGCACAGCGAGTAGTAAAGCCTTTTCCAGAGAGGAGAAAGATGCCGAGACAGCCGATTCGACATGTTGGAGAAAATGCATTTAACTCCTACAGATATGATCGAAGCTCATTTCGGCAAGACAGAGGTGGCGAAAGTCGCCAACCCTACGTCAACAATTGTAGCAATGAAAATTCGAGGAGATGACGTTTTAGACTGAAATTTTTTTCGGTCAAAAATGTGTGAGTGTTTGGTTAGATACAGGTTCAAGACCAAAGGAATTTGTGAAAGTATGGATTATTATGATACTTATTTAACTGAAAATTTAAACAAAATCACAAAAAAAACACACTAGCCGATAGGATTAAACCTTCTAAAATTATTAACATAGACTCTTAAACTGGTTAAATTTGTAATAACATATCATTTTTCGATATTGATCCTCCTATATCACTGATTCTCCTCTTTATTGAATTTTAAATAGTGAAAGTGTAAAACTGTTTAATTTGAATTTAAATTTTGATGGTTTTTGTGTATACCAAAATAGTGAAAATATTAGTAAAATTTTTCCCTTAGACAATGTTTATAGTGAACGCCGTAGGAGATAGAATTACATCAAAATCTAGATAACATTGGTGGAGTAAAATATAAGAAAATAAATAACATTTGGACAATTAAGAAACAAGGTCTAACAAAATTTTGTGCTCCTTTCTCTTTAAGATTAAAATTGTTGGAAAAAGCAAATATTATTTATGGACACATATTGTATTATTTAGAAGTTTCAGCCATGTTGAATGCAATATATCCACAATATTATTGGATAGGATTAACTAAAGATGTAAGCAACTATGCGAAACACTGGGAAATATGTCAGTAAAATAAGAAACCAAGGCAACCCAGATTCGGCCTTTTACAAATGTTACATAACTCCTACGAACGAATCTTTTGAAATTCTTCCTATAGGCACTGTTGGTGGTTTAAACTATTATAATTCAACAAAAAGATATCTGCATCTTGCTATTGACCATGTCATTAGGTTTATTTGAACTTTTGCCTCAAAGAATGTTAATATAGATACCTATATTAATTGTTTAAGACAAATTTTTCGACATCAAGTGCCAAAGAAAATTTGAGCAATAGGAATACTGCTTTTACATCATCCAAATTCAAACATTTTCTGAGAAGCAATAATATTAATCAGCTTCTAACTATATCCCATAGGCCGCAATCGAATGGAAAAAATAAACGAGTAAATCAGACCTTAAACACTAGACGTAAATGTAAATTAATTTCATATCCAGGTAACATTTCTTGAATTATTATTATATCTTGAATTATTCTTGAATTATTACAAAATTATTACTTGAAGTAACTGATGAATTTAATGACACCCCTAGTACTGCGACAAAATTTGCCCCTTCTTATTTAATGCGTGGAAAATTACCATATCAAAACTTAATATAGAATCAGGAAATGTATCTTGCAATCGGAAGAAGCTAGGAACATTACTAGACAGAGGACTGTCTAAAAATCATGAAATAAATAAAGATACGAAACCCATTTCAAAGAATCTAAATTTAAAGTAGGTGATAAAGTAATACTAAAAAGCTCTACATACTCAAACATTCCAAATCTCAATCAAGTATTTTCAGGGTCCTTCGTAATTTTAAACTAATTTCAAGAGTAAATTTTAAGATTAACAAACCTTATCCCCTTAGTAAAAAAGATAGCGAGATAGTACATTCCACTAGACTCAGACATTTTAATCCTGCAGACAATTTTAAATTAAATTTTAGAAAAAGTAGAATCCCAATTTGTAGCCAAAATTCTAAAACACACATACACTCACACACACACAAGCGCGCGTGCTGGAAAAAAAAAACAGAATAAAACAAGAACGGAGAAAAAAAATATTCCAATTTTATAGAGAGCGGAATAATTCTATTATTCTCATCGATAAAAATGCGAGTCGCCAGTGACCTTCGGAGGTGGAAGCAACATTTTCAAAGCAACAATTATGCTGCACTTCCAATTTTAACGAACAAAGACTGCACCATTTCTTCGGCTTGAGCGTAACTTGAAAAAACTATTCTAAATTGTTACGACATGTCAGTTTCAGTCTGAATTGATAATACGGAAGTTTGTGAACCATGTTTTAATTCTATTTTCGCTAGATGAGAGTGAGGTGTTTTGCCTCTGTACTTTGCGGTTTGAACAGATGTTTTCACACTTGTGAATTTGAAAGACGATTTATGCTGATTTTTGCTGATTGTGTGCCAACTGTTATGATTTATTAGAGGGGTTTTGAGATTACGTCTTTATGGTCTGAAGGAATTGTTGGGCTGATTACGAACTCTGACAAAATGATATTTTGACGTTTTTATCTCTCATATTTTTCCTATTCACTTTTTATATTTAATTGTAATTAATAATCATTCTTGACTTTTTGTTTTTTATTAATTGAATTGTATATAAAGAATATTAAGCCTAAAGTGTTTTTCATATGCTTTTTCCTTTTGCCATTACTTCTACACATATTTTTAACAACTTTGATGTTTTAATCTTGCACTTAAGGATTTTCAGATTTTGATTTTATAAACTGAATAGTAACAAGCATTTGATTTAAAGTTTTCAAGCGTTTTATATTTTTTACACTTTCATATTTTGCCGATTTTTTAGATTGTTAATAAATGTGTTTATCGTTTTTTGAATTTATGATGTGTTATATTAAAGGTAATGTTAAAGAATAATAAAACGTCTGCCGTACAGGAAATATTTAAATTGATTCTATTGATACCAGTTAGAACTGCGGTGTTTTCATTTTGAGTATTCAGTTCGATTTATGACTTTTAAGAGATTTGATTAATATGAAAAAAAAAATGAATATTTAAAATATGATCTAATTTTTAAAATATGAATCAAATACAAGGTAACTAAATTTTTTTCAAGGAACAATGTTGGGGAGAGAAGTTTAGTTTGATTTTCAATGTAGAGTTAGTTTATTTTTCTAATATTTAACTCCGGAGAGACACTCTGCAAATTCAAGAGATAACTTAGGCGAGTCTCTTGCCGTTTTGTTCCTCAGCTCCTTTGGGTCATGACCGCCTTAGAGACAAGCCTATTCTACTCTCAGATACTCTTGAGGTTGAATATAGTTATTTTGTTTCGGTTATTCCCTTCATTTAGAGGATGAGTAAAGTCTGACTGATCATGATGTGGGAGTCTGTCAACCCTCATACTTCTGATCTTTGGTAGAAAAAAAGAATGTTTCAAAATGTTGTTCACTAATATAAAATTTGAGAATAATTTGACTTGTCTCAGGTTACTCGTAAATATATCCAATGTTTTGAGAAATCAATTTCATGTTTTTTTTTATTAAATTGGAGAAAACTGTCAAAACAGAAATACGTAGTCACCTCCCACAGAGGGATGAGCCTTTTGTCGTTTTGTGTGAGCACCTTCGTGGTTACCAGCAATTCTGAAAGTTGGTCACCACAGAGAACAGCCATTTTTCTCTTTCTCCAAATATTTTTCTCAGGAAAGTTAAGTTTAAAAAAACTGTACACTTTGAGTTAATCATTTTTACATGGACGATATTCAATTTCATAATGATAATTGTTCATACAAACGTGTTTACTGTAAATTTTCATTTGTGTGTATTATTATTCTTATTATTTTTGTTTGTATTTTCATTACTTATTATCTTTTCAATGTTTATTTGTTCATATATTGATTCTTTATAAGTTTTGCGATGGTGCAGGAGAGTCATGAGAACAGAATAAATTTATTGTTTTCAAATTTTGATTAATTTTGTGGGGAATTACCTTATGATGGGTTACGGACAAACCTTTTGATTCTGAAACCCTGATGTCTCCAATTATCACACAGTGGCAAGAAAGCTTTTGTCT
Source organism: Pardosa pseudoannulata (assembly GCA_032207245.1). NCBI lineage: Eukaryota > Metazoa > Arthropoda > Arachnida > Araneae > Lycosidae > Pardosa > Pardosa pseudoannulata. Next base: position 67,691,861 of record CM063503.1, read on the forward strand.
CTTCTATATTAATTTTCATATTCTGTTATAATTTTATTAATTTTTTGAGAATAATTTTAATATACATATCTTTTTTGTATACTATAATGTTATATTTTGTAAAAATGTCACACTTTAGCGAGACAATTTTCTCTTTTTTCGGGGGAGGGGTATATGTAATATATCAAATCTATTTCACTAAAAATATCTCTTAACAACTCTTATTTCCGGCCTTCTCAACTCTTTCCTATTTTCCCAGCCACAAAATATCTTATCTAAAGGAGTGTCCGCGACTTGAATTCTTCCAACTCATTTCCAAAAGCTAACATTGAAATAAATACAAATTATCTGACCATTCACCACATTTTCTAGTTGGCCCAGGCGAATACTTCACTTTTTCGATGATCTAATTTCATGTCTGAGTTACTTTATCTGGGAAAGAATTCATCTCCGCATCTCTCTGTGGGGTCAACCTCGTGATCCACACTTGTTTTAACGTATCATTCCCTTATCTGCATTTGCCAGAGTAACATACTGTTTTCTGAGCTTCAACGTTTTCACACGGAAGTTTCACACGGATTCGCCGTTCTCTTCAATGCATCACAATTGCTAGATACTTAGGATTCTTGCCCAGCAAGTCCGGGCAAGTAAAAACAATAGGGGCTAATTTTTTTAATAACTTAATGTGACTGGCGGACTTAATTTTTGCTGCGTTAGATGCATAAATAAAAAAAATTCGATTTTTATGCCTCGAACCTTTTTAATTTCCCTAGGATGCTCAGGTCTGTTTTGAACCCATATCAAAATTGACTTTTGCAATTCCATTTTATTTTTGAGAATTTCTCAAAAATATTTTATGAGCTTCTTTCCTTAGCCGCAGAAAATATACAGAAAAGTGTAATTCATTTGTTTAAACGGTAGCTACACTGGTGTGCTAAACTGGAAAGTGAAGCTACTGGAAAGGGAAGATATCACTCAAATGGATTGGCCAACGTACTTCTCTGATTTATATCCCATCGAACATGTGTGGGATGTTTTGGGGAGACGCACTGCAGCACGCTTACATCCTCCGAAGAACACCCAACAACTCAAACAGATGTTGATTGTGGAATGGACACTCCTACCGCAAGAAATGTTGGACCAGCTGGTTTTGAGTATGCGGAGACGGTTCGAAGCAACCGTTGCAGTTAGGGGAGGGGCATATCCCATATTAAGGAACATCTGCTTGTTCTTCCTCTTGGATTGACAATTATGAGTCACGACAGTATGCGTTAAATAAAGCTTTTTTGTTTGATTCCATACCGCATGCATTGTACTCGTTTTTCAGCGCCGATACTTTCGTCATCCTTTACATACATAATACTCTCCCTCATTCGTGACCTTCATGTCTCTCGGATGATTTCTCGTGGAGTTATGGCAAAAAACCCACCTGTTGCTAAAGTTTTGCACACCAGTGTATTAACAGCAAAAATTGTAATACGTAATTCTTTCGGGATAATTTTGACCATGTGGATTATTCAATGCAGAGAATAATGAGGACAGCAACTTTCATTATATTATTCAATTATTATCACCGTGACAATGCATTTGTGCTTCTCTTCTTTTTCGTTATGTATAAGTTTCCTGTTGGCGCAACAGATAGTGGGAATAAGTCTTGGGTGATTCTCAGGAATAGGTAGTTTCTGTGACTGTTATTAGCTTCCTGCTTTAGAAAGAGTATGTAAATACACGTTATTTTTACAGTTGTTCTTTTTGCACGTTTGATTATCCAAAAGTTCAAAATTATAGTCATAGATGTAAAATAAATATTTCTTACATATTTCTCTTCGATGTATAATTTTACAAATCTATGTAAAAATACAGTATATAATAAATATCGTAAATATATATCTTATGTTGTATCGCATTTAAAAATTTATAGTAATTTTCTAGGTGAAAGGTTGAATTACATCCTTGTTATGCATAAGTCCGGAGTAGATTGATGAATTCAAAATTCCTTATGTTATAAAAACTTGCCTGTAAGATAAAGATAAACGATATACAAATATATGAAAGGGTATATAAAATAACTAAATAAATGATTTAATTATTAATGCTTATAAAGTAGGACTAAAATTCAATAATCACGAATAACCCCCCCCCCTATGGATCGTTTTTGATTCGAACTCTTTAGGTAAGGGGTAGGGAACCATTTTAATAAAGAAGGTCGGATTAATTGATGTACCTACAAATTCGACTAAGAAGATGCTACTTGAAATATTTTTGCGTCCATATAAGGGCAATAATTGTTATAGTATCAATATTTAATTACATTTAAAAAAACTTCACTACTTCAAATATTAGACCACTTCAAATAAAAATAATTAAGTAGAAGTATTTTTAAATAAATTTATTACATTATAATGAAATACAATAGAAAAATAGCAATATTAAGTTATATAAAAATTACATAGCAACAATACAATTCTATTCATTTTAAAGCTGTCGTGATATATATAAATATAAATTAATACAGGAGATAAATTTTATGAAGGCCACATTAGAAACTCGAGGAGACCACATGCGGTCTCAAGGCCACACATTACACACCTATTCCTTAAGGGCATGCTACATTATAACAACGTAAGAAGGTTAAAACTCAGTAGAGGATTGTTTTTGGAGTGATGAACCCTAATCGTGACTAACTACATAAATACTTAGACTTTTTCTATCCATTTCCTTTTTCAGAGTTATAACCAAAGAATGGTAGAGTTCAAACGTTTTACACTGACTTACATTAATTTTTGCTTTTAACATTTCTATTCTTTTGAACTTCTTCAGTAGGTTGTAAGGTATAAATAATGAAGAAATTGTAAAACTGCCTCACTGTGATATAGGGATAAACTGCCGAAGAACCCGGGCTACCACTGCTCTCCCATCACGTATCAAGCCAATTCCAAGGCCTGTTTTAAGGGGATAATAAATTAAAAAAAAATTAAAACCTCTTACTACTCTATTTTAGCATTGTAGCTATGTTATTATTAAATGTACTGTGTTATTACTTATTTTGTAAAGAGTAAATCAGAGAGGAAAAAATTGTTATCTTCTGTTTAATTATAATGTGTATATGTATAGTGTAAAAATTGTGTAGCATGTTTTCTTTTTCTTATTTTTTATTAATGAGTCGGAAGTTACTTGTTAAAGTAGCCACATCTGTAATTTAGCCACATTGTGGATATAGAGCTCTAGCTCCCAGGCGCCACAAACCCTATTATTTCTACTTCTATGTCCACGTTTACGTCTACGTCTACGTCATTTCTAATCTTATTCCAAACATTTTTTGCTACTTGGAATAAGTTCACTTAAACATTTCTTTATTCAATATATCCTGTAATCCATTTAGAAACTTTAGCAGATGACGAGTTTCACTCGTCATCTGCTTACCTGGGCGAAGTTACGGTGGACGAGTTTGACTCGTCATCTGAATTTAAGAAGCAGGCGTTGACATTTGCGACACCTCCACCAATGGGCGTTTATCGCAAACAATTGCCTGAAGTTTGTTTATGACCTCTTACAGTTATTACAGAATATTCCGGCAACAGAATTAAAGAAACACCCTACAAAACGGTGTCGCGTATGTTATAAACATAAAATAAGAAAATAAACTACTTGGCATAATGGAAAGTACCTTTTCATTTACCAACATGTTTTGAAAAATACCCCACGGTACAAAATTATTAGACTTTGAGTTGGTTCTTGTTCTATTTAAATATTTCTATTTTCTTTCATTTATATATTTATTATATTTTGTAACTAAAATGTTGTTTCAAAAATATATTTATATCACCAATATAAGTATATTCCAAATAAAATGTATTACTCTTCATATTAATCCATATAGCGACATATTAAATCCTTTCCCATGGACATAAAAATCTTCCCATAACACCCTACAAAACGGTGTGGCGTATGTTATAAACATAAAATTAGAAAATAAACTACTTAGCATAATGGCAGGTACCTTTGCATTTAACAACATGTTTTTAAAAATACCACACGGTACAAAATTATTAGACTTTAAGATGGTTCTTGTTCTATATAAATATTTCTATTTTGTTTCATTTATATATTTAATTATATTTTGTAATTAAAATGCTGTTTTCAAAAATATATTTATATCACCAAAATAAGTTTATTCCAAATAAAACGTATTACTCTTCATATTAATCCATGTAGCGACATATTAAATCCCATTAGCGACCATAGCGACATATTATTTTCCATGGGCATAAAAATCTTCAAATAACACCCTATAAAACGATGTCGCGTATATTATAAACATAAAATTAGAAAGTAAACTACTTAGCATAATGGCAGGTACCTTTGCATTTACCAACATGTTTTTAAAAATACCACACGGTACAAAATTATTAGACTTTAAGTTGGTTCTTGTTCTATATAAATATTTCTGTTTTGTTTCATTATATAGTGCTGTTTGTTTTGACTGAAGGTGGAACAAAAAATTCGAAAAGAAACACTAATTTGGTGCAAGGATTGCGAGGTAGGACATTGCCTCGAGCCTTATTTCGAAATTTATCATACTCATTTCTCATTCATACTTCATACTTCATTTCTCATAAATATTTTGTAAATCTTTTGCATTTTTAAATAGTATATACATTTTGCTTTTGTATTTTATAAAATAAATGATAATTTAACCAAGATTAATTTTCAAAATTTAACTTTTATATCATTATTTTTCAGTTTCATTTTTCCGAACATCATTTTTTAGGACCTAATTCTATATTTAAAAAAAAAACCACTCTTTTACAAAAATTTTTTGTAAATTTTGACTCTAAAATGTATATAGATTTGAAATATGTAATAAAAAAATACGCAATTTTTGAACCTATTTTGATAAAATAAATACGCAGCGAGAGGGTTAAATGAATTAAAATGGTAGAGAATAGGTTTTTAAAGAAATATTAGAGTTAATTAATTTTGATATATTACATACTTATATCATCAATATATGTATATTCCAAATAAACTGTATTCCTCTTCATATTAATCCATATAGCGACAAATTAAATCCTTTCCCATGGGCATAAAAATCTTCAAATAATTCATTACTCAAAGGGTTTACTTACTTTTGACCCAAAACACTTACCCCATCAAGCCCGTGTTTCTATTATTCAAAGCTCTCTTTATGTAGAGCCATGATATGTGTTACCTGCGACACAATCGATGCCAAATATCCCTCTACATTGAATCTTTTCGAGCAGGTGCTCTGCTTATTTACTTTTGTCCATTTTTTTTCCATCTCATAAAATCCTGAAATAAAACTGATGAGTGAATGACTCTAAAAATTTCTGAATCTCATATTTTGATTACTCAGATAATTGAGCTTCATTAAATAACGATAACTAGAAATATGACAATAATCTGTTTTTTCGTTTGATGATTATTCATACCCCACGGGAGCTAAAGATTCTATTTATAAAAATTGGGTTAAATGAGTTTCAGAAACATTAGATACAATTTCTAATGACATAACGGAAAATTTATTCTGATATTTTATCATCTGTCTGCGATTACCGGAAGTTGGTTATAATACATCATTTTTAACTTTTTTTTTAAAATAAAAATAGAGAATGATCTTGCTGTCAGTAGATCGATAAATCAGAGATTAAAGATATATTTACTATCGTCTGATGCTAGAATTTTTCCTCTAAATTATTTTCTAAATGACACTTACCCCCATAGAAATTATCCAGTTATGGTTCCGAAAAGAAGTTAAACAGTTATTAAGATATGTTTGAACCAACGGGGGTAATTTTATATATTTAACACTGTGATACTAATAATTGGTTGGTGAAAACATTAAATGAAGAAAAAGACAGTTGTTATATCAAAACAATAAACGTTTTTGTTCAGACACATGTAAAAATATACAAAAGTATACAAGAAATAAAAAAATATGATTTGAACATATATCGAAGGATACTAAATTTCTTTATATTATTTTTTATATAAAATTAAAACAATTATATATAAATATATATATAAAGATTTATATATAAAAATATATATATATATACACATATATAATACACACAAACACATAAATAAAAATAACATATAAACATACACACAAACAAGACATATATATATATACATATAAATTATATATAAATATATATATATAATATATATTTACAATATATATATATATATACATTATAAAAATATATAAATATATATCATATAATATATATATACAATAATATATATATATTCATATAATTATATATATATATAATATATATATATATATATATATACATACATACATACATATATATTATACATACATACAAAATATATAATAAATATATATAATATTAATATATTATATATATATTATATATATATATATATATATATATATATATATATATATAATATATATAATATATTGAAGATAAAGAACTTAGAATAAAGTAAATTAAAGATAGTAAAATTTAGTTTTCGATCCTTTTTGTTTATAAGTACGGATTTTTAATTTAAAAATGTATTTATTGTTGCCTTATGTTTCCTTATTTTTCTTGAACTTTGAGATCTTTCTTTAATATGTAAATTATATATTTCTCGAATATTCTGTTTTATAAAAAGATAACTATTTGTAGAACTTAGTCTTGTAAAGTTGCAAATTGCTACTTAGCTTCAATAAATTAGTCTGTTAAGTTAAACAGTGTGTTCATTCGAATGTTCGTGACAATATGTGTATGTATATCTATCTCTTTCTCTATATATAATACATATGTATATATATATATATATATATATATATATATATATATGCATATATATATATATATACATCTGTATTATATATATACAAAATATATATACATCTGTATTATATATATACATATATATATAAATATACATATGTACATATATATACATACAAATATATATATATACATATATATTATATGTATACATAAAATAAATATATATATTTATATATATTTATATAATACATATATATAAAATATTATATATATATATATATACATTTATATAAATATATATATATATATTATATATATAAATATATATATACATATATATATATATATATATATATATATATAATATATATATATATATATATATAATATTATATATATATATATTTTATATTATATATATATATTATATATATATATATAATATATATATATATATATATATATACAGCGGACTGTTAATGTGATCGCGGTTAATGTTTATCGCTCATAGTTATGATCATTTAAATTTTCATCATTTTATTTTCTCTTATATTATCGCTTTATTTATCGTTACATCATATCAGTTTCGAAGCTCATTTTAATGGCAAAGGAATATTCATGTATTCAGAAGTAATATTTTTCTTTTTCGCTGTTGTTTGAATTTTCAGAATTTCTCCCTAACCATAGGGAAATATAATAACATAAAATATTAAATTACAAGTTACCTAATATTTAGAACAATTTCAGAACAATTTAAAAATGTTATTTATTCGTAATACAGTATATTAATATATATATATAATATTATATCGCTTATATATATATATATATATATAATATTTCTCTATATATATGTATGTTTAAATATCTATATATATCGTTGCATATATATTCATATATATTCGAATATTATAACTTGCAAAGGATATATATACAATATATATAGAATAACCCATATTTTCTTTCCTTCGCTATATATATATAAATATATATATATAAATGTAACGAACAAAGGAGTATTATACATATATAATTTTACAGAAATACATATATATATAATATATTACAGATAAGAAGAAGACAACACTTTCTTATATAATATATAAAATATTATATTACATATATTATATATACATATATTCTCATATATTATACATATAGAAATATATTCAATATAATTTTCATATACATACAATAAAATGTATACAATAATAATGTATATTTGACATATATATATAAATGCATACAATTAATTTTAAACTTTAAATTACCAGATATAAAATATATATTGACATTTTAACATATATACATTATAAAAACATATATATATAATGTATATTTTATTGCTCTATATATATATATATATATATATATATATTATATATATCTATAATTAAAATATAATATATATTATATATATAAATAAATATATATTCTCATATATATATATAAATATTCTATACACCATATATAATATATACAATCTATATATATATATATTATCGCTATTAATCTATTCTTATATATATATATATATATATATATATTATTCGTGTATATTGCAATTCATATTAAATATTCAATATTATATAATATGGATAAATTTTTAATTAAGCGAGCATTAGACGATATACAAGCATATAATATACACAGACGATAATTAAAATAAAATCAAGAAAATATTCTCAAGAATACTTAAATTTTTTTCACTATACTGAAGTAAATAAAGAAGAAATTGTATCATTTGCTCAAAAAATAGACAGCATGAAACCTAATAAACTTAAACGACATTTGGAAACGCTTCATATATACGTAAACAAACAGAGAATTCTTCAAATTAAAATTAAAATCATATAAGCAAAAAAACATTGTTTAAAAAACTTTGTCTGTGAATGAAAAAGCTTTAATGTTACAAACTTTCATATAAAAATATAGATTAAAAGCCTCACACCATTGGTGAAGAGCTTATTTTGCCAGCCGCAATTGAGATTGTAGAAATATGTTTGGAGATAATTTTGCAAAATAATTGCAGTCTAATATTCAAATGATATGTTGTCAAATTGCTGATATAATGAAGATGTATATCAGCTTTTACAATATGCGTAAAATTGTTTTCAATACAACTCGATATGCAACAGATATAATAAAGATGCTATTCATTGCTATGTTATATTTTGTGATGATTTGTCAGTATAGAAGAATTACTTTTCTGCAAACCAATAGAACTCAAAGCAACAGCATAATTATTTGCTATTATAAATATATTTATGAACGAGGCAAACATAGAATATAAAAATTGCGTATATATACATATATATTCTATATATAGATTAAATATTCAAGCATATGTAATACATAAAATACATATATATACATTGCATATATACATATATATATTTATTAAAGAAATATATTTATATTGTGTTAACTATATTGTAAATATATATTATAATATAAAATAGACCCTAAATTAAGAATCTTTTATATATTAAAGACATTATACATTCAGCGTTACTATTTTATACAAATATCACGATAAAATATTGCAACGTGTTTATAATTAAAAGAGAAATTTTTTAGAAGAGGAAAACAGACCGGAATATAATTTTCGCGATATATTATTTGTGATGAAATATATACATACATATTCGAGAAATTAAATAACATATATATATATGCAAGGAGCAAATACACATATATTATACGAGTGATAAAGTTTATGCTTTTTGTAGGAAATAGAATTGTAGCAGATTTAAAGCAAGAAAACTTAACAATGTTGCAAATTTTGAATGATTGTATTTAAAACTTACAAGGCTAAGAACAACATGTAAAATGTTTTTGCAACCATTGAAAATCATTTAGCAATGCTAGCAAAGAATTTTAAAAAGTACTTTCTTCTGACGTGTATCAAGTTACAATTGAGGGATCCATTTCAAAAAACTCCCGAAGGACTCTCAGTTGAAGAGGAAAATTCATAGACTTACGGAAAGCGGCGAAACAAAGACAATTTAGTAAAATCACTCTTTGAATTTTCAGGATATGATGAGTTTTCTGCACTAAAACAGCATTCGCATTCTACTACATTTTTCAACATCTTATTTGTGAAACTGGATTTTCTCTCTCCGTTTGAAGACAAAATATGATCTTTATAGAAAAAGAACTGAGAGTGTCATTTCTAATATTAAACCCTCCTTCGAAAAACTTTGCAAAGGAAGGATCACAATAATTATTAAATTTGTTTTTAATTTATAAGTTGTTTTAATTTAATAAGTTAAATTAATATGTCAAAATGTATTTTGTTTTGTAATGTGTGTGTGTTCTTTCCTTTCAGTCACTTAATCAATTTTTTTAAATATTTTCTTTTGGATATGCTCGCGCAATGGTTGATCGCGTAAGGGGCGCGAAGGTTGAAATGTATTCACTGCCTTGTTCGCTTACATGCAGTTTGTCGATATGGAAGCCAGAAAGCGAAATGATTTAACATTAAAACAAAACATCGAAATTTTAAATAGTTATGACAGGTTACCAAAAACTAGTCAGCGCAATGCTTCAGCGCAGTTAAAGATTTCTCAGCTTCTGAACTGCATCGAAAGTGTTGAAACGTGGCGTACAACACCGCTCCAATGACTTTAAAAAACATTAGGATTACGAACAATTTATCAATGAGCTTCTCAGGTTACCAAAAATGAGTCAGCGCAATGCTTCAGCGCAGTTACAGATTTCTCAGCTTCTATTGGGCAAAATTTTGAAAAATCGTGATGAACTTACTAGAAGAGATAAACAAAATAAAAATACGGAGTGCAACATCTTCTGCATTGAAAGTGTTGAAGATTAGAGTACAACACCGTTCCGATTACTTAAAAAGCATTATGATTACGAATAATTTATCAATGAGCTTCTCAGGTTACCAAAATGAGTCAGCGCAATACTTCAGCGCATTTACAGATTTCTCAGCTTCTATTGGGCAAAAAGGTTGAAAAATCGTGATGAAGTTACTAGAAGAGATAAACAAAATAAAAATACGGAGTGCAACAGCTTCTGCATTGAAAGTGTTGAATCGTGGAGTACAACACTGCTCCGATGACTTTAAAAAACATTATGATTACGAACAATTTATCAATGAGTTTCTCAGGTTACTAAAAATGAGTCAGTGTAATGCTTCAGGGCATTTACAGATTTCTCAGCTTCTATTGGGCAAAATGTTAAAAAATTGTGATGAACTTACTAGAAGAGATAAACAAAATAAAAATACGGAGTGCAACAGCTTCTGCATTGAAAGTGTTGAAACGTGGAGTACAACATAGCTCCGATGACTTTAAAAAACATTATGATTACGAACAATTTATCAATGAGTTTCTCAGGTTACCAAAAATGAGTCAGTGTAATGCTTCAGCGCATTTACAGATTTCTCAGCTTCTATTGGGTGAAATGTTGAAAAATCGTGATGAACTTACTAGAAGAGATAAACAAAATAAAAATACGGACTGCAACAGCTTCTGCATTGAAAGTGTTGAAACGTGGAGCACAGCTGCGATGACTTTAAAAAACTTTATGATTACGAACAATTTATCAATGAGTTTCTCAGGTTACCAAAAATGAGTCATCGCAATGTTTCAGCTCATTTACAGTTTTCTCAGCTTTTATTGGGCTAAAATTTGCAAAATCGTGATGAACTTAATATAATAGATAAACAAAATCAAAATACGGAGTGGAACAGCTTCTGCATTGAAAATGTTGAAACGTGCAGTACAACACCGCTCCGATGACTTTAAAAAACATTATGATTACGAACAATTTATCAATGAGCTTCTCAGGTTACCAAAAAGGAGTCAGCGCAATGCTTCAGCGCATTTACAGATTTCTCAGCTTCTATTGGGCAAAATGTTAAAAAATCGTGATGAACTTACTAGAAGAGATAAACAAAATAAAAATACGGAGTGCAACAGCTTCTGCATTGAAAGTGTTGAAACGTGGAGTACAACACCGCTCCGATGACTTTAAAAAACATTATGATTACGAACAATTTATCAATGAGCTTCTTAGGTTACCAAAAATGAGTCAGTGTAATGCTTCAGCGCATTTACATATTTCTCAGCTTTTATTGGGCAAAATTTTGAAAATTCGTGATGAACTTACTAAAAGAAATAAAGAAAATAAAAATACGGAGTGCAACATCTTCTGCATTGAAAGTGTTGAAACGTGGAGTACAACACATCTCCGATGACTTTAAAAAACATTATGATTACGAACAATTTATCAATGAGCTTCTTAGAAAAAATTGTAGACAGTCAACAATTGATCCATTTTTTTTAATTATGTATATAATTCTTAAGTTTTAAAGGATAATATACAGTCCATAAATATAGTGAGATTATCATTTTATTTGAAATTTAGTACGTGTATTAAATAATTTATCTAATTTTTTCACATCGTTTATTGTTATCAATCGGTTATTGTCATCAAAATCAGAGTGTAAAGTGGTCTACTGTATATACTAGACGACCCATAGACGTTGTCCTGTTTTAACGTTGTAAATCCTAAGATTGTAAATGTTTTTAAATAAATTATAATTATGCCGTTGTGATGGAAAAGTGAGGAAAAAAATTCTTTTAAATATACTTGACTCCCCACTCGTACAATCATCACAAACGTAATTATATCAAATTCAAATTCCCCCATGTTAAACGGGGATTCGATCCACGGACTTCTAGTACTGAAGCCCGTTGAGCTGACCAAAGCCCCACAAATACGTTGGCAGAACAGCGTTTCAAGCGGCATTTTAATAATCTCAATAAGCACGCTATCTGGATTTTAATAAAACATTTTCTATCGAATAAAATAGGGAATCTAAACCATTCTCGAATCAACTTAATTAATACACAAATTTATCAAAAATCAGTCCAGACGTTTAGGAGGAGTTCTATTATAAATACATAACAGAAGACTTATATATAATATATATATATATATATATATATATATATAATATATATATATATATATATATAAACAAACATGTATGGATCTTTTATTAATGAAAATGTGCATCTCTCTCTCTGTTACATATATAAAAAAAAAAAAAATAAGTAAATAAATAAACTTATATTTCTTTATTTATATTTTTATATAAACAAACATGTATGGATCCTTTTATTAATGAAAATATGCATCTTTGTCTCTCTCTCTCTGTTATATACATAAATATAAAAATAAATATACATATATTTATATAAACAAACATGTATGGATCTTTATTAATGTGTATCTTTCTCTCTCTCTCATATATATAAAAATATATATATATATATATATATGTAATATGTTATATTTATATATATATGTATAAATATATGTATATGATATATGAAATGTATAATCATGTTATATATATATATATATATATATATATATATATATATATATATATATATATATATACATATATTATTTACATTTATATAAAACAAACATGTTTAGATCTTTATTAATGAAAATGTGTATCTTTCTCTCTCTCTTTATATATGTATAATATATATATATATATATATATTATATATATATATATATATATATATATATATATATATATATATATATATAACTGGCGAATTTTCTCTCCCGTTACACAGTGATAATATCACCTATTATTTTTTAGTACCCGGGGTTATTGAACAATGGGCAGATCTTAAGTAAATTTCAGAGTTATTTTCAGTCATGACTCCATTCTATTAAAAGAAGCAAGTCCAACTTGGAACTTCAATTTTATTTTAGACTAAAATAACAGAACATCTCTACCAGACGAGAGATCAGCATGGAATGATTCACGAAAACAAGCTTCTATTACAAAATTCGCCCCACAGTAAGTGAAAACGCGGAGTTTTCCATGAGACTAGTAGTGTAATCAGCGTTAATGACAGTCAAAAGGAAACTTAGATCATTTAAGTCAGCTCGTCAGAAATGTGACCACTGGACAGAAAATTATCATTTATTCTAGCGTGAGTTTTGGGAGATGGGTAAAAAGAATTTGAGACAGCGAAAATTATGTTTAATTCTGAGATTTTGTGGATGGGAAATTAGGTATGAACAATGAGAAGGGAAAAATAAAACTTTTAGATAGATATTTTAGGTGTAATAATTTTGATAAGTTTCTAACACACATATGTATATATGGAACCCTTGGCAATGCTCTTCAAGTCCAATTTATTCCGAGCTAGCGAAGTTTTCCTTTCGTAGTTTGGCAACAACTCTTACCAGTGGAAAGCAGAGATATAGACAAAACTCGGAAGCAGACTCGGAAGGTCGTTAAGTGCAAACGTCACTTGAGTTTCCTGGTTTTATTGATGATTATTATTAAACGTTAATCCAGACGGGATTTGATGTTTAACCTACCTATATGTTTCCATTAAATGTTTGTATTTGTAAACCTGAGTAGTTAATTGTATGCTCATGCCATCCAGGACCCACATATATATACATACAAACATGCATATAAATAAATATAATATATATATAAGTGTGTGTGTGAGTGATGAAAAAAAGCAAATTTTATAAATTTTACAGTAAACGAAAAGTGAAAATATATAGTTACAGTTGATGAGAATAGCATTTACCTATCTGATTGCAATAAAAAAAGACTGATTTACTTCCAAAAATGGAATAACGATTGCCGAATGGTAGAGCGCTGCTCTTCGGTACCGGAGTAAGCGGGTTTGAATCCCGTTGCTGGCATAGATGTTCGTAGCCATTCGGAATCGGCTTTAAGCAGTAGGTACCGGTCTCATTAGCCCTCGTGAGCAAAGGCGTAGACCGTAGGGTTCCAACCAAAACCAAACCAAACTTCCAAAAAAGAGCAGAAAAAGTCTCAAAATGTTGGTTCAAAGAAATTAAGAAAAGTTTTCCTAAAGGTTTATGATTATTTCTATATTATCTTTCTATATTAGAGCTTAAAATTAGGAAAAATGGGAAAAAAAAAGTCAAAGTTACTTCTAATATGTATCAGAAATATGTTTTGACATCTATTTTTAAACAAGAAATTCTTTACCCTAGCAATCTTCATTGAGTTAAGTTTCTTCCCGATAAGGCTATAATCCATATCTATAAATCCACTACTATATTAAAAAAAGAGAGAGAGACATGACATCAGAATCGAAGCTATTCACTTTAAATACATCTCACCCAAGTCCCCTCGCGTGTTTCCTAAGTATTATTGTACATTTATATTTCTAAAAGAAGCTCTATTTTATAAGCAGCATCCCAAAATAGTGGATAGGCTTTAGATAATTGTGAAAGAGGAGTCCAACAAAATAACCCTGATGTTTTAAGAAATGCTCTGTGATCTTGAAAACCAAGATGTAGTATGATAGTTCAACAAAATCAGATTGAGTTTGGTTTGGCGTTTTTCTCTCGAGAGCTAATGAGACTGGGTAATTAGATTGAACATATTAAAAATAAAATTCTAATGTTTGTTTATATACATATGTATTTTTGAAAATGCACAATGAACAATAATTATTAATCTCGGACAGTCGTAGTTAAAAAAATTTAATTTATAGAACACAAATAAAAATGAAAAAGAAAATGTTCATATTTGTTTGCATGTATGTATCTTTTCAAAATCGCTACATAAATGTGTAAACACACACACACTCTCTCTCTACACACACACACACACATATATATATATATATATATATATATATATATATATATATATATATATATATATATATATATATATATATATATATATGTAATACATCACAATTATTTAACTTTAAATTTTCCTTAGAAACCTCCTTTCTCCCATTCTAATTCCTTAAAATCTCTTTCCCAGCCTCTAAATGTCTTAATCAAAGGAGTGTCCCCGACTTAAAATTCTTTTGATACATTTCCCAAAGCTTTCTGTCCAATAGATGTAAATTTTCTGTCCATTCAACACGTTTTCCTGCTGTCACAGACAAAAGGCTCGGCTTTTCTCCTGATCTTAACAGTTTAATTAGATGACTAAGTTTCTTGTTCCTTGGGAAAATTCTTTTTGTCTTCGCTCTTGGGTGCACCTCTGTTCGAGCAAAGTGATTTTTGTGTCTTTCTTTTGTCTGTCATTAAGTAGTAAAGATGTCCTTTTCTAGCAGCTCTTAAATAAAATTTCGTTTAGACTTGGACTTGTGTGCCGTTCTCTTCAATGTGGCTAGACTGCATCGTATTTTATTACTGCTAGCTAATTTGGCTTCTCCTTGTCCAGCAAACTGGGCAAGTAAAAATAATAGGGGCTATAATTTCAAATGTGTTCAGCAGTTATATAATTCCTGGATTACATACATATATATAAACATATATATATATATATATATATATATATATATATATATATATATATATATATATATATATATATATATATATATATATATATATATATATATATATATATATATATATATATATATATATATATATATATACATATTATTTGCTTAATCCTTACAAAAATTTGGGAATGACCTATATACTTGTAACTTAAAATCTTACTGCTTTACTATAATAATACTAAATAAATTGTAAAACATTAAGGCAGAAAATTTTCCTTCCCAAATATTTTGTTGTGTCATCTGTGTATACGCCTACCTGACTGTACGTCATGACCTAGACTGGACTTTCCCACTTCGACAGTGACTAGGAATATGAATATTTATGTCAGTACATATATAGAAAATCCAAGGCACGGCACCAGCAGGAATATCAATTTATGTTTGATATTTCCTGAAATACTCGGAGTTAGCAGTGCAAAGATTGGGTTTGATGTTTTATTATATTGAAGTTGATTGTTTTGATTGTAAGTGAACAGTGGAACATCCCTTCCAATTCACGAACTCCGGTAGGTTCGAATCCCACTGAGGAGTGGATGTTTGCAGGCTTTCGGAATTGGCTTTAAGCAGTAGATCCCGGTCTTATTAGCCCTCGTTTTGCAAAAGTAGACCGTAGTGTTCCAAACCCAACCCAACTAAACCCTAAACTTGCTTATCTCCAGACCTCGAGACGGAAGGTAAGATACGAGATTTTTTTTCAAGGCTGCGAACCTGGTATTCATTTAGCACCACCCGAGGAGCACGTGTAGCTTAAGGTATTCGACGGACGCGAGTAACATTACCCCCCATGGGTCCTCGTAATTTAGAAGCAAGGTCCAACCAGAAGACCCCCAGGCTTGGCCTTCACCCCACCCCAGAGGTAACGTTTGAGAACTTGGAGGACTTTGTGACCACGAACATATTTTACTTGCCCCAGCCCCCTTTAGTGAACAGAGCTAATCTTAGCCTGGCTCCATCCCCGAACCCGCTACCTTTCAGTTACTAGAACGCCGCCTTTGCGACTGCGCTACCGCGGCTCCTAGATACGAGAGATACGCGTTTGACTTGAATTTGGCCTTATGACTCTTAGATTTATTCTACATTTTCTTGTATACAGGGAAATATTTCGGGCTCCTGCCACTGCACTCCGGATGGATTGATGTGTCTGTTCACATGTTTCTCCCATCGTAAGGTATCGACGAAGGTAGGCAGCAAGCAAGTTTCCAATCCAACGACTGTAAGATGCCGAATTGTCTCCGAATGGTTAGAGAGCTGACATTCAGTTCTGGAGTTCGTTGGTTCGAGTCCCACTATTCCATGGATGATCGTAGCCATTAGGAATCGGCGTTAAATAGTAGGTCCAGGTCTCATTAGCCGTCGTGTAGCAAAAGAGTCAACTGTAGCGCTTCACACCAATCCAATCCACGAGTGTTCGTCACGCTTATAAACCGCACGACGAAAGAACAAAACGAGAAAATGAAAATTACATTACGTTTGTTTTATCTATTACAAATTTAGATTCAATATAAACTAAATTTCCATTATGGTGTGCAGTGAAAGAAACAATTGGACTATTCTTTTTAAATGAAGCTGAATACGTTCTTAAATGAGTTGATAAAGTTTGTTATATATCAGTGGTTTTGTACTGTGGGTCTCAAAATGTTTTTGAATCGTCAAACGTTTGCTCAAATGCGTTGAAAATAACTAGATATAAAGAAAATAATTATCTATGCCCTCCGATCAGCTGCTGAATATCAGACACTAGGGTTACAGCATAATTCTACTTTACTTTCTCTTCTCAAAGCCACACAGCAGTGGCGTTCAAATTATTTTTTCAGGTCGTGAGGTTTCTATACTTGTCCCACGATTGCTGGTTTTGAAACTCCCGTGCCATATAAACAATCCGTTGGTCTGTGACCAGAGTAGAAAAATCCAGGGGAGCAAAATTGCCAATCCAAAATGAGAAAATAATAGCACTGAAATTTCTGAAGTAATTAGATAACTCTCTGAACTTTAACAGATGAGAATAATCGAATATGAACAACCAGAAATGATAAAATAACAGATATGAAGTATCCGTGAAGTGTTCTCACTGGAAAAATTTTTTCCACCTTTGGCAGCTTTGAAATTTATAGAAAAAATGAATTTTACTTCAAGCTTAGGAGATTCACTCAAATGAAATCGTCAATGCGCTATGCAGTGTTCAGAAAATCTCCTGATAACGGCAGTGAGACCCCTCTTGCACAATTTATTGGGAAAACAGTTATTGGGAAAAACAGAATTATAGGGAAAAGCAACTATATGCATTTTCTTAAAACGATCTTCTAAAATCATCATCATTTGTTTACTGTGCATATTGAAGCAGAGGAGTCACCATACAATTTACGATCCTCGAATGAATTTCGGTGATTATTAAAGATTGTACCAGTGTACGAAACTCAGAAATATTTTTTAATTTACAATAATACACGCATTGCAATTAATTAATCGACAATCAACTGCTTTTTGGGATAGTTTGCAGTTTTTTATGACGACTTTCACTCTTGAAGGAATTTTCTTAAAACGATCTTCTAAAATCATCATCATTTGTTTACTGTGCATATTGAAGCAGAGGAGTCACCATACAATTTACGATCCTCGAATGAATTTCGGTGATTATTAAAGATTGTACCAGTGTACGAAACTCAGAAATATTTTTTAATTTACAATAATACACGCATTGCAATTAATTAATCGACAATCAACTGCTTTTTGGGATAGTTTGCAGTTTTTTATGACGACTTTCACTCTTGAAGGAATTTTCTTAAAACGATCTTCTAAAATCATCATCATTTGTTTACTGTGCATATTGAAGCAGAGGAGTCACCATACAATTTACGATCCTCGAATGAATTTCGGTGATTATTAAAGATTGTACCAGTGTACGAAACTCAGAAATATTTTTTAATTTACAATAATACACGCATTGCAATTAATTAATCGACAATCAACTGCTTTTGGGAATAGTTTGCAGTTTTTTATGACGACTTTCACTCTTGAAGGTAATTATTTGTACTTTCATGAGTAATTTCATTATTGAGGACAGAGCCGTAACTAACGTCTTTTAACGCCAGTGCCAAAAAATGGGTCTGCGGCCTTATCACCAAATATAGTGAGAAAATAAATAAACATGGGGTTTTTTTCTATATCATATATTCAAAATGAACTCAAAATATTTTGCTAATTCTTAAAATTTTCCTAGTATATTAATTTTTAATTTTTCTCTATTTTTGTCTTGTTAATTCTTAAAAATATTTTAAATATCTTAGGGATATTATTTTGCTGATAAACTGAATAGTTTATTTGAGGGGAATAATTTTTAATTAGACTTTAAATTTTCATAAAAAATGGCGAATTCCTAAATTTAAACTGAGTTTTAATAATTTTAATAAATTTAAAATTTAAAATGAATACCCGGATTTATAAACCATATTAGAGGTGTCTGGTACACATTTTGTAAGAATCTATAATAAGTTTGGTCTCTAGAAGTGTTTTAAAAAATAGAAAAAATTCATAAAAATAAGTTTTAAACACATTGGATTTTATAATTAAAAAAATTATTTTTCAACATTTCCTTATTTCTACTTGGGGCGAATCGTCCTCTTTCGGATCCCATTTTCCTCGTGATGTGGAACCCCCTAAAACTGATGTACGTTGACCTTTTCCAAGCCCTAGTTAAGGCCCTGATTGAGGAAAGCAATTTTATGCATTGTCGTAGACCGAACTTCTAAAATCCTTGTTAGTCGCCCATTTGTTCACCGTGAATTTTGCAGCAAAAGAGTCATACAATTTACGATACTCGAATGAATTTCAGAGATTATTAAAGATTTTACCACAGAACGAAACTCAGTAATTAATATCTTTTAATTTCCTATAACAGACTCGACGCAACTACTCCATCTACAAACCACTGCTATTTGGAATAGTTTGCAATTTCTCATGCCGTCTTGCACTGATGCAAGTAATTGTTTGTACTTTCATGAGGGGAAAATTCCAATTTTTCCGGGATTGGATTAATGCTGCCATCTGTAGGCGAGTCAGAGAAATATTTCTGATCTTCTCGTGCTAATTGCATGTATACACAAATAACTATTTAATACACACACACACACACACACACACACACACACACACACACACACACACACACACATATATATATATATATATATATATATATATATATATATATATATATATATATATATATATATATATACATATAAAGAGAGAGAGAATAAACACTCGAAATCTTGAAGCCATCATCGGAAAAAAATTATTCAAGGTATTTTAATAGCAAAAATTATATGAAAATGAAAGAAAAATAAATATTAAACATGGGTATTTTTCCTTTATTAAAAAAATTAAAAAGAAAACTATATTAAAAATTTGCAATATTTTCATGTGTTGAAAACATTATAACTGCAACTATAAAGAATAATTTTGAGTTTTATAAAATACATTCTATTTGTAATTGTATTCTGCATAAAATAGACTATTATCTAAAATTTGACTCAAATTTCAAGTTTAGCACACAGATAAAAATAGAAAGTATAGTTACCAAAAGTTAATTTTCTTTCATTAAAATTTCATTTTATACCTTATTATCTCTGAAAATAATTGGTAAATCTTCTAACATGTTAATCTATCTGTAGTTATTCAATCTGATTACGTGTCCATCCCATTTTAACGTTTGGATGCTGATAGAATTAACTAGTTCTGGATTCTTATAAATTCTGCATAATTCAATATTTGGCCTCATTCTCCATACACCATTTACATAGACACCTCCCAAAATACTTCTTAAAATTTTTCCAATTCGGCCAGGGTTTCTTTATCTTTTTCTATCAGTGGCCAAGTTTCTGCTGATTAATTTAAGACAGGTCTTATTAAACACATGCATATTGTTAATTTGGTTTTTCTGTTAATGAAATTAGACTTTAAGTATTTCTTTAACCCTCTAAGCGGTTTTCACGTACAATTCTGCCAAACCGATGATGTCTTCAAAGCCGTTGTCACGTACAATTTTCGACCTCCAAAAACGTTCCGAAAATGGATGTAATATACATTTCTGCCAGTGCCTTTCCCCATGTAATTTTGCTGTAGGAGGGGCAGGCCGATTGTTTAGAAACTGTACCCCTCTTTGACTAACATTTATTGAGGGATGCACCCCTACCCCCTGAGACACAAAGGCACTGATAGCTTTTCATGGCTTTGTAAATCTCTATTTCGAAGTATTTCGTTTGCGGTAACAGATGTATCTCTAATTGCACCACTTAAATATCTTGGATGACTTTCGTAAAAAATATAAATAAGTCTCTCAAAGAATATTTTTATTTGTACTTTTCGAATTCATTATTTCTTATGGGGTGTTCTTCGAGACATGAAGAGCTTTATATATATTAAAAATTAGCAATTTATAATGTATATATATATATATATATATATATATATATATATTATATATATATATATATATATATATATTTATAACAGGATGTAAAGGGACAATAACGAGGACTGGTTTCCCGTATTCCATTCTAATTGATTAAGGGTGAAGTAAAAATCGTAGAACACATTGACCACTGACACAGTAAACCTTTAGCGTATTTTTAGAGACATTTTTCCTCGATGTGTTCCACTCGGAGGGTTAATCCCCCCCCCCCCGAAAAAAATGAATCAGTTGGGAGTAATAATTCTGCTACGTTCTGATTAACTAAACTTAGGAAAATCATCTTCACACACTATTTTAACAGAATATTTTTGATGATGATGGATGGTTGCTGCATCATGACAATGCAACTTCCTATCCAGTGCAGTGATCCCTCGTTTTTTGAGGTTAAGGGGGACCAGAACCTTCCGCGAAAGCTGAAAAACCGCTAAGTAGGATTTGCCGCTAGGAATTATCGTGTATGCGAGTACACGAATGTTTTAAATATGTCAACACTATTTATACTCTACACATTTAAGGCAAAAATTACAACAGCATACGTATTTACTTAAACTTGTCAGTACTAATTAATAAGGTTAATTACAAAACCTTATACAGTAATAGACATTAATCATCATTGCTTTCTGAGAGAGGCGAAGAGTCTTGGTGGCTTAGGAGAAGCTCTCACGAGTCACATGGAAGCTTACTCAGAGACTCTTCTGCTGGAGGCCCTGACGGTAGAGCCGGGGGCTTTACCTTGGAGAGAAACATGGGGATGGGTAATTGTCTTTGTTTTTTCTTTTCCTTCAAAATTTCCCTGTACAAGGACATAACCCCGTCAACGCGATTGATGAACTTGACAGATCGCACCATATTGTCATCAATGTCTTGTGCAAATTGTTGCATCGCTCTTGCCATGTTGCACAATTGTTGCAGATTCTCCAGGGTAAGGCCATGCTTTTCAGTTTCTTCTTCGTCTTCCTCATTTGCAGACTGTCATCTCAAGGAGGTCTTCATTAGTCAGTGGATCCGACTGGCAACCGATAAGAGCGCTGATGTTTTCTTTTGTCATGTTGACAAATCCTTCATTCCTTATGATGTGAGCCAGCCTCACCGCCTTCTCCACCGCTGAGGGATGAAATGCCTTTATTAGAACCCGTGGTATGTACTCTCTTTGTTTGACATGCAGAGATCCTTCTCCCGCGAGCATCAACATGAAATAACGCTCCTTTCAATAAAGTGGCTGTCGACATGATTGTACAATTTTTCTTTATTTTTTGATGAATATTATGGAAAAATTCTCGAAGCACTGAAGCCGCAAAACATGAAAGCGAAGTGGCGAGGGAACACTGTAGTGATTGTCTGCGAATTTCTGACCCGTAATTAAATTTATTATTGTCCCAAGCATATTATAATAAACTGTGAATTTCTATCACTGTCCGTATAGTTTTTATTGCTTTTTCAAATTATTTTTGAATCACCCTGTATATATACATATACAATAATGCATATATACACATAATATTTGAGCCACGGTAGCTCAGTCAGCAAAGAAATCGATCTCATAGTCAAAGGGTTACAAGTTGTAGGTCAAAGATCAGTCTTGTTTATTAATGGCGGCTGGAGCACGTAAAATAGGTCTGTAATCGTAATGTCCTCTAAGTTCCCAAACGATAACTCTTTAGGTGAAGGGACAAGCCTGGGGTTTCTCTGCTTGGTACTTGCTTCTAAATAACCCTTAATTTGATGTTAAATTAAGATGTTTTTTCAAATATTTTTTAATTTCTGTTATTTTTCTATGTCTGTATAGACATTAAGATCTCTGTAAAATAAGCAAAAAATATATCACTTTCCATTTTTGAGATAAGTAATGTCCGCTGTGGCAAACACTGGCAATTATGCTATATATTAGTTATAAATATACATGTCCGGTGTAGCGGCCATACTTAGCCAAATTAAGGGTTAAGACGACTCACTTTGTGTTGTCCTTGTAATATTATCCGCTTATAGGGTGCTCCTATAAAATATTACAAAAATGTTCTGGGTAGCGGCGAATGCTATAAAAGCCAGCCCCCACGAGTGGGAAATAATAACAATAATACGCATACATTCATATATTATATTAATAGACGAAACGATTGATTGATTCAGTAGGTTTGATCTTGTGCCTGCCGAGAAATCTTACTTAACAACTCTAATTTCCGTTTTATTAGTATTTGATGTAAACGGAGAAAAGGCTAAGGCTATTAAATATTCTGGATGGCGCGCGAACGGCTAATGGGAACAGAAGTCAAATAAACTAGCTAAGATAGTATATCTTCTTTTCGGGAGTTCAAGAATCACAATTTCTTCTTGACTTTGCTGGAGAAAGGATTTTAGTTTAACGAGAAATCTAGTATAATTAATTAAAAAAAATTTTACTGCAAAATGTAAAAGTAAAATGTTTTTTGTTAAATTAAATTCTGTTAAATTAAAAATTATTTTGAGCAAATAATACATTTTTTATTACTATCATGTACAAGGGAAACTCATTTTCCGGCTCTCCCTCGTATATTCCTCGTATAAAATTTTTTTGAACTGGATGTTTTGTAACATTTGTAATTATATTGGCAATAAATCTTTTTTGATATGAATTTTGTTTACTTTATCGTCTCTATAAATACACACACATGTATATATATGTGTGTGTGTGTGTGTCCCATTCTCTTTCTATATATATATGTAAGTTTGTTTGTATGTATGCAGACATGCATATGTATGTATATAAAATATATATATATATATATATATATATGTATATAAATATATATA
>CM063503.1:67723743-67833743 GCA_032207245.1 Pardosa pseudoannulata
ATTACGGTCTGATACATTTTGATGTTTAATAATTCATAAGATAATGATCATACATTATAATTAATAGCATTAATTCATAGTTAATTTGAAAATGCCAAATGGTCCTCTTCAATAAACTTCCACATGTGTGTTCCTCGTCGCACAGAGAACATAAAATTGGTAGTCAGTTTGATGCCTGGTATAGGCAAGAATGTCGGTATCAACAGCAACTTTTACGGTCTGATACATTTTGATGTTTAATAATTTATAAGATAATGATGATAGATAATAATTAATAGAATTAATGGATACAAAGATTCAAAATGTCTTAGAGTCCTATTCAATAAACTTCCAAGTGTGATTTCTTCATCGCACAGAGACTTTAGTCAATTTAAAGCGAGGTACGGGGAAAAATGTTGGCATTCACATCGACTATTACGGTCTGGCATATTTTGATGTATAATAATTCATAAAATTTCTTCATTACTTAATAATTCCTCGATATTTAATAGTTCTTTATTAGTTTAGGAAGGACACGATAAAATAATTTTGAAATATTTGAGGAGGTGTAAAAAATGTTCTTTGGTGTCAAAATGTTTAAATTTAGGTTGAAATTAAAGATTTTAAATGAATTTACATGTTGAGAAAATTTCATGCAAATACATGCTACAGTTCAAAATAAATCACGCACGCTAGGGTAAATATCCCGTTTTGAGAAGAATGACTTTAAATATTTTTTATGTGTTTTATTTCATGTATTTTCTATAAATCAGCTGATACATTCTCTTCTGAATTTCTTAAATTACAGGTATTTATTATCAGTAGATTTTCTAATTGTACAAAAATAACCATTCTTTACCACTATTTCTTACTGAAGAAATGAATATTTTGAAACATTTAAGGCTATTGAAACTCTTTAAAACGCCTGCGACCTCCTAAGGCCACAATGGGCTCTCAGCTAAACTTGCAATCTCATTGAATTTTTAAAGGTAAGGCTATTCATAATTTCCAGGGTTTCAGAAAACTATAGCTAAGAAAATAAGACAAATTCAGCGGAAAAAAAGAAATTACACTAAATACAGAAACAATTCAACTTTTATTTACAACCCTTCCAGATGTTTAATGTGTGAACCCTTGGTAACAATTTATGCATTAGTGCGGTTGTCCAATTATTGCAACACTCAGTTCAGCATAATACTATAAACTGTATTTACAGCATATGTGATTCTTCCTGTAGTTGTGATAAATCACACGCAAAAGGCTGTATAAAACAACATCTTTTATATATAGTTCCTAAGAAAAAGTCATACGGTGAGCATGGGACTTCAATAACATTTTTCAGTAGTATTCCTCCGATCACTTCATTGCTAATCACAGAAACATTCTTTGAACTTGTACCACATATGAATTGTTTTCAGTGGGTCCCTGTGTTTGATATATCGTGTAGAAAGCCCATTTCCCCAACACCAACGATTCCAATTTAGCTAATTCTAACAAATTAAAGAAGCATTTTGTTCGCTCGTTAACGCCATTTTGTTTCACTTACTGGCTTAAGTCGGATCTCTGTTGCTATACTGCCTCCTGCCGTTATAAAGACAAACTTAAAATTCTTGCTTCTATATTTGAAGCAAGGATTGTTTTTCCTGCATTCGTTTTAGTCTTAATTTACCAAAACGTTTTGAAATCCTAGAGAGAATTATGCAAAATGTCCACTGCACCAACACTACTGATTCCGTTTTAGCAAATTCTGACACACAAAAAGCTCTCTGATCGTTCCTGAGCACCATTTTGATTAGCTCACTACTTTTACTTGGATGTCTGCTGCCATCTACTGCCAACTGTTAAACAAGCTTTGATTTTCCTGTATTCGTGTTAGTTTTATACTATAACACTTTGAAATCTCTGAGAGAATTAAGAATAGCCCTGTATATCTAAGAATACGATGTAAAAAGAGTTTTATTATATCCAATATCTTATCGAGAATATAATTATTATCATCACACCATTTAATTCAATCAACAATGATAATCATTCAAAATATGTTTTCTACTTTATAGTTTTTCTATTTTATGACTATTGCGAATATTTAAGGTGAAACTCCAGTCCTCAAATATCTATCAAATTTACCAAATATATACATTAAGCTAGGTTTAATAAATGTTTGTTTAAATGTAATAAATGAAAACAAGATGTTCCGAAAGAGACTATCTTTACATTCTGTACCTTAAAGAGCTGTTATAGATCTAATGTAAAGGAAAAATGGTTATTTTTAATATTTAATCTTTTATATTTTATTTAGCTTGAAATTTATGCTCTGAATAAAATTTTATTCATAGGTCGAACAGGTATCTCATAATTAAAAATGATACCTTTACATGGAAAAAAAGGTACGTGAAGAATTTTAAATGAAGTTTATTTTTAAACTATTAATAATTAATAGCTCCAAAAATAATTAACATTATACATTCTAATTTTCATCAATTTTATATAAAATTATAATGGCTGACGATTAACTTTTTAATAATATTACTTTAAAACAATAAAAGTTCTTTTTTAAGAACCCCTGGTCACCTTTAGCGAATTTGAGCTTGAAATTTGCAAAATTAAGATTTTCTTTGTAGGAAATCCTAGGAAAAGAAATTCTTTTCTTGGGCCAATCAAACTGAAGACGATTGTGCCACCCCTATAAAATAATGCTCTTAATGGATTAGGTGGACTCAGGAAATCCTTCATTGTTTTCCCAGCTTTTTTCAAATGTTGCTGTCTGGAATAAATTTGTTTCGTATCCAAGTCTCTAAAAGGATTCTTTTCTCTTCAGTCAAATATCATACTTACCACTTTATATCTTTATATAAACACATGTATATGCATATGCATTATGTATATATATGTATATATATGTATATATATGTATATGCATATATATGTATATATATGTATATATATGTATATATATGTATATATATGTATATACATGTATATATATATGTATATATATATATATATACATGTATACACATACACACACACACACACACACACATATATATATATATATATATATATATATATATATATATCCATATTTCTATAAGGATTCTTTTCTCTTCAGTCAAATATCATACTTACCACCATATATCGTTATGTATATGCATATATTATATATACATATATATATATTATGTTATATATTATATATTATTATGTATATATATTATGTATATGCACATGCATTATATACACACACACACATATATATATATATATATATATATATATATATATATATATATATATATATATATATATATATATATATATATATTTTATCCAAGTTCCTAGAAGGATTCTTTTCTCTTTAGTCAAATATCATACTTACCACTTTATATCTTTATATACACACATGTATATGCATATGAATTATGTACATATATATATATATATGTATATATATATACACACAAATATATATATATATATATATATATATATATATATATATATATATATATATATATATATATATATATATATATATATATATATATATATATATATATATATATACATATACATATATACAGACTTACCAAAGAACCATTACATTATGACCACCCTCTATTTGTAAAAATGGACCTATTATCAAAACCACTGCTAGTGCACTGCAGGTGTTGGAGTAAAGAAAGCGGCTATGCATTGTTTTACACACATAGCGTGATTAGCGACATAATGAGAAAAGCAGCTGATTTATTGGACTTCGATAAAGATCAAATAGTTATGGCTCGGCTACAGGGAATATCAATATCAGAAACGTCGAGTTTAGTGGGCTGTTCACGTTGCAGTTGTTGTGAGTACATATCGAAAGTAATGTATGGATGGGAAAACGACCAGTCATCGGATAGCCGTGTGTCGTCCAAGGTGCATTGATTCTAGAAGAGAGTGGAGATTGCTACGCATTGTTCGCCTTGACAGCCTAAACCACCCCCAGCTACACCAGTGGTGATCCAGACGGTGTTTCTCAATACTTTGTGCGTCTGAATACGATTCTACGTATACTAAGCAGCCGTATGTCGAAGCAAGTCCCTGCACTCAAGGCACGTCACCGCCAACTGCGTCTGCAATGGGACAAGAAACGTCCTAATTGGACGTTAGAAAATTGGAAGAAAGCTGCATGGTCCAACAAATCACGTTTTCTGGACCATCACTGGCATATGCGAATACGTCAATTTCCAATAGAGACCCTGGCTCTCGGATGAAACAGTTGGAAAGAGATAAGCCAGTGGCGGGTGTATTATAGTGTGGGCAATGTTTTCATGGAGCACATTCGAGCCCATAATCCCCATGAAACAATCGCTGATGTCTGTGCTGTACGTAAACATCGTTGCAGACCAGGTTCACCCATTGATGAGAACAGAATTTCCGGTGTTTATTCCGGTGTGTATATTCAGGTATTAACAATATTAATGGTGTAACAGTATTTTCACGGTGTTTACCAACAGTATAATGAACCATGTCAGTCATAAGGGTGTCAGACAGGAAGTAGTTCGAGGAACATTCCAGTGACTTTCAATTCATGTTTTGGACTCCAAATTCACCTGACATCAATCCAATAGAGCATTTGTGGTTCCACATGGGAAACCAAATTCGTGCTTCCACGCTACCCCTTGCAATGTGTGGGAATTGAAGGACCAGTTGGTGAAAGCAGAGTACCACTTTCTCAGATTACCCATCAGTACTTTGTGGAGCCAATGGCACGCTGGGTACTGGCGGTTTTTGGCGATACAGGTAGTCCTACATGTTATTAATAGGGTGGCATAATGTAATAGTTGTTCGGTGTATACATATATGCAATGTAAAAAAATTAGTGCAATATTTTATTACAATAAAACAGTGTTTTGATCTTCAAAACTACTGTTTCATTGTGCATAAGTGTCATCGATTTATTCAACTTTGTTACAGACCATGAAAATATAAATTTTTTAAAGAAAATTTCTTTGCTTTTCATACTAATCTGGGTGTACAATTTTTTTTACTGAGAAAGTTACCTAGAAACTACTCCTACATAAAGGAATCTAGATGCTTAATATTGAGATTCATATGGAGAAAGCATCTAGTCAGAGATCTAAGTCAACAGCTGCCATTTTCACCTAAATAGATAAATTAGAAAACTCGATGATAGAGGAATTCTATTTGATTAAAAGCTGAAATGAGCCTTAGAAAACACTGTACTTTTCACTATAACAAACACTTAATTTCCTTCTCCCTTTTGCGTAAAAGAAAATCATACCAGCAGTGGGATTCAATACATTATGCGGTAATGATACAAATCCACAACACTATAAATGTATTATATCAGTGCTAATGCTTATTACTTTATTTTTATGCCGTAATGTATTTTGTTTTTATTCTCTTTCACTAAATTAATCCATCTTTTTAAAAAATCTTTTCTTTTTTATATACTCGTTCCTCATCAATCAGTGTTATTGTTGATTTAACATAAATAGATAAATTAATTTAAAATTAATATGTTTCGATACTCATAATTGATTCCGCAAATTTATAGAACTGCTATGGATTTGTATGTTAAAAATGGATGTTTTTACTATTATTATTTTTCCTTTTAAATTTTCCGTGAGTTCGAATCCCACTGTGGCATGTTTGTTCGTAACCTTTCGAAATCGGCTTTAAGCAGTAGGTCCCGGTCTCATTAGCCCTCGTGTGCAAAACAGTAGACCGTAGTGCTCGAAGCCAAATCAAACCAAACCTTTTTAATTTTCAGTGGAAGTTTATGATAACGACTAAGTTCTAAAAATTATCTCATGAAAATATAACGAGAGCTTTAAGCTTTAAGATTGCGATTCTGCAAGACTGTTCTCATTTACTATGCAAGATTAGTTTGTAATTTCCTCTCAGGGTAGATTAAAACACTTTGAAACCCTACACATTTTTTTATCACCAGGCCCCTCCTTCTCCCCCAAGAGGTAATGGACACAAAAAATATAAAATAATATATAAAGCAAATTTAAATAATGTGAAAAATAAAACAAATCTAAAATTAATATTAATAAATATATTTAATATACAACAATAAATTCTTATTTTATTAAATGTTGAAATTTATTTTATTTAATAGCTAACTAAGGTAAGAATATATAATTATGAATAAACCACATTGATAAATTCTGTTTCTAGTCTTTAATTCAGCAAAATTACCAATTATTTTATCTTAATATTATCAGAAGTATTTTGTTCAATGTTTAAAACAGCTAAAGAATTTAATTTTGATTGATTCGTAAATACGTAAAATTTTCGTAAATACATAAATTGTATTTTTAAGACGCTTTAAGAATGACCTTTCCTGAAATACATTTGATATATACCAAGCTAAATATTCTCACAATAATACATGCATATATATATATATATATATATATATATATATATATATATATATATATATATATATATTATTATATATATATATATATATATATATATATATATAAATTATATATATATATATATATATATATATATATATATATATATATATATTATATATATATATATATATATATATATATAATATATATATATTTAGAAATGTTAATCCTAAATTGAAACATGTCATATGACAACGTTAGATTTTATATTCTATAATGTGTTTAACAATAGTAAATATATAAAAATGAATAGATTTTATTTGAATATTCTATTTCTAGTCTTCAATTCAGATAAATTATCAATTATTTCATCTTAATTAATATTATCCAAATCATTTTGTTCGGTGTATAAAACATCTAAAGAATTTAATTTGGATTGATTCAGTGAGTTTCGTAAATATGTAAATTCGTAAATTGTACTTATTACACGCTTTAAAACTAAGAAATACCTTTAAAGTACATTTGATATATGCAAAGCTAAATATTTTAACAATAATATATTTATATTTAGAAATGTTGATATTGCTTGTTTTTTTTACTTTTTATAAATTAAAGTATATCTTATGAAAACGTTAGATTTTATATTCTATAATGTGTTTAACAATAGTAAATATATAAAAATGAATAGATTTTATTTGAAAATTTTGTTTCTAGTCTTTAATTCAGAAAAATTATCAATTATTTCATCTTAATTAATATTATCCAAATCATTTTGTTCAGTGTATAAAACAGCTAAAGAATTTAATTTTGATTGATTCAGTGAGTTTCGTAAATACGTAAATTCGTAAATTGTATTTTTTAAATGCTTTAAAACTAAGAATGGCCTTTCCTTAAATACATTTGATATATGCAAAGCTAAATATTCTTACAATAATATATCTATATTTAGAAATGTTGATCTTATTTCTTTTACTCTTTATAAATTGAAGCATGTAAAATGGTAACGTTAGAGTTTATATTTTATAAAATGTTTAAAAATAATAAATATATGAATATGAATAAATTTTATACAACAATATATAAAATATACAATATAATATACAACAATAAATTTTTATTTTGTTAAATGTTGAAATTTATTTTATTTAATGACTAATTAATGTAAGAATATATAAATATGAATAAATCACATTGAAAAATTCTGTTTGTAGTCTTTAATTCAGCAAATTTATCAATTATTTCATATTAATTAATATTATCTAAAGTATTTTGTTCAGTGTATAAAACAACTAAAGAATTTAATTTTGATTGATTCAGTGAGTTTCGTAAATACGTAAATTGTATTTTTTACACGCTTTAAGAATAACCTTTCCTCAAATACATTTGATATAGGCAAAGCTAAATATTCTCGCAATAATATATCTATATTTAGAAATGTTGATCCTATTTCTTTTTCTCTTTATAAATTGAAGCATATCATATGGCAACGTTAGATTTTATATTTTATAATAAAAATGAATAGATTTTATTTGAAAATTCTATTTCTAGTCTTTAATTCAGATAAATTATCAATTATTTCATCTTAATTAATATTATCCAAATCATTTTGTTCGGTGTATAAAACAGCTAAAGAATTTAATTTTGATTGATTTAGTGAGTTTCGTAAATACCTAAATTCGTAAATTGTATTTTTTATATGCTTTAAAACTAAGAATGACCTTTCCTCAAATACATTTGATATATGGAAAGCTAAATATTCTCACAATAATATATCTATATTTAGAATTGTTAATCTTATTTCTTTTACTCTTTATAAATTGAAGCATACAAGATGGTAACGTTACAGTTTATATTTTATAAAATGTTTAAAAATAGTAAATATATGAGTATGAATCAATTTTATTTAAAAATTCTATTTTTAGCCTTTAATTCAGATAAATTATCAATTATTTCATCCTAATTAATATTATCCAAAGCATTTTGTTCAGTGTATAAAAAGCTAAAGAATTTCATTTTGACTGACTCACTGAATTTCGTAGATAAGTTTTACGTTCTTTAATACTGAGAATGACCTTTCCCCAGATGCACTTGACATATGCAAAATTAAATATTCTCTGAAATTTATATCTATATTTGGAAATGTTGATTCTAATTTTGTACTCTTTATAAATTGCAGCATATCAGATGGCAACCTTAAATTTCGGCTTTTGCAAATTAAGTTAACAATTGGCAACAATTATTATTCTAATTCGCCAGTGTCAATGTTTTAAAATAGCAGTTTGACCTGTTTCTTTAACTGTAAAAACCGGGCACTAGTGATTCGTCTATGTTATAATATATTATATTGAATATATATATATGTATATTATATATATATATATATATGTATATATATATATATATATATATATATATATATATATATATATATATATATATATATATATATATATATATATATATATATATATATATATATATATATATATATATATATATATATATATATATATATATATATATATATGTATATATATATATATATATATATATATATATATATATATATATATATATATATATATATATATATATATATATATATATATATATATATATATATTATATATATATATATATATATATATATATATATATATATATATATATATTATATATATATATATAGTAAGGGGTAGTTGGAAATTACTTGAGTTATAAGCGATTTTAAAAAGGGAACTCTTTTATAATAATAAAATAAATAAAAATACAACATTTCATTATATATTTCATATATAAATACAACATTTTCATTAATAAACAGTTCAATTGATTTCAAGATAGGTGAAGTACTAACAAAAGCTATAAATTATAAAATAAATTGAAATCTTCGCTACTGAATGTTGACAAAAAGATTCAGGATTGAATGTGAATGCGTGTATGTTATTACAGTATAATTTGTTTCAATAAAAAGGAATTATGTATCCAAAACCAATTACAAGGAAATCTGAACAAAGTAAGATATACACTTCTGTAGTTAAGTTCTATAATCATTGTTATGCCTCATAGTTGGGCTTATTCTAGCAGTTTTGACAAAAATGTAAATTCTAGCAGTTTTGACAAAAATGTAAAATGCTGCCTCCAACCCACGATAATAATCCCTACTGAAAGACATAAACTGTTTTTAGACGTATATTTAACACTGAGAAACTCTTCCATCTATTGCCACACTTATTAGCAAATAAAGCAAAATTTTTAAAGAAGTAACAAGATTTGGTGCAAAACTAGAGATGAAATTAGTTCTAAAACTTCATTTGGGCTCTTCTTCCTTGCCTATGGCCAAAATGACATTCATTCATCTACCTGCTCAAATGCGTTTTTATCTTTTGCTTCTCCAACGGTCAATATTAACTTCAATTGGGCTCTTCTTTCTTGCTTTATAAGGCCAAAATGACATTCATTCATCTGCCAGATCAAACGCGTTTTTATCTTTTGCTTCTCTAACGGTCAACGTTAACTTCCCAATCCTTAGTGTTTCATTAATACATTTTCAGGATTACCTCTTAAATCATATTTGTGGCACAAAATTGAAATTTAATTGTTGTGGATACTCAAATCTACTTTCCAAGACATAAAAAGATTCATCTAGCTGGAAATATATAAATAAAATGCTTGCATTGGTTGAAATTTAAGTAAAGTTATTGTATTTAAGTAATTTAAGTCAGTTTATTGGTTGAAATTAAGTAAAATAAAAAAATATGTTCTAGGTTTTCAAGCTGTAAATAATTATATTTTGTACAATACTTTTACTCACATTTTTATTAAATTCAAAGTATTTAACAGATTTGAATGAAGATGCCGCGCCGTACAGGGGCCCTTAACCCATTCCTGCTCATAAGAATTAAATTTACGAAACTGTAAGTGACGTCTGATGACCAATTTCAAATATATATACGAAATTTCAATACGAATATGCACGGTAAAATAGGCAGTAGGTAGCCTGAATGGTAACAGTAAATTATTATTTAAACGTACAAAAGACTATAAAGTTTAACTGTCATCAAAATTCAGTCGGATTTTCCAATTCTAGGGAAAGAAATTAACTAGCCTTTCTCTCAATCATAGGGATCGAAAAGTTTCTGAACAATTCTTTTTATAACTTTACTTAAGTCTCTATACGGTAGATGGCGCTGTACTACCCACAAATATCGTGGAATGTATGTGATGACTGTCAGATGAGTGAGTGAAACAAGGGAAGTGTTATCATTCATAGTTCTACTATCAGCGAAGATGCAGGTATGCTTTTTCTCTTTCCTAAGTTACGCAACTTTTTAGTGCCGGAAAAAAAAATTCTGAAAATAAATTATAAGCTATGCTATGACATGCTTTTTTATAATTTAATTTTAAGAACCTTGCCAATTTTATTCTAAAGTTGTATTTTTGAAACTTTAGTTGTTTTAAAACAAAGATGTATGTGCGATTGTATGTCAGATTATCTTTATTTATTCTTTTTAAGTGTTGAATATATAAGAAACGTAACTTTTCAGCTGAAATAAAATATTGCAAGAGAATTATTGCACCTGTTGGCAATAATATTAATACGAAAATAAATAAATGTTTTTAATGGAATGTTCTTTATGTATGTCTCTTCTACTGAATAGTCCTGATGCCAAGTACCAAAATAGTTTAACAACTGATTTTAAACTTTCAAGTTTCTTTTAAAATTACATTTATAATATTTAATATTTTTTTATATGATTCAAATTGTTTGATTGAAAAGCGTCATATTGGTAAATTAAAATATAATAATGAAAATATTTTAAACAAAATATTCAATACTTCTGTAACAAAACATACATGTTATGAAAGTAAATATTTTATAAAATATTTCTTTGAGAAAAATCTTAAAGTATTGTGGAATAGGCCGAAAGACTATATTATTTTTCAATCTGGGGTAACTATTTAAGGGAGAATAGGCATTTTAAATTTTCAAAAAAGTTGATTTTTTGAATTGTATACCCTTGAACTTAAAATTTTATTCTGAATAAAAAGACACTAAAACTTTTAGTGTGCTATGTTTCTTTATCAAGGTAACAAATAAATGTATCATACTTACGTTTCTTAATTAAAAGCCAAAATAAAATTTTGTAGATGTCATTTTTATAAAGAATGATTTTTTGATTATCTTTGAATGAAAACTGACATAAAAACTTTTGTTCTATGATAATTTTTTACCAAGGTAAAATATTTTTTTTTGATTAAAAGCTTATTCAAAATGCAGATATCACTGTTTACACACAGACTTTCAACTTGTTATTTTGTGTTTTATGATAGTTTGGGAACTACTTAATATTTATCATCAAAGAGAAATTTTTTATAATTTTTAAATATATTGACTACTGATAATCACATATTTTTTTTTTAAATTAAAGCTTATATTATTAAAAAGATATTTTAATTTCAAAGTACTTTTCTCAAAAGAATGTTTTGTAATTTGCACACGTGATTACTGTTAAACTGTTTTAGACAAAGATTGGAAATTGTGTTTATTCACGAATATTTGAATTATAAATAAGATGAAATAGCATCATAGAGTACTAATAAAAGGATTTGAAAATTTTGTTTGAAATATAGGGAGTAAATTATATATATCTTTTACACAGTTAAAGCTCGATTGCTTTTTCTAAATTGAACGAAATTATTATTAAATGCAATAATATATTTAATTTTTTGTTAAATGTCTATTTAAATTTCGTAGATGTCATTTGTACAAACAAAGATGCACTGATTAATATTGGATAAAAAAAATATTTTTTATAAGATGACACCAAAACTTTTAGCGCATGATAATCCTTTTCCAAAGTTAAAAAAACTAACATCGAGTTTGATTCAAGTTATATTTAAATGTGGTAGATATGTTTATAAACAAATACTTCAGCTTATCCGTCTGTGTTTTATGATGTTTTGAGAACACATTTATCTTTAACATCCAAATAAAAGTTTTATATTATTTTAGACATATATTTAAGGTACTGAAAATTATTATATTTTATACGAAGTTAATATTTTTGTTTTCAAAGCGGAATCAAAATTTTAAAGGGCCTTTTTCTCGAAACAGTGTTTTGTAACTTTCGTGTTTGATTACTATTCAGGTGTTTAAGACGCAACTTTGAAATTTTGTTTATTTCTAAATATTAGAAATATAAATAAGATGAAATAGTGCCATGGAGTATCGATGAATAGAACTAAAAATTGATTTTGAATTTTCAGTTCTATTTATCAGAGAAAATTAAGTATTTTTTTGCATAATTAATGCTGAATTGCACTTAACAAAATTGAACCAGTTCAGATTAACAATTCCAATAATATATTTAATTTAAAATAAAGTTATTTTCATGCTATGTTTTGAGCAGTACAGTGTGGAAAAACATTTTGAAAGCTAAACACAATACACAATAAAAATAACACAGTAAAACTATTATTTGAATATTGCAAATTTTTTAAATGTATATTTAAACGTATATTTTACGTATGGTAATAAACCTAATTTTTTTAAATGTATATTTAAATGCATATTTAATGTATATTTTTAAATATATATTTAAACAAATAAATTTCTTCTATCTAAGTACACTTACATTTTTGATTTATACATTCTTTATATGCTTTATAAAATTTTAAATTTGGGTCATATATTTAGCTTTTACAAAAAGGTGCATTATACTCTTGAGTTAAATAGTTTGCATGAGGTGAATAGTTATTCAATGTAAGGTTATTTTCTTCGGAATTCTAGATTGTGATACCTCATTTCCTGACGATTAGTGAAATTTATTTACAAATTTCTGATTATTCAACATTGAAAACATCGCTTTAATGGGAGAGATTGTAGATTGTAGATTTGATTATTCCTGATGATGTAATATAAGTAAAAAGACAAATAATTGGGTATACAATGTGTATAGGGATACAGTACAATTAGAAGACTAAAGAAATGACTTGATAAAAGTAATATTTGAAAAATGTGTATAGTTGATTGAATTTATGTAGTACTTATTTAAACATGTACATGTTTTAACTAGCTGCTCTGATAGCTTTGGAAATATGCATTCATTACCATCCTTGAAAAATCTCTATTTTGTGATAGATATTTTGAATTTAGTGCTTATTAAAGTTTTGGTAAACACGGCAAAATACTTGTCCAATCAAGTTAAAAATTGTTTTCGTGAAGTGAAAAAAAGTTTAATTGATGTTGCTTATTTGGAGTTCTAGGTTGTAATATGCCATTCGGGAGTAACAATTAGTGATGTTTAGTGATTATTAGTGATGTATAGTGATGTTTACTAGTAAATTTATGGTTACTTTACTTTGATGAAAAATATTGTGGGTTTGATTATTTCCATACATGTATTATAAAGTCAAATCAGAAATATGTTTAACCACTGTATATGTACTATTTTTATATGTAAATCCAAATTTTCAAATATGATATACATGAAGAGGAAAAATATTAAACCTTAACTCATAAAGATAGTTGTTTTAGTATCTGCCGGAAAAAAAAAATTATTGAAGGGTGACATAGCAAATACTACTACACCAGGTTCACTTTCTAGTGAACCTGGAAGAAGAGAATTAAAAAAAATTTTAGACAGAGAATTTAAAGAAAATTTTCAAATATTTATAAGGCAGAAAATTATAAATTTTAAGGGTCATATACTGAATTCAAATATAAGAAAATAATACTTTTTTGTTTTCCCTTCTAGTGGTAAAATTTTTCAAAAATACTTTTTGTTATCCTGATGTTTACAAAATAAAATTATAGTCTTCATATCGATCTATGTTAGTTTCAACAAAAGCAGTATTATTGAGACAAGCTTAGAAAACATTCATAGTTAGTTAATTTTAATTTTATTGAAATCAGCAATTTGTCTCAAAATCATCCCATTCATAAAATTTTTCTAATCCTTTCTTTTTTTTCCTACTTAGTACCAATTCGATAAAGTTCGAATATTTTTTAGCAATAACACAAATACACTAGTTTTACGTCTGAGAAATTAAATAAAGAAAACATTTATAGAGCAGTAACCCTAAGTCAATAAATTGACTTAGGGCTACTTCTCTACAAATATTTTCTTTATTTAATTTCTCAGACCTAAAACGAGTGTATTTGTGTTATAATCTCTACATTTGAAGTCAGTAATGAAGTGAATATCCGGCAGGAAAGAAATATTTTTGATAAATATTTCCAATGAGCATACAGTAGAAATAGATGTCAAGTACTTGCAAAGTGCACTAATACCAGGGGTAGCCAAGCTCCTTAATAGTCCGAGCCATTTTTCAAAATTTGAAATTTTTCCAGAGCCGCAATTAAATATGTATTTAAAATGTATAAAAAAAGGTATTAAAAATTTTTTTGAAGAAATTATATTTATTGAATGTTATTTAGAAGTTCTTCGTCCTTTAACTTTTCAAGAAAAGTTTTGAATTGTCGATGATTTTTTGCTTTGGTGCGAATGTAATTTACAATGTGTTACACTGTTTTCATAACATCAGGATATTTTAAATATTTTGTAACGAGATGTTCTCGGTGAATTATGCAGTGAATCGGTATGAATTGTGGAATTTGAGAATCATCTCTTAACCCTTTGAAGGGCACTGGTATATATAATATACCAGCTGTTAAAAAATTTTCTTTGATTTATATAGAGAAAAAAGTTTTTGATTTTCAATTTTTCATTAAACTATCGACACTTAATTTTTTTCCTTCTTTTATTCCTGTCAAAAAATTCTTTTAGAATCAGTCTGTATCAAAACCCGATGCAAAAATTCGATTTTTCAAAGTAAAGACTTTGAAATAAAAGTACCTATTTAAAATTCACTTACAAATTTCTTATCTGTATGATTTATACACCCTTTTAATAAAAATTATTAACTATATTTCCAATATTATTAAAAATGTGTCATTTTCGTTCTATTTCAAGGAAGGTGATTACGCAATCAAATTACCCCTTGCTTATTCCTCAATTAATATAATTTATTTTTCATATACTTCATATTTAAAAGGTCCATAGATAACATTAATAGACTAATATCATTAAAACCACAGACATTCTATGGGTGCCTCCTTAACCCTTTAGCGGACAGTGGTTTCGTAGCAAAACCACCTATTAAACATCTTTTTTTTTTCAAACTTTACTTTTTGGAGTACTTTACTTTATCTTTTTATAATTACTTACGGCTCCAATCTCATACATCTGTGATGTATGGAAGCCAATGATGTAGAATCAAGAGCTTCTGCAATTAAAAAAAAACTTTTTGGGACATGGATGAGTTTTTGATTTTATATATATATATAATTATGTTTTTGATATTTTAAATTTATAACAGATGATAGTTCTACGTTTAACTTTTTTTTTCTTTTGAAATATATGCATTTAAACTTTCTGTACTTGAGAAGTCAGTAATTCAATTTATCTTACTTATGACCCCAAATAAAAATATCTATACAAATAAAACTTATAAGCTGTTAAGCTATTTATTTATTATACCAGGATTATCATTTATTGTTCTTCCAATATAGTTAAACTTTTAAAAAGGCATAATGTTCAAGCTCTACAAGGGGAGGGGTTAGTCAGTTAATCCATTCCTCAAACCCTCTTTAGGAGTAATACATTTACAAGGTTCATAGATAACATTTATAAACAAATTACATTAAATCCCTATGAATTTATTTCAGTGACCTTTAAAGGGTTAAAGGGTTAAAAGTCCAATAAGACAGATTTTTTTTTACCCAGCCTTGCCAGAGCTCCATCAGTTTTAATAGTTTTTTTTAATATAATAACAGAAAAATGAAAAGGGAACTCGGGTGCATGTATCGAGAGCCACACATAATCCTTCAAAGATCCGCAATTGGCTCGCGAGCCGCAGGTTGGCCATCCCTGCTCTATACATTAAAATAAGCAGTTCAAAGAATGTTAAGTTTAGAAATTTAAAGCAAGAAATACGAAAAAGTTCTTATTCCATTAGAATCGAATAAAATACCTATATGAAAAAAATTAATGTAAATGTTTAAAAATTCACAATTCTAAAATTCTATACAACAAATTTGAACTATTTTGTAGTTATGTTGCGTATGTCCTCTAGAAATGAGATATCAGAGACTAAACTACAATTCAAGAACTGGTTTGAAGCAAATACTAATTTTAAAGAGCACATATTGGAGTACGATCTACAACAAAATAAATGATTTTTATAAAGCAGATAATTGATAATAAGGATAATAATAAGAAAATCTGTGTAAACAATTTATCAATTATGGGAATGCGATATTGTTAAAGTTTCACGCAATTCCGAATTCACCAAAGCACGTTACGAAATTACTCATTAATAAGGATTTATATCTAGATATGAGGAACAATTTAAGGAAATCTTCCTTAGTGCATTATGTGATACGACAAATTATGTTCATGTTATTAATTTTCTGCTCCCTTTCTCGTATTGATTTCCTTCAAATATTTTTTTAACATTTGGTTATACTATTATTGTTAATTAAAATATATTAATCATTGTTACATGTATATTTAGTCATAACAATTACACACAAGTATTAAGGTAACTGTTTATTAATATTATGCCTAACTTTGGAAAAATATCAACGATGGTATTATGCAAACAAACCTGATTCCTCTAGTTGTATAATCTGTGCCTGAAATGTGCAGCATTTAATAAAATATATTTTAGAAAATTTCAGTATGTTTTTATATTGATTTTCTTTTAAACATATTTTCAGCAATTTTCTATACTGCTGTTATTCATTAAAATTGTCATTACAAGTATATTTAGTTAATAATAATAATATTATACACGCATTAAAGAATTAAACAACACGTAACTTTTTGGGATTCGTAAGTTGGTCATAGCAATCTAATCAACAAGATATCCTAATACCAAGCATGCATTCAACGTAAATGCTGTTAACTCTAAAAAAAGTGTCAGAGGTAATAACACTTTTTACAGAATTCTAAAGATCCCCTTTCAACAAAATTTCTCAAGAAAGATAATAATTCCTGTTACCAAGGTCGTAGCCAGAAATTATATTGGAAGGGGGACAGCGTTTTTTGCGTTTTTTGTGAGTAATGCTTCAATAAAACTACAGGTTTTCGTATGTATGCATACTCCTAATGAGTACCATAATACAATGTGGCTTTAAAATATCAAAATAATTAAAAAATGATATAATGAACAAATTTATAGCCTTGAATGAGTAATATAGTAACTACACAATGAATTCAATAGTGAAATTAGCATTGAAAAAATATAAACTATACATGGTATTAAATTTTAATTTTTAAAACAGAAGTATAACCTAAGAAAAAGAATAATTTTGAAAGAAAATAAAAATGTTCAAATTTTTACCTATATATTATAAAATATGACCTTTCTGAAATTTTGTACAGTTTCTTCCGATTGTACAACAATATTGTGATGTGCTGTCAAAAGTGCTAGTTAAATTGCTCTAGTCGAATACAATTTGCACCTACTGTTCAACTCAGCGTCCCTGTTTTAAGCACACTGTTGTCGCACATGGTCCATTTTCTTTCCATGAAACGATCTTTAAGAATTTCGTAGGGGGACCGGTCCTCTAACCCTCTAAGCGGTTTGCACGTACAATTCCGCCGGTTGTCACGTACAATTTTCGACCTCCAAGAACGTTCCGAAAATGGATGTATTGCACATTTCTGCCAGTGCTTTCCCCCATGGAGTTTTGAGGTAGGAGGGTCAGGTCGATTGTTTAGGAACTGCACCTCTCTTTGACTGACATTTATTGAGGGATGCACCCCTACGTTTTGAGGCACAAAGAAGCTGAGAGCTTTTCATGGCTTTGTCAATCTCTATTTCGAAGTATTTCGTTTGCGGTAAGAGATGTATCTCTAATTGCACCACTTAAATATCTTGGATGACTTTCGTAAAAAAATAAAAAAATAATTCTCTTAAAAAAAATTTTATTCGTATTTTTAGAATCCATTATTTCTTATGGGATGATCTTCTAGACTTGACGAGCTTTATGTGTATTAAAAATTAACAATCAATAATGTCTATTTATATAGATATTTATAACCGGGAGTAAAGGGACAATAACGAGGTTGGGTTTCTCGTATTCCCGTATTCGACAAAGGTTGAAGTAAAAAATCATAGAACACTTTGGTTACTGACACAATAAAACTTTAGCGTATTTTTTGGAGACTTTTTTTCCTCGGTGTATTCCGGAGGGCTAAATTCCCCCTTGCCTACGGCTGTGTTCCACGCTATTTAAAATACTAAGAGAATAGATTATAGATTCATACTGGATTTATATAATTTGTACCTACTGTTTAAGGCAGCTTCACTGTTGCAAGCACACTGTGGTCCCACATGGTCCACTTTCTTTCCATGAAATGATCTTTAAGAATTTCGGAGAGGGACCGGTGCCCTAAATCCCTCCCTTGCCTACGGTCTTGGCTGTCACTGAAGGGTGCTGCTCTTCGATACCA
Organism: Pardosa pseudoannulata; assembly: GCA_032207245.1. Lineage (NCBI taxonomy): Eukaryota > Metazoa > Arthropoda > Arachnida > Araneae > Lycosidae > Pardosa > Pardosa pseudoannulata. Next base: position 67,742,633 of record CM063503.1, read on the forward strand.
GAGTTCGTGGAATCGAATCTCACTGTTGGCTTGAATGGTCGTAGCCATTCAGAATCGGCTGTAAGCAGTAGATCCTGGTCTCATTAACTCTCGTGTAGCAAAAATGTAAAGCATAGCTCTCCCATTCAACCAACCAACTGATGTATTAACGGCTAGTTTGTTGAGGGTAGGGCTGGATCGTTTATCAATATATCGTCAAATATTGATATACTTTAAGTATCGCGATAACAGTATTAAAATTTTGCTCTGCCGGTATATCCCCGTAACTTGGTCTACTCTTTTTGCTCTACGAATGCTATTGACCGAAACCTACTACTTAAGGATGATTCCGAACGGCTAGAAACATCCATGCGGGGAGCGAAGTTTGAACCCGCGAATACCAAAGATCAGTTTACCAATGAAAGAAGTTTAATTTGATTTGGGAGGAACGTAATTTGGTATAAATAGTCAATATAAATTAGCAGTAATGGTTTCCTATTTAATATAACAATTCTGTTTAGTATCTGAATAAATTATTTTGAACAGTATATATATTTTTCTTTTAAGTGTTAAAATAAATTTCTCCTAAAAAGTTGTTTTTACCTTTCTGAAATCCTAATTTTTAGGATCAAAACGTAATTCTAAAAATTTTAATCATCAAGAAATGGAAAGTTTTAGAATGAAAGAAAGCTAAGGCTTTTCAAAAATAGTAATACACCCTTCTACTTTAAAGTGTTATCGCGATATATCAATGATACCAATATCAATTTTGGGATATATCACGATATTAAATTTCTGATATCGTCTAGCCCTAGTTGACGGTCAGTACCAGTTTCTGCCATATGATGTTTATAGCTATGCCGTGTGCGCTAAAGGTGACTGGGGCACGTAAAATATGTTCGTGGTTACAAAGTCTTCCAAGTTCTCAAACAATACCTCTGGGCGTTGCAGGCCAAGCCTTGGTCCCTGCTTTTGAATTACGAGGACCCAGCAAGGGTTATTTTACTCGCGTCCGTAGCATACCTTAAGCTACACGTGCTCCTCGGGTAATGCTACATGATTAGCAAGTTCGTAGCCTAGTTAAGGCGTTAGGATAATGTCTGTACTACCTGCTGCATTGCAAAAAATTGTTTATGGCTATTCGGGATATGTTTTAATCAGTATGTCCCCTGCCTATTGAGCTCTCGTTATGCATAAAGTTGACTTTAGTGTTCTTAAATATTAGTGAGTTCTAGAAATAGGAAAAATTAGGTTAGGTAATAAAATGGCCTTTTCAGAATTACTTCAAAATTTTGCTACTTTAGTACTAATTTTTATCGGCATAGAGATCTATTACTTTACATCGAGACCCCTGACTAGAATTGTCTAGAGTAGCAGTGAAATTGGACTCTACCAATTCTAGTAGCGGAATATACTGCATTGTGTTTTCGAGTTAGAAATCAGGATATTTTAACATACAACAGTAGGGTTACTTTTTCGTCTAAGTATGAGATCATTTTATAGGACTGACGTCACAACTCCGTTTAGGCTTTTTTGTATTTTTTATGTATTGATACTCACTCTTTCATTGGTTATGCAAATTTAAGAAACTGACTAAAGTACTAAAGAAGTACATTTGTAATGATTCTTTCCCCTACTCGATTTCATTGTGGCTGCTTTTAAATTATCAGGAAAAATTACCTAATGGTATAATACTTTTTGTGCATTTTGATAAATTGAATTTTGTGTAACTTAACTTTTCCACTTATCCATATGTTTTTTTATACTAACAAACTCAGCTACTTTCACTGTGTCTCATATTTTGCAGATATTTTCTTAGATGACGACAGTTCAGATGACAATAAATGAGGGCAATTAAACCATACAAACTTTGAATTAACATTAGAAGTACGGTTTAGGTCAATTTGACCCAAATCCCATTGCCTTTTTATTTTCCTAAAAATAATTACTATGAGAATTAAACAAAAATCTCGACTTTTCTAGTAAACGTGGTTATCAGATTGTTAGAATAGGATTAATTAGACACACTTTAATTCCCTTTTTATATCATTCACATGAAAACAAAAGAATTAGAAATTGGTTATTCTGATCCCAAAATGCCTCTCAAGTATATGCTGAAATGTTGCAATGTTATTTCCTATAGTATAATAATTTTAAGGGAAGAATAGCATGTTTATTAAAATGTCAAATGCTACATTATGGATAATTATTAACGCTATCGAGACCTACTTGTCTAAGACGAGTTTGGAAACTAGAAACATCCATGGTAGCAATGGTATTAAAATTCACTATCTCTGGTGGCAGTATATAGTAGAGCTTGTAAATTTACCGACTTTATTATTTACCGGCATCTCTGTAAATGAAAATCTGAATACCGCTTTACTGGTAATTCTTTTAGCGGAATATTAACATAAAAAGTATGCATTAGGGACTAAATAATTATAATAATTTTCGATTTGTGCACCTTTATGTTAAAGACAAATTGATGAATAGGAATTAATGTAAACTATAATCATTATCAAATTTAAATAAAATATTTAATGATAAAGTAGATCTATTTAGTAATCAATTCATAAAAACTATTAATGAAATATTTAAAAGAATGTTAAACATGAAACGTAACCATGCAAAAAATTATAAAATGTAATAATAGTTTTTGCAATTTAACATTTTAAAAAAGTACATCCGTAATAAAAAGATTAATTTGTCCAAAATTTTCTCACCTAATGCAGATTTAATTTTGGTGCAAAACAATGATGGTAATTTTCAAGGAATTTTCAAGTATATAAATATATGTATATGATACATGACACTCATTTGAAAATCAAAAAAAGTTAATAAATAAAATATTTTGTTGAATAAATTTTATTTATTTATTAATTATAATTAATATTTCAAATATATGATTATCCTTTTTGAAAACTTTACTCTATAAATTATCCAAAACTGTAAAATTTGGGTATAAAACATTGTAAGCAAGTAATCAAGAATTTTATTTGAATTTTCATTTGAAAATATAAAGCTTTTACGTTATGATAAGAGTGGATATTTTATGTAGCTTATTACTTTTCTTGAGAGAATAAATATGATTTTATCTTTTTTGAAATTATATTATTCTATAATTTAACAAAAAGTGTATAAACTGCGATATAAAACACTTTAACATAGTCCTCTTTAATTTTATTTGAATCTTACATTTTCATTTCAAAATACACAATTTTGACCTTTAAATAGGAATGGATACTTTATCTAGCATATTTCTTTAGTTGAGAGAGTAAATATGATTTATCCTTTTTCGAATTTAGATTACGCTACAATTTATCAAAAAATGTAAAACTTGGATATGATGCATTCTAAGCTAGTTAGCTAGAACTTTATTTGAATCTTACATTTTTATTTTAAACAATTAAGCTTTTTTTCTAATGATAAGAGTGAATATCTTATAAACCACATTTTATTTTTTAGAGAGAAGTAATAGAATTTATTCTTGTAAATATGATTAAACTTTTTTCAAGACTAGATTACGAGAAAAACATAAAAATACTGTAAAACTAGTATATAAAACATCTTAAGCTATTCATCTGGAATTTCATTTGATTCTTGCATTTTCATTTAAAAGAATAAAGCTTTTACATAATGATAGGAGTGGATATTTTATATAGCTCATTGCGTTTGTAAAGAGAATATATCTTTAGGTAGAGAGGACAATGGAGACCTAATGGAGACTTAATTTTGATGCTAATGTATGCTGGTAATTTTCAAAGAATTTTCAAGAAAATATATATATGTGTATAATACATGACACCCATTTGAAAATCAAAAAAAGTTAATAAATAAAATATTTTGTTGAATAAATTTTATTTATTTATTAATTATAAGTAATATTTTAAAAATATGATTTACCCTTTTTGAAAACTTTACGCTATAAATTATCAAAAACTGTAAAATTTGGGTATAAATCATTGCAAGCAAGTCATCAAGATATTATTTGAATCTTGAATTTTTATTTGAAAATATAAAGCGTTTACGGTATGATAGGAGTGGATATTTTATGTAACACATTTCCTTTGTTGAGAGAATAAATATGATTTATCTTTTTTTGTAATTATATTATTCTATAATTTATCAAAAAATGTATAAGCTGCGATATAAAACACTTTAACATAGTCCTTTGGAATTTTATTGGAATTTTACATTTTCATTTGAAAATACACAGCTTTTACCTTTAAATAGGAATTGATACTTTATCTAGCATATTTCTTTAGTTGAGAGAGTAAATATGATTTATCCTTTTTCGAATTTAGATTACGCTACAATTTATCAAAAAATGTAAAACTTGGATATGATGCATTCTAAGCTAGTTAGCTAGAACTTTATTTGAATCTTACATTTTTATTTTAAACAATTAAGCTTTTTTTCTAATGATAAGAGTGAATATCTTATAAACCACATTTTATTTTTTAGAGAGAAGTAATAGAATTTATTCTTGTAAATATGATTAAACTTTTTTCAAGACTAGATTACGAGAAAAACATAAAAATACTGTAAAACTAGTATATAAAACATTCTTATCTATGCATTTGGAAATTTATTTGATTCTTGCATTTTCATTTAAAAGAATAAAGCTTTTACATAATGATAGGAGTGGATATTTTATATAGCTCATTGCGTTTGTAAAGAGAATATATCTTTAGGTAGAGAGGACAATGGAGACCTAATGGAGACTTAATTTTGATGCTAATGTATGCTGGTAATTTTCAAAGAATTTTCAAGAAAATATATATATGTGTATAATACATGACACCCATTTGAAAATCAAAAAAAGTTAATAAATAAAATATTTTGTTGAATAAATTTTATTTATTTATTAATTATAAGTAATATTTTAAAAATATGATTTACCCTTTTTGAAAACTTTACGCTATAAATTATCAAAAACTGTAAAATTTGGGTATAAATCATTGCAAGCAAGTCATCAAGATATTATTTGAATCTTGAATTTTTATTTGAAAATATAAAGCGTTTACGGTATGATAGGAGTGGATATTTTATGTAACACATTTCCTTTGTTGAGAGAATAAATATGATTTATCTTTTTTTGTAATTATATTATTCTATAATTTATCAAAAAATGTATAAGCTGCGATATAAAACACTTTAACATAGTCCTTTGGAATTTTATTGGAATTTTACATTTTCATTTGAAAATACACAGTTTTTACCTTTAAACAGGAATTGATACTTTATCTATCATATTTCTTTTGTTGAGAGAGTAAATATGATTTATCCTTTTTCGAATTTAGATTACGCTACAATTTATCAAAAAATGTAAAACTTGGATATGATACATTCTAAACTAGTTAGCTGGAACTTTATTTGAATCTTACATTTTTATTTTAAACAATTAAGCTTTTTTCTAATGATAAGACTGAATAACCACATTTTATTTTTTAGAGGGCCGTAATAGGATTTAGTCTTGTAAATATGATTAAACTTTTTTCAAGTCTAGATTACGATAAAAACATAAAAAAACTGTAAAATTAGTATATAAAACATCCTAAGCTATTCATCTGGAATTTCATTTGATTCATGCATTTTCATTTTTAAAAGAATAAAGCTTTTACATAATGATAGGAGTGGATATTTTATATAGCTCATTGCGTTTGTAAAGAGAATATATCTTTAGGTAGAGAGGACAATGGAGACCTAATGGAGACTTAATTTTGATGCTAATGTATGCTGGTAATTTTCAAAGAATTTTCAAGAAAATATATATATGTGTATAATACATGACACCCATTTGAAAATCAAAAAAAGTTAATAAATAAAATATTTTGTTGAATAAATTTTATTTATTTATTAATTATAAGTAATATTTTAAAAATATGATTTACCCTTTTTGAAAACTTTACGCTATAAATTATCAAAAACTGTAAAATTTGGGTATAAATCATTGCAAGCAAGTCATCAAGATATTATTTGAATCTTGAATTTTTATTTGAAAATATAAAGCGTTTACGGTATGATAGGAGTGGATATTTTATGTAACACATTTCCTTTGTTGAGAGAATAAATATGATTTATCTTTTTTTGTAATTATATTATTCTATAATTTATCAAAAAATGTATAAGCTGCGATATAAAACACTTTAACATAGTCCTTTGGAATTTTATTGGAATTTTACATTTTCATTTGAAAATACACAGTTTTTACCTTTAAACAGGAATTGATACTTTATCTATCATATTTCTTTTGTTGAGAGAGTAAATATGATTTATCCTTTTTCGAATTTAGATTACGCTACAATTTATCAAAAAATGTAAAACTTGGATATGATACATTCTAAACTAGTTAGCTGGAACTTTATTTGAATCTTACATTTTTATTTTAAACAATTAAGCTTTTTTTCTAATGATAAGAGTGAATATCTTATAAACCACATTTTATTTTTTAGAGAGAAGTAATAGAATTTATTCTTGTAAATATGATTAAACTTTTTTCAAGACTAGATTACGAGAAAAACATAAAAATACTGTAAAATTAGTATATAAAACATTCTAAGCTATTCATCTGGAATTTCATTTGATTCATGCATTTTCATTTTTAAAAGAATAAAGCTTTTACATAATGATAGGATTGAATAATTTATACAGTTCATTGCGTTTGTAGAGAGAATGTATCTTCAGGTAGGGAGTTCTTTTTTTGAGAGAATAAATATGATTTATCTTTTTTTGTAATTATATTATTCTATAATTTATCAAAAAATGTATAAGCTGCGATATAAAACACTTTAACATAGTCCTTTGGAATTTTATTGGAATTTTACATTTTCATTTGAAAATACACAGTTTTTACCTTTAAACAGGAATTGATACTTTATCTATCATATTTCTTTTGTTGAGAGAGTAAATATGATTTATCCTTTTTCGAATTTAGATTACGCTACAATTTATCAAAAAATGTAAAACTTGGATATGATACATTCTAAACTAGTTAGCTGGAACTTTATTTGAATCTTACATTTTTATTTTAAACAATTAAGCTTTTTTCTAATGATAAGACTGAATAACCACATTTTATTTTTTAGAGGGCCGTAATAGGATTTAGTCTTGTAAATATGATTAAACTTTTTTCAAGTCTAGATTACGATAAAAACATAAAAAAACTGTAAAATTAGTATATAAAACATCCTAAGCTATTCATCTGGAATTTCATTTGATTCATGCATTTTCATTTTTAAAAGAATAAAGCTTTTACATAATGATAGGATTGAATAATTTATACAGTTCATTGCGTTTGTAGAGAGAATGTATCTTCAGGTAGGAAGGAAAAAAAAGGACATAAAATGTATTTAAAGACTTAAAACTTCAATAAATGTTTTACCAGTGAGTAATTAATTTATTTCATATATTTTACCATTGAATTTAACACTAGATTTACGGATGTTGATCATATACCTATTCTTACTGAAGTCAGCCAATTTAACTCATACAAGAAAATTGCAGTTTTTTGCAAAGAAAATAGTTCCAAATTAATTTAAATAAAATGTTTATTATCAAAAAAACTCACTGAAAAATTTTTTACATATAAAATCTGTTTTTGAAACACATTTTCAGCAAACATTTCTATTACATTTAGCACAATGGTTTCTACATCTGTTTCTTTTGCATGATTGTTGAACTTGACAATTCTTCCGTGCGTCAGTAGCATGAATTTCTGTCATTGGAATGGAAGTGTTCTCGACTTCTTCTCTATATTTACTTTATACTATACTTTATATACTTTATACTTTATATTTATTTTATACTATATTTATTACTATATTTATTTATTTTCATATACATTCTATGAGTCAAATTGGCTCACAATCGTGAAAATAGGTATACCACATTTGATAATGCGAAATGAAGGGGTCTGCGGGGAAGAGGAATGAAAGTTTACATATATTTTATTACTTAACTAAAAACTAACGCATGTTTTTGAAAAGTGATATTAAAGTTTTTTATATATATAGTGATCAAATTTTTAATGAGTCAAATTGGCTCGGTACGTAAATCTAGTGTTAGTTATGATACTTCTCTTCAATTACATGACGTGGGGCATGTCAGTTATTAATTAGACTCTATTCTCCTGTATCTCGGATTTGGATATAAACGTCATACATTTGACAAGTAACTCTGGAAATTTCCAAGCAACTCTACTCCTATTCCTATTGATGAATTTTGTCAGAAATTAGTTTCTTGTATTTTTTCCCGATTTTACTTCATATTATATACTACATCATTCTATAAATTGTGGATCATTTAATTTCTGCCAATTTTAAACTTCGGTATGTTTCAAGCATTATGGTTGACTGGTAGAATGGGAAAATTAAATTTTCTGACAGACCATCAAACTGAGATTTTCACAGAGGCAGATTAAATTTTCCTTTTGCAGCTAGTTTAAAGTACGATAGTCTAACTTTGCTTAAAATCTCCTCTCTCAAAGAAGAATTTTAATGGGTCTACTTTTGGAATTGTGAAATTTTAATTTCAAGTTTTTACATTCCGTAAACAACCCGAATAGACTAGTATATAAAACATTCTAAGCTATTCATCTGAATTTTATTTGATAATTGGATTTTCATTTAAAAGAATAAAGCTCTTACATAATGATAGGAGTAGATATTTTATATAGATCATTGTAGAGAGAATATATCTTTAGGTAGGGAGGACAAAAAAAGTACATAAAAGTTATTCAAAGACTTAAAACTTCAATAAATGTTTTCCCAGTGTTAATGAGTAATTAATTTATTTCTTACATCATACCAGGGAATTTAAGTAATGATACTTCTCTTCTATTGCATGACGTGAGGCATGTCAGTTATTAATTAGACTCTATTCTCCTGTATCTCGGATTTGGATATAAACGTCATACATTTAACAAATAACTCTGGAAATTTCCGAGCAATTCTACTAATATTCCTATTAAGGAATTTTGCCTGAAATTAGTTTCTTGTATTTTTTCCCGATTTCACTTCATGCATATCAAATACTACAGCATTCTATTAACTTGTGGATCATTTAATTTCTGCCAATTTTAAACTTCGGTATGTTTCAAGCATTATGGTTGACTGGTAGAATGGGAAAATTAAATTTTCTGACAGAGCATCAAACTGAGATTTTCACAAAGGCAGATTAAATTTTCCTCTTGCAGCTATTTTAAAGTACGCTAGTGTAACTTTGTTTAAAATCTCCTGTCTCAAAGAAGAATTTTAATGACTCTACTTTAGGAATTGTAAAATTGTAATTTCAAGTTTTTACATTCCGTAAACAACCCGAATAGACTAGTATATAAAACATTCTAAGCTATTCATCTGAATTTTATTTGATAATTGGATTTTCATTTAAAAGAATAAAGCTCTTACATAATGATAGGAGTAGATATTTTATATAGATCATTGTAGAGAGAATATATCTTTAGGTAGGGAGGACAAAAAAAGTACATAAAAGTTATTCAAAGACTTAAAACTTCAATAAATGTTTTCCCAGTGTTAATGAGTAATTAATTTATTTCTTACATCATACCAGGGAATTTAAGTAATGATACTTCTCTTCTATTGCATGACGTGAGGCATGTCAGTTATTAATTAGACTCTATTCTCCTGTATCTCGGATTTGGATATAAACGTCATACATTTAACAAATAACTCTGGAAATTTCCGAGCAATTCTACTAATATTCCTATTAAGGAATTTTGCCTGAAATTAGTTTCGTGTATTTTTTCCCGATTTCACTTCATGCATATCAAATACTACAGCATTCTATTAACTTTTGGATCATTTAATTTCTGCCTATTTTAAACTTCGGCAAGTTTCAAGCGTTATGGTTGACTGGTAGAATGGGAAAATTAAATTTTCTGACAGAGCATCAAACTGAGATTTTCACAAAGGCAGATTAAATTTTCCTCTTGCAGCTATTTTAAAGTACGCTAGTGTAACTTTGTTTAAAATCTCCTGTCTCAAAGAAGAATTTTAATGACTCTACTTTAGGAATTGTAAAATTGTAATTTCAAGTTTTTACATTCCGTAACCAACATGAATAGCAATAGAATTTCTAAATTACAATTAGGTAAATTTCAATTAAAAAAAATAGTGTAAAAAATTTCCATGAGAAGATATTTTACAGGTGAAAACGTGTTTTTGATGTTCAATAAAATGTAGAACAAACTAAAGAAAAACAATTTTATAAAGCTGTCAATTACTTAAAACATTTTGGTAGATTTAATATCAAAATGATAATAAAAAGTATTACATACAAATTTATGAAAAACTGTCCTTGCGATCATAGAGTTTTTATTGAAAATTAGCTGAAGTATTATTATTCAGTGGTTAAAATAGTTTTTTTTTAGTTGTAATTTGAATAGCACTAAAATACCTACTTTGTATGCTAAAAGGAATTGTTCACAATCTTCCCAATAAAAATTTGCAAGATAAAAACAAAATAAAAATTAAACCTTTTGTAGCCAGTGACAAAGTAAAGCTTTACAGCTTAAAAACTATTTCTTATCACAAAACATTTATGCATTTTAAATAATTCTATTAAGTACTTTAAAGAAATAAATTTGAAAACTATAGTATCAGACTATTCATTAAATTTTGAAACTTAGTGGAATTGCGGTGAAAACTTGGGATAGTTGAATTTGCGTGTAAATGACAATAATAATACATCAAACTAAAAGCTGCTTATTGGAAAAAATAATTTACATTTTTGAATAAAACATAAAACATATCTCGTCGTTCAAGCATTCTAAAAATTGATATATAGCTAATTACAATTTGTGTATGGATATAAAAAGTAATAAATATCCTTTTACGGTATTTCTATTATAACAGTAAATTTACTGATGTTTTAATGACTAATTTATGCCATCAAATCTATCCTTCAGACGGACTAATCTGAGATGACGACAAACTTGTATTTACCTTAGATTACTTCTAAATCAGTTTTTAAACTTAAAGAATTTGCAGTGTTTCTAATACTTTTTTTGTTGACAGCACACTAAAAATATTTCAAATATTTTGCAGGCCCACTAAAAAAAATATCAAATAAATACGCAGGAAAATTAAGTTTGAAAAGATGTTTTAAGAAACTATTGAGGTAATTACAAGTGCAAATTTAAAGTAACAAAACTAGTGTGTAGTATAATTATCATGCTGTTATTTATACATTACAGGTAGACCTTTGTTTAGCAATCCACTTTAGTAAAACTAAAGAGAGATAGACTTCATCACATAATTAAAACGAGAACATATGAAGATTATTTCAATTTTTTTCTAGAAAAATGTGACTTTTCTGTTTTCTTTTACTGTTATTTTTTTGAATTTTTACTTAATCAGAAAAGCAAAAAGGAAGGTCCTTATTTCGACACCTCTTTAAAACAGCGATATACAAACCTTTCTTGAACTAAAATACTGATTAAAAAATGGATGGCTTAGTCACAGATAAAAAAAAACAGTCAATGATACTGAAGGCTAAGGCGATGGATATTAAAGGCGAAGTTACTAAACTCATGTGTAGTACAACTGTCATACTGATATTTACTCATAACGGACCTTTGTTTAGTAATCCCCCGCTTAGAAATAAATTTACAAAACTTTAAACAAAGTATATATATACAAAATTGACAGACGTTTTTCTTTATTATATAGATTTCTTTTCATTTCATGGGTGACTGTCAGTTACTAATTACTTTGGTTTGCAAAACGAGTGCTCATGACACAGGAACCTGTTGTTTAAAGCCATGTACTACCTGTAACCAGCCACCCACCCGAAGTTGGGTGTAGGGTGTTGAATCGCTGGTCCGGTCTGACCGTCCGGTAACAATGCGTTACGCAGGAACCAAGTCAGCAATCCGCCCATAAAATTTAAAGTAACAAAAAAATGTAGACAAACTAAACAAATAAGTACAACCAATGCAGTTTCCAAAAGTGCGGGGGATACTCCACAGGAGTCCTGCCCAGGTTAAGAGTCTGGTTGACCCGGTGTACTACATGGAACTTTCTGAAATGAGAGCAGGTGTTGGTGAGGGAAGCAATAACTGCACATGGCAGTTGTGATAGCCATTATTGCAGGGGTACTTTGACCCTTGCGGTGTGGTTTTAGGTTAAAATCTTCATGGCCGCACGATGGCGCCTTGATTAGCTGTGAGCCAGTCAACCAAGCTCCTGGCTTTCCTTATCAATACCGGGTTTTTGATTAGGCTCTCTGCCCAGAGTTCCATGTGTCAGAGGGTTTCTTAAGATGAAAGTCGTGTGTCAGATGGCAGTCGTGCAGATAGTAATTGGAGTCACAGACAATGCTGTTTACCGCTGTTTAAACCCGAATCCGAACGTCTATGAACATCCATGCCTCAGTGGGATACAAGCCCACGAACTCTAGAACCGAAAATCAGCACTCTAACCATTCGGCCACCAGTTACTTATTATACTCCATTCTTCTATTTTACCGATTGATAAGTTTTATACATATGACAAACAGAAATGGAAATTCTCAACTTATTCTACTGATTTCTTTACATGATTTTATCCTGGAACTAATTTTTATTTTTAATTTTGATTCCATCTCATACATATCAAATTGAAAACATTCCTCCTCTGGATTATTTTATTTTTTATCCCTATCGTATCATAACCCCATTTTTCCCTCACCGTCTTCTCACTAAAATCAAAGTATCGGAAATAAATATTATAGTTTTCTAATTACTACAGGTTAGTTGTATTGTAGATAGTGAAAATTATACTATCATTCTAATTATGACCATTGAAAATCATTTCCATCTCATACATATCAAGTTCTTTAACCTTCCATTCTACTCTGGATCATTTGATTTCTGTTTATTTTAACACCTCATCAAGTTTCACGTTTTATGCTCGACAGGTAGAATGCGAAAATTAAATTCTCTAACAGAGCTAAAAGGATTTAAACTTAGATTTCCACAAAGGCAGATTAAATTTTTCCCTCGTAAATAATTTAAAGTACGCTAGTTTAACTTAGTTTAAATTTTCCGCTCTCAAAGAAGTGTAATAGAATTCTATTCTAATGTATCAATTTGTGGTTTTGTGAAATTGGAATTTCAAGTGTTTGTTTTCAATGAAAGAAAGAGAAAAAAGCATTTAGAACTGTAAGATTGCACTTTAAAAAATTCATCCCAAATTTCCGATTGAAAGGATATTATCACGAGCAAATGAAGTTTTCGTTTTTATGTAAAACCTAAAATAAATTTAAAATGACTGTTTGTAAATGTATTACATACCTCAAAGAGGGAGATGTAAATTTATTAAAAGTACTTTACATGAAACACGAAGAATTTTTATATTAAAAATTGTTTGAATATTAACATTGGGAAGTTTAACCGAAAAATTTTCTTTTTTTTGCATTTTGATTTCTCAACAATAAAATCTCTATTTTGTACAAGGTGGTTATAAATTATTGTATTTAGAAAATAATCAGCTGAAACTGGTCATTGGATTTGCGCCAAATTTGTGTACAGACTATAAGCCAGATAGTTCTAGAAGAATTCCCCCCTCTTCCCCCCAAAAAGATAAATAGATCAAACATGTTCACTAGGGGACATTTTACATTAAAATTCTAGGAAATTCGGCATAGGAAACGTCTATATTGAGTAACTGTTAGCTAATTTAAATCTATAATAGAATAACAGTTGAAGTAGAAGTATTTCACCCTATCAATCCTGAACAGCATTAAGACAAACGTTATCATAATTAAAAAAAAAGTTTTATTAAACTTAAAAGAAAAAAGAAATAAACATCGGCTAACTGCCGTACACACATAACCGTACAACCAATGAAGTCGTGTACTACTACATAAAAATAAAGTAACTAATTTTCTAACAGTAACTTTCAGTACAACTATTTCACCACGATTAAATGTTGCAGATGAATAGCTATATCGCTGATAAAGTAGGTTAACAAGAAACACGATCTGGTAGAGTTAGTTTCATAATAGAATCCTAGTTTTTGAAATAAATCTTCACTATTTCATATATAGGAAAGAACTTAGCGCTCCTTTCCTTAAATGTAAATTATTAGCTCCAAATAGCTGTTTCTTCCAGTAGAAACCGAAATATGAACAAACTGTTTTTCTCTGAGAAATCAAAACCGCATACTCAAGACAAATTGTACACAAAATTTGGAAGAAATTAGCCCCACAATTTTCTTTACAGAGCGAACTAAACATTTTCTGTTTAACTTGGATTATCCTGTATAAGGTCATCTGATACAGTAATAACAATATCTATGAAACAGACAATACTTTTAAAAGAAATTTTTTATAACTACATATACTGTCTACCAATAAGTATTTGGAAACCTGTGATAGAAAAGAAAAACTAACTTTATTCAAACTCAATAGTTGATAGATTCTCCACGAGATTCAATTACAGCGTGAACCCTTCGGGGCATACTTTCCACAAGTCTTTGTATTACAGCTAGTGGTATTGTCTTCCACTCGGCTTGGAGTAGACATACAAGTTCCTTCTCCGATTTTGGACGGGTAGTGCACCCCGTAATTCGGCGATCCAACTCGTCCCAAAGGTTCTCGATAGGGTTTAGATCTGGGCTCTGGGCAGACCACTCCATTCGATGAAATCCAATGGCACTATACCAAGCCTTGGTTAACCTCAAAACAGACAACTGACATTGTCGTCTTGAAAGTAACAGGGGTCCAACCCGTAAAACTGCCACAACGTAGGAAGCACATTATCATCCAATAGTGCAGTGGGCATCGGCGTTGAGTTGAATGGGGACCAATGGTCCCAGTCCTTGCCAGGAGAAACACCCCCAGACCATAATTCCACCTCCGCCGAACTTGACTGTTGGCACAATGCATTCTGGCAGGAGACATTCTCCAAGCAGACGCCAGATCCAGACCTTGCCATCCGTATGGTAAAGGGTGAACCTTGATTCGTCGCTGCAAAGAACCCCTTTTCACTGATCTACTGTCCAATTTAGATGTGCTTTGCACCACAGTAACCGAGTAGCGCGGTTGGACTTTGTGATCAAAGACTTATGTACATGAGCACGACCATGAAAATTAAGCAGATGTGCTTCTTTACGGATGGTATTCATTGAAACAATACTCCCGGATGCCTGTTGAAACTCCTCGTGGATGAGGGCAATCGATTGAGTGCGGTTCTTCCGAATGTCTCTGGACAGCACTGGTCGGTCTCTATCCCCCAGTTTCGTTGGTCTTCCGACTCGGGGCACATTCCGTCAATCACCGCTCACCTTCCACTTCTTAATCATATAGGTCACTGTTGATTTTATGTACTTCAGATCACTAGATATGTCCCTTAAGGATCGGTCACATTTGTGATACCCGATAATTATACCTTTCTCGAAATCAGAGAGCTCCGAACTGCGCGGCATCTTGCATGCGACTAATGCCAATGCTGTTTCCTACATGGTGTATACCGGCGGAGGTCGTGATGTACCTCAGGACCGCAGATATCATCATATGCATAGGTGTCCAAATATTTATTGGTAGACAGTGTATATCAAAATATCGTATTTTACAACATAGGCTTAAAAAATCTGTCACCGCAATTATTGTGACACAACATACCCTGTTGTTCTAATTGTATAAAATTAATTATATTATCAATATTTGGCAATAAATAAATTGTCATTACTTTTAAATGCATATTTTTATTTTTCGTGTACTTTGTAAATTAATTTTAAACATTCATCTGCAAAAATAGAAATCCTCGAAGAAATGTTACTCAAACAAGGAATATTATATTTCTCATTTTATTAGTTGACAATGAGTTTATTTTTACAAATTTCAGTCTTAAATTTAATGTATTTCATAAATAAACATAATGAAAACTTACACAAAATATAAACGTTAGGAAATAAATTTAAGGTTACATAATTTAGTTATTAATTCATTCGAGATTCTTATAAATAATACTGCTGTATAAAACAAAAAAGTTACATTGATTAGTACCATCGAAGTGGAATTGTAAAAATTTCCTTAATTCAAAACCAGTTGTATTAACATAATTAAGTTAATAAGAAAGCTTAAGCGAGTCTACCATTGAATATTACACACTTGACAAAATAAAGCAGCGTGTATTACAGTTCAATGAGCTTTGTGAATATAAATGGATTTTATAAAATGAAATTCTATTGAGTGCTGTTAAGCGAAACAGAGTGAACGGGAGAATTAGTTTATCAATACGTGAGGACTGTTGTCATCACTTAATAACTGTCATTTGACATTCTTGATTAAAAGTAATTGTATGTTGAAATCGGGATCTTTGCTGTAATAAACTGTCATTCTCGAATAAATTAGGCTTTCACTCACGTATAAAACTCGATGCAATATCTTGTAATGACTTCAAATTATAAACTGATAAATATCGCCAGAATGTAATTAAATAAGAAGTATGAGATTAGTTGTATCAAATTAAAATTGATTTTTACTTAATAAATGTTATTATCGCTTTAATATAATTCTCCATTCTTTGAAGTGATTGGAATGAAAATAGAAAAAGATGAGATTGTTTGTCTTTTTTATTTATTTATTATCTGAAAATCTATATTTAAAAAATGTTGTATAGCCAGTGCGAGTTATAAAGGCTTTGATCTATATTTAGAAACTGTAAAATAGGCATTTTATTTTTCATTTATATAAACTAAGTAAGTAAGTACTAGTTGAGTAGAGTACTTTTGCAGCATTCAGACAAATGAAAAAAAATATTTAGTTTGCTTATTCTTGAGTTACAAATATTTTACAGCTTCTAAATATAAATTATATCTCAGATGAAAAAATTCTTTCATATTGGTTCGATTAGATAAGTTTCTTTCATATCTTCAGATTGCCAATTAACTCATTGATATATCAGAAACAACATTAATCTAGTCAAATTAATTAATGTTTTCAAAATTTAGTCAAAGTGTCTTTTTATCCTATTTTTAGGCATCCATATTGGATTCTTGATGAGTTAGGATTATCTTTGATGGTGGGATAAAATTAATTCCAATCTGATAAGGTAGACATTAAACATCATTTAAGATTTAGAAAGGATAAAATCTTTTAATCAAATATAGAAATTATAAAATGACATCTTGACTAAATTATTAAAATATTAAACCATTAGACCAGATTAATGTAGTTTTGAACATATCAAATGGAGTTCTGAAGGTATGAAAGAAACTTATCGAGTCGAACCAATACTAAAGGATTTTCCCTTTGAGATATAATTTATATTTAGAAACTGTAAAAAAGTCGAATTTCAAGATAAACAGATTAAATTTTTTTTGCATTTGTATGAATGATGTAAAAATACTCTAGTCAAATAGTAGACTGGTTAAATAAACGAATATGAATTTTATGAAAAGTAAAGCTTAAAAATTTTAGCCATAGAATTTTGGGAATGGGATGACATGACTTTCCAATTTTGATGTTAAACTTTAAAGGATTTCTTTAGGTCTTTGACAGGTCAAAATGTAGATTAATATAATAAAACAATCTTACTTAGTCGAAAAACATTAAATTAACATTCATTAGTAGACTGCTCTTTCTGTAGCTGTGCTGCCCTGCTTCGTCAATGCAAAGCTTTGTCAATGTAAAGGCCTAAAAGCGACTTAGCCCATGCAACACAAAGTGGCCATATCATCGAACCGAAACTACAAATATCTGTCAGCCAAGACTTGTGTTAACATACTTAATTTAACATTACATTTACCAGCAATTTAAATATGCATTGAATTGCAATGCAAAACCAGTCATTTTGACTGGTTTGGTAAATCTAGTATTAATAAGGAGGATTTAACGAAACTTCTATTGAATATTACCCACTTGATAAACTCGAAAATCGAATCATCATGTGTTACAGTCCAAGAAGTTTTGTGAATGTAAAATGTATTTTATAAAATTGAATTTTATTGAGTGTGTTAAGCGATGCATAATGAGCGATACAATTAGTTTATTAATATGTGAGGTCCTTCGTCGTCAATTTATAGCTGTCACTTGACAATCTTGATTAAAACTAATTGTATGTTCAAACTTGAAACTTTGCTAGAATGTACTGTAAATTCTTGAATAAATGACTATCTCACGTAGGAAACGGGATGAAATGCCTTATAATGGGTTTAATTTATAAAACGATAAATATCGCCATAGCGTAATTAAATAACAAATATGAAATTGGCTTTCAGTTGTAGCAAATCAAAATTGGTTTTTGCTTAATAATTATTATTTTCGTATTTTATAATTCTTAGCTCTTTAAGATTCCGTTCTTTAATATGAGTGAAATATAAACAGAGAGAGATGCGAATGATTGTTTCCTAAATTTCTGTTAGATAGTACCTAGAAATCAATGGTATATAAAAATTGTATCCTTCTATCAAAAATATGACATACATTTTTAGAAACCGCAAAAAAAAGAGTTACAAGAGAAGTTAATTTAAATTTTATCCGACATTTGTCTAAATAAATCGGTATGGTTTTGGTGATGATAACTGTTTATAAAACTTAATCACTTCGCTTTGTTAATCTAATAACATGACTTGGTTTGATGTAGTTGACTTAACGGGATGTCACTCGGTCAGTTTTAATTTTTTCTGGTATGTAATAGCTCTAGAAAATCACGTATATTTTGGAGAGTGGGGAACTAGATCATATTGTGTAATACAGGTAATACAAGAAACTGCAGAGTCATTAGGCAAATATGAGCACCCACTGATGATTGGAAATTTTCATTTTGAAGAAATTCATATTAACGACTTTCTACTCAGACATTCCATAGAAACGGGTGTGAACATTTAACTACTTTCTATAACTTCTTTATAAAGACTATAATATTTCAAATATATATTTTTTGGGAAGCAATTATAACACCTAAGAAAGAATTGCCACAAATAAAGAATTTCCATTTTTTCTGTACTTGTTTAGAAAATTATAAATATGCTGTTATCTTTGTGACAGTTATAACTGTCACACCTGTAACAGCATATTTATATTTTTTTAAAAATGTAAAGAAATGAAAATTCTTTATTTTCTGCAAAAATTCTTCCTTAGGAGTTATAATTGCTTCAGAAAAAATATATATTTGAAATATTATATTATTTACAGAAAATGTGATAAAAAGTAGTTCAATGTATCACCCGCATGCTGGTACACCCGTAACAGCATATTAATATTTTTTAAACATGTAAAGAAATGGAAATTCTTTATTTTCTGAAAGAAATCTTCCTGAGGTGTTATAATTACTTCACAAAAAATATACATTTGATATATTATATTCTTTACAGAAAAAGTGATAAAAAGTAGTTCAATACGTCACCCGTATGCTGTTACACCCGTAACAGCATATTTATATTTTTTTAAACATGTAAACAAATGGAAATTCTTTATTTTCTGAAAATAATCTTCCTTAGGTGTTATAATTGCTTCACAAAAATATATATATTTGAAATATTACATTATTTACAGAAAAAGTGATAAAAAGTAGTTCAATGTGTCACACTCGTTTCTATGGAATGGCCGTACTCTGTCTATAAAATCATATACACTATCAACAGTACTGTGCTTTAAAAACCTCCTTAAAGTATCTAACCTCATTAATATATAGGCAGTTTTCATCAGGATACTAAAAACGTTTTATGGGTTTATTTGAAAGATTATTATTTTATCTATTGAAAACAAGTTTTGTTATGTTTGTATGTTCCTTAGATGAGTAGTTATGATTATTTTTTCATTAGCTGTTAAAAAGGATGTAGTTTTAAAACAACTTTAAAGGTTGTAAAAAATGATACTTTTTCTGTTTGACTAATAGAAAAATATATTTTATTTGTAAGTTTAGAAGTTAATTTCAAGTAGACATAGGTATATCTACATGAATTTTATAATATACATTATATACGGTTATTGAGAGTGTGTAAAAATCATCTCACACATGGTTCACCCATCGTCCTATTCTGCTCCTATTAGTGATTACTGTAATGTTGTCATATCTTTAACGCATATCTTCATCTAGTGCCCTTGTTTTAACCCTTTAACAAACAGTTGTTTTGCAGCGAATCCACCTGTTAAAAGTTTCTTTTTTCTACTTTTTAAGGACATATGAATGAATTTTTAAAATTTTCTATGTTTGTGACATTTCAAACTTAAAGCAGATAAAAACTACACTTAATTCATTTTTCCACTTGAAATATCCAATTTAAACTTGCTTTACCCAGAAAATTCAGAAATTCGATTTATCCTCCTTGTGACCCCAAATGCGTATATTTATCCAAATAACCCTTTAAAACTGCTTAGGTATTTTCTTATTATACACTTTTAATGATAATTATTTATTTTACTCCCATCTTAATAAACATTTAAAAGAAAGTATTATTTTCACACAATACAAAGGGATGGTTTTGTATTAAAATCAGCCGTCTAACCTTTCTTCCTCCCAATGAATGCACATTTTCTTCATGTATTTTACATTTATAAGGTTCATAGGTCACATTTATAAAATAACTAAATCCTAAGGAATTTATATTAATGTCCTTTAAAGGGTTAAAAAGCATTGTGTTTATCATTTTAACTCTATATCTATTAATATTAACCCTCCGAGTGGAAACACATCGAGGAAAAAGTCTCCAAAAATACGCTAAAGGTTTACTGTGTCAGTGGCCAAAGCGTTCTATGATTTTTCCTTCACCTTTTGTCTACTAGACTGGAATACAGGAAACCCACCCTCATTAGTGTCCCTTTACTTCCGGTTATAAATAGATATATAAATAGACATTATAGATTGTTAATTTTTAAAACACATAAAGCTCGTCAAGTCTCGAAGATCATCAAGTAAGAAATAATGGATTCTAAAAGTACAAATAAAAATATTCTTTGTGAGACTTATTTATTTTTTACGAAAGACATTCAAGATATTTAAGCGGTGCAGTTAGAGATACATCAATTACCGCAAATGAAATACTTCGAATTAGAGATTTATAAAGTCATGAAAAGCTATCAGCATCTTTGTGCCTCAAGGGGTAGGGGTGCATCCCTCAATAAATATCAGTCAAAGAGGGGTGAAGTTCTTAACAATAGTTCTGATGATCCTCCTACCGTAAAAGCATTGGCAGAAATGTACATTACATCTATTTTCAGAGCGTTTTTGGAGGTCAAAAATTGTATGTGACAACTGCTTTGAAGACATCGGTTTGGCGGAATTGTACGTTCAAACCGCTTAGAGGATTAAAGATATTTTAAGTAATTCGCCTCATCCTAACATCTTTCCAGTTTTAAAAGACATTAGTTTTCACCCTCATATCGGACTTTGGTGCTTCATCGCTGTTTCCACTGCAGATATCTTTTGTTACCTTTCGGCTGTGTTTTGTCTAGTTCCTTTTCAGCCTGTATGAAGTGGGTTTACTTTGTTTTATTTTACTTTGAACTTTTATAAAAACTACAAGGTCCGGCTATTAATTTCCAGGATTCATTTAATAACTCAGAAGAAAAAAGGTTAAGCACATAGCCATTTAATATGTTTCGAAGTAATCCCCATCAGCCGTAATGTACATCTGTGTTCGGCTGTATAAATTTCGGAAAGAAGTTTTAAAGTACTCTTTTGGAATGCTCTTTAATAGTGACGTTACAATTTACAGTTGCTTCCAGCTTGCGTACGGACTGCGGCCGACCTGTATGTGGATCATCTTCGACTCTTTCGCGCCTTTCCCGAAAGCGTTTAAACCATTCAAAAGTTCCTGAGCGGGATAATACTACTTTGCCGTAAACTTGTTTTAACATTTCGTAGGTTTCTACAGCTGAATGCACTGCACATGCGCACGAAAATACTCATCAATGGGCAATGATTAGCGCCATCTTCCGGCTTTTCGTTTTTCTACAGTTACGTCAGTCCAGGAAATTAATAGACGGACTTTGCACAATTTATCCCATGAGAATGTGGTACCAAAAAACCACAACCAACCAATATATTGTGATTAACTATTGACTGTGGGGATAAAATATTGGAAAGTTTTTTTTATAAAGTTGCAGTTTATTTTTATGTTTATATACTGCATAGTTTTTCAACTTTGTCTATAGCATCAAGTACATTATCAATTGTACTGTGCTTAAAAAAACCTTCTTAAAGTATTCAACTCCGTTTATGTAGACAATTTGAATCAAAATTCCAAACATATTTGATTGATTTATTTGCAAGATTATTCTTTTAGCTATATAAAGCAGATATGTTTTGTCTTGACGTTTATTAGAATTATAAATACGATTATTTTTACATTTGCTGATAAACCGAAAGTAGTTTCAAAATCAAACATTAAATAAAATTTGAGATATATGATATTTTTGCTGTTTAATTAAATACAAAATTATTTTACTGTTGCGGCTCAGATGGTAAGTTTAGACATTATTAGTATATATTAATAAAATTTCTAATATATATTATACAGGGGGGTGGTATTGTAATAGTCAGTGGGTTTAAATATTGGAGTGTTATCTGAAAAATTGCATTTATTTTTGTATGTTCAAGTACCACACATATATGAAATATCCGCAAAAGTTTGATTCAAATAACTATATATATTTAAAATTTTTAATTTTAATCTTTAGATTATTATCCATTGCACACTACTCAAAATTGTTTATATTATCAATAAATATTTAGAAAAATGCGTACTTAATATTCGTATTGTAAAAGCAACTATGCTACATATCACGATTTTTATGAAAAGTTGAAGAAAAAATGAGATATAATAGATTACATTATTTATCAACAAACAATGGGTTTACATTCACTAATACTCTAGAAACCATTAATATAAATTATATTTTTCCTGCTCTATAAAAAGGGGGATCATATGTAGTCGCACACCTTAAAAATTCCTTATCTCTTAATAGCCATCTCACCTTACTGATGTTATATTTGCTCTGTATTAATCTCACTTCAAAGCCAGCTATAACAAAATAACGCCATTCTATCGAATCTATTGCTTCACTTCCCTCTACAAGGCTATTAATCATTATGTGTGAAAAAATAAAATGCTATTAACTCCATCTTTGGAAGTGACTGCTAATTGCAGGGTTAGGCTTAATGGTGTGTAAATCATTTTCCATCAGGTGTATTTTCTAATATTAATGATGCGTCTGTATACACTGAGTCTTTCAGGCTTGTTATTTCATAAAATGGCTGTTTCTTTTCTTATTTTTCCTTTGTCGAGCATTTTACATGCACTTTTCTCCCCCTCCGCAGTAATGTATACATAAACTAAAGAGCCAGGTAAAGAGCACAGGAATGCATTTTCAACAGTTATTTAGCTTAAATCGTTTAAGGTGGCAGCGCTTATACAACAGGTAGATATCGAAGCTAAGAGACCAAATTTTTATACACATATACACACGTATATACACATACACACATGTATATATATATATATATATATATATATATATATATATATATATATATATATATATATATATATATATATATATATATATATACATATATATATTCATACATGTATACATTTATATATGTATATATATATGTATGCATATAAATACATATATGTTTATGTATATATGTATATATATATATTTATACATATACATATATATTTATATATATAATATATCAAAATTATTACCCCTAAAGTAGATATCTAAAATTCATCCTTTTTTCCTCTTCTAAATTCTTAATACGCAATTTCGCAGCTCTAAAATATCAGAGAAAGGAGTGTTTACTAACTTGAAATCTTTTTACTTATCTCCCATAGCGAAAGCTGAAATAAATGCTAATTTCCTATCCATCCACGGGTCACATTTAACAGCTGTCCTAGAAAATAATATTACTTATGCAATGGCTAAATTACTGCCTTTGTGGTTTTCGAGTCACTTTAAATAATGAAGATTCACTCTTGTCGCCTAAAAAGGTCTGATCCATCTTTAGTCTGATGGGAACAAAATCATATGATAATCTCGCTGTGGAGCCAATATCAACGACAAATATGTTTAATCTTGGATCATTCTATGCAAACCTGTTGCATTGTACAGATGATAGGTAAGACAGATGCGTTTAGATTTCAATAAATGTGAAGTTCTACAACTTTGAATTTATTGCCTGATGGTTTCAGGACCGCATTTCGACTAGGAGTTTTTCCCAGTATGCCGGAGCAATTTAAATAATAGGGGATACTTTTCTCGTGTAATCAGGGAAATATATTTTCCCTGGTTACTCATACACACATATACATACATACATACATACATACATATATATATATATATATATATATATATATATATATATATATATATATATATATATATATATATATATATATATATATATATATATATATATATATATATATATATATATATATATATATATATATATATATATATATATATATGTGTGTGTGTGTGTGTGTGTGTATGTGTGTACTTGTTTGCTAATGTGCATTGTAAAGTATTAATTATCAATAAGAATAATTAGAATTTAAATTTAAATTTTGTTTCTTATTCCACATAGTCATGGTCTGTAGTTATACATTCCTTCCAACGCTTCCCCTCATATCGTAATCGTGTTATAAAACTCTCAGACTGAGCCTTTATCCGTTCTATTACTTCAATCTAAGGCTTCTTGAAGCCATATATATCAATATTAAAGGCTATAGTTTACGACAATATTGACATTATAATACAGTTAGGTGAAGAATTAATTTTAGTCAGATATCTAGGTTGTTTCTTGATAATAAGTAAAAATTTACTCTTTAATGTATATATATATATATATATATATATATATATATATATATATATATATATATATATATATATATATATATATTGGCTGTGTCAAGCAGGAAACGTCAAATAGTGAGGCCATGAAAAGCAAAAGAAGAGATACTTTAAACTAAAAACGAAAACTCAATTATTCTACTGTAAAAGCTACTAAGTCTTCAAAAATGTGAACGAATTAGGATGTGCTCTTCTTAATAGCGTAATTCGGATAAGAGTAACTTTTTTTTCTAAAAGAAAAGATACATTCCGTTTGCTCGCCGATGATGAATTAATAATAAGATCAACCGCTTAGATGGAAGTAATATTATACAAACGAGACAGCACTTAGAGAGTAGAAGGAAACGAAAATATTTGCTATGCTGAAAGAGTTAGAAGAGAAAACTATGCTGTTAAGCGATTCAATTTATTATTTTCGGTTGTAACTTTTAGAAAGACATGAAATTCATGAAGCATTCAATAGATAACCTCTAGGAAAAATAAAAATTAAAGGAAGATAAATTAAGATAATATTTATAGGAAAATTTATTTTTAAACTATAAAAAACGTTCTTTAATACCTAGAGGACAATGGTCTTCAAGTGCCGTAATTTAAGCCGCGGCGTATAGTGTTTAAAAGTTGAAATTTGCTTCTTTTTAACTTGGGGGCGTATCTGGAATGAGAACGCCAAAGTTATTTAATGTATTAAAGTTGTTTAATATTGGCTAATAGTTAACATCTTAGCATGAAAATGCAGGAATATTATCGTAAGTTTTAGTATTTATGGAACACTAAAAGCACATTATACTCGTTTAGGAATATTTTATGCACAGAAAATGGATGATTCTTTATACTGATATATACACTGGTGTGCAAAACGTAGCAGCAAGTGGTTTTTTTGCCACAACTCCACGAAAAATCATATGAGAGACATGAAATTCAGAAATGAGGGAGACTGTAATGTACGTAAAGGATGACGAAAGCATCGGCACTGATAAAGGAATACAATGCATACGGTATAAAATCAAACAAAAACAAGCTTTATTGAACGCATAGTATTGTAACTCATGATTATCTATCCAAGAGGAAGAACAACAAGCAGGTATTCCATAATATGGGATATGCCCTCCTCTAACTGTAATAGTTGCTTCGCACCGTCTCCGCATACTCAGAACCAGCTGGTTCAACATTTCTTGAAGAACGAGTGCCCATTTCACAATTAGCATCTGTTTGAGTTGTTGGGTGTTCTCCGGAGGATGTAAGCGTGCTGCAATGCGTCCCACACATGTTTGATGGGATTTAAATCAGGGGAGTAAGCTGGCCAATCCATTCGAGTGATATCTTCATTTTCCAGTGGTTCCTCATCAGCAAGAGTAGCAATAAATCCACCTGTTGCTAAAGTTTTGAAAACCAGTGTATTATAGACTTAACGTCCTAACACTGTAAAAATAATAACATATTGTGCATCAAGTGCATAATATATGTAAAATGTAAGTCTAATCTATGATTTTAAAACGTGAATAAATAATTAAAAACCCCTGATATTAAAGACTTTTTTGTTAAATTATTGATATGTTTATCATCGGGTAACAGTACATTTTATTTCATTAAACATCAGGCCATATAGATGTGTCTATGGGACACAAATAGTTTAAGAATATTTTAAAGCTAGAATAAAAATATTTTAAAGCTAGAATGGGATTTGTTGTACTGGTAAATGCGGTAGATTTATAGGCTCCCTTAATGTAAATTAATAAATGTACAGTCTTGGTAAAAGTTCTGACAGAAAATACTAAATTTTTATATTCACGACTTAACATTTATACTGATTCATCGAGAAATTTAGAATTTATAAAACAAAAAAAGCATGAAATACAATTTCAGAATATTATACGAATAGAATAGTTGATTTTTATTTATTTACTAGTATATGTGATATTTTTAAATGATATATGCTAGTAAATTAATGAACGGGGTGTGTTGTGCATAATTTGAAAAAATATTTATGGAAAGAGTAAATAATTTTAAGGGAATATTCAGGTGACAAAGATAAAAATAGTTAATTTCTCCATATGTTGAAATTGAGATGATGGTAAATATTGTTGTATTAGAAATTCAGGGGATATTATTATGCGCCTTGTTGGCAAATATCCTAGAAGACAATACTAAATTTTATTAATCACAACTTAACATTTACACTGATTCATTCAGAAATTTAGTATTTATAAAACAAAAAAAGCATGAAATACAATTACAGAATATTTTGTAAATAGAATAGTTGATTCTTATTTATTTACTAGTATATGTAGTATATCTAAATGATACATGCTAGTAAATTAATGAACGCAGTGTATAGTGCATAATTTGAAAAAAAAATTAAGAAAAGAGTAAATAATTTCAAGGAAAAATTTAGGTGACAAAGATAAAAATAGTTAATTTCTCTATATGTTGAAATTGAGATAATGGCAAATATTGTTGTATTAGAAATTCAGGGGATATTATTATGTGCCTTCCTATTTATGGAAACAAAATGTATGGAATATTTATTAAAGAATATTTATAGTTAGACTAATCGACTATGATTTATTTTACTGATAGATGTGGTAGATTTAAAGGTTCCCTGCGTGTAAATTAATGAACACAGTATGTTGGCGAAAATCCTAGGAGACAATACTGAATTTTAATAATTACGACGCAACATTTATACTGATTCATCCAGAAATTTAGCATTTATAAATCAAAAAAGCATGAAATACAATTACAGAATATTTTGTGAATAGAATATTTTGTGAATAGAATAGTTGATTCTTATTTATTTACTAGTATATGTAGTATATCTAAATGATACATGCTAGTAAATTAATGAACGCAGTGTATTGTGCATAATTTGAAAAAAAATTAAGAAAAGAGTAAATAATTTTAAGGAAAAATTCAGGTGACAAAGATAAAAATAGTTATTAGAAATTCAGGCGATATTATTATTTGCCTTCTTATTTCTTGAAACAAAAATTAGGAAATATTTATTAAGGAATATTTATAGCTAGACTAATGGACTATGATTTATTTTACTGATAAATGTGGTAGATTTAAAGGTTCCCTGCATATAAATTAATGAACACAGCGTGTTGGTGAAAATTCTAGGAGACAATACTAAATTTTATTAATCACGACTTAACATTTATACTGATTCTTCGAGAAATTTAGTATTTATAAAACAAAAAAGCATGAAATACAATTACAGAATATTATATGAATAAAATAGTTGATTCTTATTTATTTGCTAGTATATGTGGTATATTTAAATGATAGATGATAGTAAATTAATAAACGCAGTGCATTGTGCATAATTTGAAAAAAAAAGTTAAAAAAAGAGTAAATAATTTTAATTAAAAATTCAAGTGACAAAGATAAAAATAGTCAATTTCTCCATATGTTGAAATTAAGATAATGGTAAATATCTTTGTATTAGAAATTCAGACATTATTAATATGTGCCTTCGTATTTATGGAAATAAAAAGTGTGAAATATTTATTAAGGAATATTTATAGCTAGACTAATCGACTATGATTTATTTTAGTGATAAATGTGGTAGATTTAAAGGTTCCTTGCATGTAAATTAATGAACACAGCGTGTTGGCGAAAATCCTAGGAGACAATACTAAATTTTAATAATTACGACGCAACATTTATACAGATTCATCCCTCTTTCAATTCCCTTTCAATCCAGTCAAAATATTAAGACTAACAAGCTTCAGAATAATCTGTTTCGAAAAGCTGTTAAATATTCAACAGAAAAGCTCATTTCGGGCCAAAAATCGATTCAGGAACCAGTATGTAGTAGACCACATCGAAACAAATCCTTCATGGCATGCTGTTATCAAGAACTACGCTAGATAAATTTTCCTTTTTGAAATTCTCATGCGTCAGATATTAAATTCAAATTAATATTCAGGAAATAATAGCTGAAGGCAAGGAAACCTTGGCGAAAAATGGGAATTTTCATCAGACATCAAAATATATAATTATCTTTCAAAAGTTTCTCTAACTTTAGAAATTATGTGAAGTGATTTTATTGCTGCCAACTGACAAGTATCCGATATTCTTGAGATAAAAAAGAATTTACTTTCATTTTAGAATGGAAATTTAGTATTCACTTTATTATTATGTAATAATATTCACATCCTCATAATACATTGAAATGCTTGTATTTTAGAAAATAATTAGAGAAATGTTACAGTTTTGATATGGCACTTTCAAGTCTGAATCAAATTAATTTTAAAAATTAATAGCTCTTGCCAGAGAATCAATGGAATTATATGAGAATTTTACGAGAAATTTTAGTAGTTTTTTTTTTGAATTTTTAGTATTATATCCTTATTCAGATCTTAGTATTATATCCTCCCTAATCACACAAGTTATTACCTTCTTAAATCTAAATTTACTTTAGAAGTTTTCTCATATTTTTTCTAATACTTATATAGGTTTCATTAAAATAATTTCCTTCACAATTCAACCGTTAGTTGCCTACCTCTTCCGATACAGAAGATGAACGAAGGTAAATAGCTGCCTTTCTACACCCCACCACATGAAGTCAAGTCATCAGACCACTGATTTTAGCTATTTGTAGCTATTTAGAATAATTTTAAAAAGCAGATTCCAGTATCATTGGCTGTCACATAGGAGAAATGCGGACCGTAGCTCTCCGAAGCAAAAATATAGAAAATTATCTAGAAAAATTGCACCTCGTGCTTTCCTAGCACTTATACATGATTTTTTACTATTGTAGGATTGTAGAAAATTTTAAACTTTCTTCATAAATTAGAGTGATACGAATTAGGTAAGAATTAGGTGAGATTGCGTTAGAACTTCATATAAAATTAAAATTGAGCTATGTTAGAAAAATTGTATCGCGATATATAACAAATTTTATGTTGTAATATAACGATATATCAATATAAAAAAATTTAGTTTGATATTTTTATAAACTTGCTTTTCTTCATTACATTTATATTATAGGCCTAAAATTATTATTATTATCTTATATTTACTATATTATATGCCTCAAATAAAAATATTTTAGAAAATTGTTTTTCAAAAGTACTTTATTACGATAGAAATTAATATTCTTTAAAATAATTTAAAATTATTCACCCTGAAATGTTGCTAAAAAGCAAGAAATAACAAGCGAAGCATTTAAATTTTATGCTATGTGCACTTAAATAACAATATAAAAAAGATTTTAATATAATTTTTTTAGAGTAAATTAAAAATAACTCTGCTTTTGAGTAGTAATGAAGCTTTAAGTTAAGCAAGTAGGTCAAATTAGAAAAAAATCTGTCTGACGTGTCACATTTTTACATAAAATATAAATTTTCTACTGCTGGGAAAAAGGATTTTATGATGCAAATAAATCGGCGATTACTTATATCGCGCATGTGCTGTTACTCCTCAATGTTGAGTTTGAATACGGGGAAGACGACTTTACATCGCAGATTGGCAGAGAAGCTTAAATCGATTTAGGTATATCGGCGTTACTTCCACAATATAATACATAACCGAACTGAAAATTTGGACATCGATGTCATGATACAGCACATTAAGTTGATATTCTGAAATACATCACTCGTTTATAATCTAAATATATAGATACGGTTGTGTAAGTAGACGTATTCATTCAATCCATTACTTTATGCATTTGTGATCTCGGCCATGTGGGATATTGTAGGCCAGGTGATCAACTTCTCAACTGTGAAAGTCCATTTCATATGAGAATATACATAACAGGGCCAGCACTCATTTCAGAGAAATTTTAGGGGGAAAGTGTTGAAAATTATATTGTTGTTTGCATGGAAAAACTACATCCAATGCATTTCAAATCTGTATAAGAAATATTTAAAATTGAAAAAAAAATTCATTGGGATTTCTCTAACAGAAAATCTGAAAATTTATAAGTATTTCTAAAAAGTTCTTTTAATGTTTTTTTTTTCGAAAATATAAAAAAGTAATTAACTGTTTTTTTTCAATTTTGGTTGATTGTCTTTCTTTCTTTCAACGGTCGACGAGACATTCAAGCCCACATACTTAGCTTGCACATTTTTTGGGTGTAGATGGGTAGCTTTGTGAACCTTGATTGCAGAATTCAAACCCGAAATTATTTGAAATATTTGCATTTTTTTTTTGGAAAAAACGAGGCGAACCACACAAAATTCTCTCAGGGCAACAAGCGGCCTTAGGTTGGCTACTCCAGATTCAGGAGAGTTGTTTGGAGAATAATCAAGGACAATACAAGCTTATGTAACTTATTATTTTTTATGTTTTGAGTACTTATATGGATTTCATTTACACTCATGTCCATAAATTAAGGATAATGAAGTTCAGGCAATGAAAGAGACAAAAGAAAAACAAATTTGACTTATTTGTAAAGTCTATTTATTAAACAAAAGGTAAAGAGCAAAAAAGATGCTATATGTTTGACATAATTAATAAAAATTGCGATTTTGCCAAGAGATGACACTCTGGGCGATTCCAAGTTCCTCGGATACTTCCAGCTGGGTACGTCCACATTCCAGTCATCCGATAATTCTACCAAGTAAAAAATCATCCAAATGCTTCCTTTGTGCCATAACTATGCGGTTATTGCACTGAAAGGCTTTTAAAGCGCTTGTGAACAATTTTACTTCTTTGCTACCATTCCTTATATACCCCTTTCATACACTCTCGTCATTGTGACGTACTATCCGCGCCATCTGGTGGTTTCCTGCAATTTGCATATTCTTCTTCAAGATGTGTGTGATAATTCTACAGGTGAAATTTTTATTTTAGAGCTCAATTTCTGTGTGATTCTGAATTATCCTTAATTTATGGACATGAGTGTAGTAGATGGTAAACGATAAGCTTTTTCCTGTACTGAAAGTGTCAGCTTCTATTTAAAGCCTATTACGAAAGTCTACAGTGTTTAAAATGACTAACTTACTTTATTTTTAATCAATCTGCTTGAAATTTTAATATGTTATTATCAATACACTTATAAAAATATTGTCAAAATTTCAACTTAAATTGCTATTTTAACAGTTCTTCAGTATTATTTTTTGAAATAAGCTTTTATAAAAATGAGTTTACACATAATCTGACCATATACAAGAAAGTAAAACCTTTGTTCCAAAATATATAAACAAATGCAAAGCCAACGTAATGGCAATAATGCCGTTCGTAAGCTTACGTTGGATTTGCATTCATGGTATAACATAGCCGTTTTTATTTATAAGGTGTATTTTATTGCCTAACATAAAAATAACTTGTTGTAAGCATTCAAAGAAAATATTAACAGAAAGGATATTATTAATTTATCCCTTTTCCTCTCTACAAAATGTATCAATAGTTTTATAAATTAAATATTTATTTAACTGATAAAATAAAACATTGTTTATTTTTCGAGACATATCAATTTTTACTAGCTTTTACTTTTATTAATTTATGTAATTAATATTAAATGCCTTTTTAACTATAAAAATAATTCAATTTATTAAATAATTATGTATATTAAGAAGCAAGTTAGCATATTTCTTTTATATATTTTATATTTTTTAATAAACTACTATGTTCGTCTTAGAATATAACTTAGTTGTAAAAAATAAAGACACATTATTAAAAACATACATTTTCCCTATATAAAATATCCATAAAATATCCACAATACATATAATTAACGAAACATATAAAATTAAACTCTTTTATTTTTACAATTTTAGGTGAACAATCGGTAAGTTTCATAAAGATATGGCTGTTAGAAGTATATCTGGAGTGTTTCAAACACTAGTAGCATCCAAAATCTTTAATTTCAAAAATGTTTAAAATTATAACCAGTAATAAATGTGTCATTAAGTATAATAATTAGCAATAAATATATGTAAATTAACATACATCTATTAAGAAAGCATTAAAAGAATAAAGAGGATTATTAGAAATATCACTTTCCCCCCACAAAACATTTGTCAGAGTTCTTTTAAGTTGAGAAAAGACATACTTTCATTTTCGAAACAAATTATTTTAACAAGCTTTTTTAATTTTACACTCTAAATTAAATATTGTAAATTAGATAAATAAAATAAATAGTCAATAAATTTCAAAGAGTTATGATTGTTAAAAATTTGCCTGGAGTGTTTCAAATATTAATCTAAAAGCTTTTGTTTGAAAAAAGGATACAACTCTGTTATTATTTATAACAATAATTCTGTTCGTTTAAGGAGGATGAATATTAGAATTCCGTTGGTAGCTTTATGTATTATCCTTATAAGTTATGAATGTTTTTTGTATTTGTATATGATTTTCATTTGTGAAATACATTTTATGGTTGAGAATAAAAATTACTTGCTATCGTTATCGAATCAAAAAATATTAACAGAAATAAAGTTATTAAGATATAGATTTTTCCTCTAATAAAATTTATAATAGGTCTTTTAAGTAAAGGAAAGGCATGTTTAAGTTTCCAAAACATGTTAATTTTAAGTTTTTAACTAGTTAGTTTATGCTTTAACATTCAAACCACCACTGCGGTCACTTTAACCGTTTCGAAACTGTCAATTTGTACTAATTTGTTTACATTTATGATAAACATAAATTTATCTTGACTTTTCCTAAAACACCAAAAATACAACCACCACCACTGCGGTCACTTTAACCGTTTCGAAACTGTCAATTTGTACTAATTTGTTTACATTTATGATAAACATAAATTTATCTTGACTTTTCCTAAAACACCAAAAATACAACCACCACCAATTCAGTCACTTTAACCATTTAGAAACTGTCAGTTCATACTAATTTGTTTCTATTTATGGTTAACATCAATTTGTCTTGACATTTTCTAAAACACTGTAAGTTATGATATGCCAGTGATGCATTTTTCATTCAGACAAAATTTATGGAGTATGGCGGTATTATACCTAGAACCTTCAGAAAGGTTAAAATGACCGTAATAATTTTTGATGTACATTTCTTCAAACAACAACAACAAAAAAAAAATTCCAAATCAAATGTGCTTTGAAAAATTGATGAACTACCGTCTTATGCCAAGTCAGTAATAACTGATAGAAATGTACTTAATCCATGGAGGTTATTTATCGATGAAAAGATGATGAAACATATAAAAAATTGCACAGAGGAAGATAATTTAATTTATTATGTATTAAATGGTTTATTTATTACCTATTATATACAAAAAGAACATACAAGATATTTTGAATTATAAACTTTGAGGGATAATTTTTTAAAGAATTCTTATTTTTCTCAAAACCATGTCTCAATTCTGATTCTATGAAATAAGGAGATACATACAATTTGACATAGAGTCAATCAGGAAACATAATATGGAATCCATTTATTCCAAACTATATAGATAGATAGATAATTCCTAGGCCACTACCAATGCCTAAAAGGAGTATGTGGTAGAACACACCAAAGTGGGCAGGAAGATAAGAATCAACCATGAACATTCTTATTAAAACATTAACATACATTAATATATGCTATGTAAATACTAACATATACAACAAAGAATAACATACAATTAACATATATGCTATTATTTACTGTACATTGCTTTACCTACACAGGCCATATATAAAAATTTATCAATAACACTATGCAAAAATCATACATGTACTTACTTTAGTTCGTTTCCACATTTACAATTCTTTAACATTTTCCTAATTTCATCTTAAACTGAACTTGTTTTAAATACTTATTTATATTTGCTTTTTCCAACACAATTACATGTAATATATTATACCTCGATACAGTCCATTTATTAAAATTCTGTTTAGTATATAGTCATGTATATATACATGCATATATATGTATATATATATGTATATATATATATATATATATATATATATATATATATGTATATATATATGTATATATATATATATATATATATATATATATATATATATATATATATATATATATATATATATATATATATATATATATATATATATATATATATATATATATATAATATATATATATATATCGGGATTTATAAAACAATATACATGGGTTGTAGTCAAAATATCTCTAACACTCGTTCTAGTGTTAAATCGTTTCCATTCTACTAAGGACGATTTAACACTAGAACCTAAACCAACAATCTAAGGACGCGGGAAATGAGGGACAGAGGAAAGGCACATCTTTCATTAAATCTCCTGACATTTTTTTCTCTCCTGACATTTTTAAGGAGAGTGTAAGCATCTTCAGTTCAGGATACCGAAGATCTAAGACAATGAATCACTGAAGTCAATGGAGAAATACCTGCTGAAATGCTTCAAAACATTTGGTGTGAAATTGAGTAATGGCTGAATATTTTGAATTCTCTAAATAGAGTTTATGTGAAACGTATTTAATGTTGAAAATATTGTTTTTGTACGACTGTTTTGAATTGTCTTTCTAAGAAAAAAAATTATAGGACAAACTTCATTTAGTTCTTTTATTTATAGTCGTCAAAAGTGTTCAATAATTTTGGATACCCTGTATTTATTTTAATTATAGATGAAGCATATTTAAGTTTTCGCAACATGTTAAATTTATATACCTTTCAGCTTTACGCCTTAAGGAAAATAGCTCATAATTTTCAAGGAGTAATGACTATTAAAACTTGCACCTCAGATGATACAACTATTAAAGAAATTCAAAAATATGTGTTTTGCGAAAGGTTTAAAGTTATAAATGCATTATAAATTATGATAATATCTCTATTTAATATAAGACGATGAATATTAAAAATCCGTTAGAAGTTTTGATAGCTGAAAAGAATATCCGTTGCATTTCTTTTAGATTTGTTTATGGAACACTTAAATAAAAATATAAGTTAATTAATTTTCTTTAAAGATAAAGAATAATTTTTCTATTCAGAAATTTAAAATGGCTATCTGAAAAGAATATAAATGAGTTATAATTAGGATAAACTTAAATCTATCTTAATGCATTAATTCTGATATTTTAAACTGAAACATTTTTTCAAGTGAGGTATTAAAACGTACTGAATTTAAGATATACTTGAACGGCTCTGAATTTATCTCATGAAGAATTTTAATTCAGCTTCAGAAACCGTGTCATTAAAAAGTACGCATTAAACACAGAGATTTTTTATTGAAATAATTTCAGAGTTTCTGATTATTTCTTAGGAGTTGGGAAACTCGGAGGAGTGAAATTAATTTTGCCTTTTATGTAAATGCGTTCATGCGATTTTGTAATTTGTTAGCTTGTTGAGAATTAGCTTTGGATTTTTTTTTAATTTTATATATAATTACTTGTTGAACAAAAACGACAGAGTATTAGAATAAGAATCTAAATTATTAATGTACCAGAAGATTCTCTGGCAGAAATTTCTGCGAAATAAAATTTAAATTTGTCAATCTTAGCTCCGCCTGTGCTTGTTATGCCAAAGGATGGTTGAATGGTAGATTGCTGCTCTTATGTATTACAGTTCACTTTCGAGTCCCGCTACTTATGCATGTTCTTAATTTTGGCTAAGCAGTAGGTTCCTGTCTTATTAGCAAATCAAAAAAGTAGACTGTAGCGTTCCAAAAACTAACTGTACCTGTATCTTTTCCTGTCATTTTATTCTATGGAACAGAATGCCCTCTGGCCTGCTCGCATTTAGAGAATTCTTTAAAAAATGACACCATGATATAACAGTAAATTCTCTAGTATGCTAGTATGCTATCTTTATTTTTTTTTAAATTTATGTTAGCTAAATGTTCCTATTTGCGTTTGAGAAAGAGTATACCAAAAATGTTTACAAATAATTAAGAATTGAATATAGTTTTCTGGATATTTAGAGAATTCTAGTTTTCTAAAATTTATGTCAGCTAAATGTTCCTATTTGCGTTTGAGAAAGAGTTTACCAAAAATGTTTACAAATAATTAAAATGTGAATATATTTTTCTCGATATTTGGAGAAATCTTTAAAAATTTACTCCATGATAGAACAATAAATTCTCTAGCATGCTATTTTTTTTAAAATTTATGTCAGCTAAATGTTCCTATTTGCGTTTGAGAAAGAGTATACCAAAAATGTTTACAAATAATTAAAAATTGAATATATTTTTCTCGATATTTAGAGAATTCTTTAAAAAATTACTCCATAATAGAACAATAAATTCTCTAGCACGCTATCTTTATTTTTTTTTAAATTTATGTCAGCTAAATGTTCCTATTTGCGTTTGAGGAAGAGTTTACCAAAAATGTTTACAAATAATTAAAATGTGAATATATTTTTCTCGATATTTGGAGAATTCTTTAAAAAATTACTCCATGATAGAACAATAAATTCTCTAGCACGCTATCTTTATTTTTTTTAATTTATGTAAGCTAAATGTTCCTATTTGCGTTTGAGAAAGAGTATACCAAAAATATTTACAAAAAATTAAAAATTGAATATAATTTTCTCGATATTTAGAGAATTCTTTAAAAAATTACTCCATGATAGAACAATAAATTCTCTAGCACGCTATCTTTATTTTTTTTAATTTATGTCAGATAAATGTTCCTATTTGCGTTTGAGAAAGAGTATACCAAAAATGTTTGCAAATAATTAAAAATTGAATATATTTTTCTCGATATTTAGAGAATTGTTTAAAAAATTACTCCATAATAGAACAATAAATTCTCTAGCACGCTATCTTTATTTTTTTTTAAATTTATGTCAGCTAAATGTTCCTATTTGCATTTAAGAAAGAGTATACCAAAAATGCTTACAAATAATTAAAAATTGAATATAATTTTCTCGATATTTTGAGAATTCTTTAAAAAATTACTCCATGATAGAACAATAAATTCTCTAGCATGCTATCTTTATTTTTTTAAAAAAGTTTATGTCAGCTAAATGTTTCTATTTGCGTTTTAGAAAGAGTATACCAAAATGTTTACAAATAATTTAAAATTGAATATATTTTTCTCGATATTTAGAGAATTCTTTAAAAAATTACTCCATAATAGAACAATAAATTCTCTAGCACGCTATCTTTATTTTTTTTAAATTTATGTCAGCTAAATGTTCCTATTTGCATTTAAGAAAGAGTATACCAAAAATGCTTACAAATAATTAAAAATTGAATATAGTTTTCTCGATATTTAGAGAATTCTTTAAAAAATTACTCCATGATAGAACAATAAATTATCTAGCATGCTATCTTTAATTTGTTTTTAAATTTATGTCAGCTAAATGTTCTTATTTACATTTGAAAAAGAGTATACCAAAATTTTTCAAATAATTTAAAATTGAATATATTTTTCTCGATATTTAAAAAGAAAAAATAACACCATAGAGAATTTGTTTCTCTATCTCGTGGTATAATTTTTTTTTACAAAATTAACAAAATAAGATCCATCTAGAGGGAATCACATTTTCCCCATACCTTAACAGTGAAGGAGAGGAATTCAATATGGTCGTTATGGACCCATTTCAAGGTTTGTGGGACTAGCCGTGCGCAAGTGTGCGATAAATAGGATCATGATCAGTGGTATCAGAATATCTCATCGACAGGGCGTTGTAAATTATAGAATGCGTGTGATTTGTCATGTTATAAGTTTAGGAAATACTAAATTCTGAAACAGAGAAAAGTGTATAGAAGAATTTGTTAAATCAAACTGTTGTTTACATCAAATTAAGTTTATTTGGGAAACATATTTCTTGTATTATTTGCATATTTTTACACTATTCATGATTAATGCTTAATAACATTTTGCCTAGTGGATACACAATAAATTCTTAATATTGCCTCAAACAAAATAATTAACAATATTTGCTTATTAGTTCTAAACAGTGTGATTGAACGGACAAAGGTAATATTTTATAAATGAGGTCATTACCACAGAAATTTATAAATGCTGTGGCAAAAGAAATATTGTTACATCCTGGAGATTTTCAGAGGATGCTTTTAGGATATTAGAGGTTCTGCTTCGGGTACTCTATATATCTCTTTCCTAAAATCTACCCTTTCTGTTCATCTCTCAGTCCGGAACTCATCCTTCTTTTCCCTTCCGGCCTCTCAAATTTTTCAGTGGCACCATCCTTTGTTTTGACGATTAATTGATGTTCCTGTGATTGACGTTTGTGAGACTTGAGTTTTATTGCCATGCCTTTGCAGGTTACATGTCTACCGGATTAGATACAACCAAAAAGCCGCTATTGACTTTTTGGTTTAATAGCCTGGTACATCATTCACACTAGAATTTCTCTTTTTGATCCTTATGCTACAGGAATTTTATGATCCTTCACCTCTGCTCTGCCTCAAATGTCTTTCTGTCATCTCCAATATGAGTCATTGTTCTATCTTATTTTAGACATTACAATCTTTTTGTTTTGTGCTTATTCTTTGTTTTTGTTGACTTTTAAAAGATTCAGTCATTCATTTGAGTAGCGTAGCAGGGTTACCTGATGCCACAATATGACAGCAGCTAATTAATTTCATAAACTGCATACTTTATATAATATCTCTTTTCTTTACATCACAGTTTATAAGAGTTAAACACTGATTAAACGATGAGTATTTTTGTAGTAGTTAATCGTAAATTACCTGTAGCTAACTGTTACATGACAAGAGTTCGTTTTATACCGTGTTAACATTAATTTTAAATTAACTACCATATAATTATACTTTATATAAACGGCGATTAGTGTTTCGAAAGTCTGGTTTTGGTTTAATTTGGTTTGGAGTGCTACGGTCTACAGTTTTGCACACGAGGACTAATGAGACCGGGACCTACTGCTTAAAGTCGACTACGAACGGCTACGTACATTCCTAATGGTAGTGGGATTCAGTTCAGAAGAGTAGAACTCTAGCATTCAACTATAGACGAAAGTCTGAGAAACTGTTATTTCTAAAAAATAATAATTACTTTAAAAGTGAAAAATATATTTCAATTGAACTTGAAAAATATTAAATAAATTTCAACAGTTCAAGAACGAACATTTATAGATTTATAAGTGTATTATTTACATTTTAATGTGTCTCTAAATTCACATTAAAATATTTAGGAAGTAATAAAATGAGGCAAGCAGTAATTACCGTTAAAAATGATTATTTTAACAGTCTTTTAACAGAAGCAACATTTATAAAAGATATAACAAAGATTTAAGTCCATTAGCCAAGCTTGATTAGTAAGCATTTGGCTTAGAATTTAAAATAATTAAATAAAAAAAAAAACAGGAAGTCAAGAACAAAGGAAATCAAGTCTCGGGAGTATAAAGACTTTCCAGTTTCGAAAGTAAAGTCATTTTGGGATAAAAGCAAAACTTTAGGTGTACAAGTTTATCTCACAAAATAAGATTTTATAGTTGCTTTTGGACAAGTGATAGATTTTTCAAAAACCAATATAGAAGTACTACACATTTAAATTTTAAACACTCCTGTTTTAAAAAAGTGCCTATAAAAAACTAAAATTGCACTAATTAAAATCAATATAATAGATATACATATATTGGTATAGCAGTTCTGATAAGACACAAATTATTACTATTGTTTGCAATTAATTATTCTCTAAAGCTGGAGTTATATTTTTATGTCATACAATTTGATAACCTGACCAAGTTCAATTAGAATCATTTAGAGAAGTGACTATAACGTTTTAGAAAATTAATTCACTGATTGACGAGATAATAGAAATACATATATCGGTTCTGTTGTTCAGATAAATTGCAGAATTACAGCTTTTAAAGGTAGTTTGGTGATCCGCTAACGTTAAAATTACCTTTTTGTGTTACCCAGTTTGATAACCTGCTCAAGTTTGATTATAAACGCATAACAAAATTATATGACATCTTTTAAAAATCATTCAAAGCTAATCCATCTAACATCATCCAATTAAATCATTCAAATCCTCATCCAATTTAATAACCTGACCAAGTTCGGTAAACAATATTACTTAAATTGAATTCTTGCCTCTACTAAACTACTAAATTCAGTATTTTAAATATCATTATAAAGTAGAGAAACCCCAGCAACTTGGAAGGAAGGCTTTCTGGAAGGGGCACATGTAATTTCCTTGTGAATTATGATGATTGATGTGATAATAGACATACATATATCGGTTGTGTTGTTCAAATAAATTGCAGAATTATTACTCTTAAAGGTAGTTTGGTGATCCGCTAAAGTTAAAATTATATTTTTGTGTTACCCAGTTTGATAACCTGTTCAAGTTTGATAAGAAACGCATAACAAAATGACTATGACATCATTTAAAAATCATTCAAAGTTAAACCATCAAAACATCATCTAATTTGATAACCTGACCAAGTTCAGCCAAAAATATTACTTAAATTGAATTCTTGCCACTCTTCTTTTACTAAACTACTAAATTCAGTTTGATAACCTGCTCAAGTTTGATTAGAAACGCCTAACAACATCATCCAATCAAATCATTCAAAACATCATCTAATTTGATAACCTGACCAAGTTCAGCCAAAAATATTACTTAAATTGAATTCTTGCCACTCTTCTTTTACTAAACTACTAAATTTAGTAATTGAAATACTATTATAAAGTAGAGAAACCCCAGCAACTTGTTTGGGGAAGGGGCACATATATTTTCCTTTTGAATTATGATCTTTACTCATTTGTACATATGTTTCATTAATTCATCATATTTTTCACAAGGAAATGAAAAGAAACTACTCCGAGGTAGTGGGTATATTTGGATAATAATAGAAACTTATAGAATTAATTTGTAGGACTGTGATATTAAATATATAGTTGCAATGAATAATGTATCTGCATTTACTAAAAGGTAAACAATAAAAGGCAATTCACCAATTCATTGTTTCCCAAAATACGACTGTAAGACTGTAACATCGGCTGTTAATATAGTAAGTGGAATTACAGAAAATGGTGACTTGTGCACCGGAAAACGCACCACCTGTTCAGAGTTCAACGTCAGTACGTACTGGTCCGATTTCAGTGATCGAAATGTCATTTGAGATGAAGGACAAATAGATTATTGCTACCACCAAATGTAACACGCATTGCTCCAGGTATTTAGAATTAATAGTAACGTGATTTAAGTGCAAACCTCAAATATGTATTTATGATCATTACGCTTTTACATATTTCTCAATTTAATATGAAAGCACTTTTGTAATGATTGATATTGTCTTTAAAAACCAATTTCGCTTCGTGCTTAGTAGTTATACGGGCAAATTAGTTTCGATGCTTTCAATTTTTTTTTTATGAAAAAAGAGCTTAATTTTTAAAATTTTTTATTTACGTAGATTGAAATGCAGAATAAATCTGTAGTTGTCTAGACCTTAGTGACTAGTTTAACATAAAATTACTTACGTTTTATTTAAAGAATTTAGTATTACGAAAGAAACATTTTTGTTAAAAATAGTTTTATCAATAGATATATCATTCACTTCATATCAGTTACGCTTTAAAAACAGTTTTAAAATAATAGACTAATGTTATCAATATCTATTGACGTAAGTAAGTTTTCGAATGTAGTTATAATTATTAATTTTTTACCTTAGAACAGCTTATAATCAAATATTTAATGAAATTAATTGAGAAATAAAAAATAGTATAATAGGTGGTATATTTACTTACTTTTTTACACAACTCATTTGAGGATGCATATATTTGAGATTAGAAAAAAAAAGAGAAGGAGCACAACTAGATGTTATCGTAATCTAAAATACAAGATTTCAACCTTCTATGGATATTTGTTTTTCTGTTAAGACGCACTCATTATATTACAATTTTTCATCTCGTTTCAGAATGCAACCAGATTAGGAAGTTAACAACAAGATGTTGTAACAGCTTTACTTAAAAAGTTCTGCCATTCTACGTCTAATAGTTGTGAATTATACAAGATATGTACATACGTACTCACGTACAGATGTTAAGAGAAAACTATTGAAAGGTCTCAATTCAGGAATGGTCAAAATGGATACTCAAAGTTTCTGAATTAAAATTTCTGTGTTCATAAAATTCATTAGTTCATATACATAGACATAAATATTGTAATATTCAAAATACAGTCAGTTAAAATAAATATTTTTATTGAAATTTGAGGTCTGAAATTCAT
Organism: Pardosa pseudoannulata; assembly: GCA_032207245.1. Lineage (NCBI taxonomy): Eukaryota > Metazoa > Arthropoda > Arachnida > Araneae > Lycosidae > Pardosa > Pardosa pseudoannulata. The sequence goes on from CM063503.1 coordinate 67,785,500, forward strand.
CATGATTACAATATTTTATTTTACTTTGAGCAAGGGAGTAAAATACATTATATTCATAATTTTGTCCCTTTAAATTGTTTGTGTCCAACATCTTTATTACTCCATTTGCTTCAATGAGTTTTAAAACGAGTCTAAGAGAAAAACGTGCAATATATAAACGAGAACATTTGAATAAAAAAAAGGAATGAATTTCTTATACTGCTTTATACTTTTAAAATCAAGTTCTGCGAACGTAAAGCTATGTGAACATAAAAAATAGTTTTTAAATTCTATAGATTTCACATAAAAGTATTAAATTTAGTTAGTTATGCATTCATAATATACTAAAAATTCATAAAGAATAATTTTAAATAAATATTAAGTATGACAATGAAGTGAATAAATAATTTGCTCCTAATTTTACTCAAGAATTCTGCTTTAATTAAGTTTATAAATAATGTGAACAAGTTTAAAGTAGAGAGGTAAATTTATAAAAAATGACTGCTATTAACAAAAAATATAAAAAGATGTTAAATACAAGTAAATTTTAATACTTTGATTCTCCTTTAAATACTTTTTAAAATTTAAATTCTTTAAATTAAATGAATCCCAATTTATTAAGGTTGATTTACCTCAGAATTTTTTTTGTATGTATAACTATTCAAAATGCTAAAATGCAAACAAATAATTATAAAATGACTTGATTTTTTATAAATACTTAAAAATGTCTGTCTTAGAGAATTAGGAATTATAGATTTCATAAAACACTTTTTAAAATTTAATGAATAAAGTATTTTATGATTTTTGTTTTATTTTTACATATAAATTAATGTTTTAGTTTTTCTCTAGAACCAATAATTGAATTCAAAATTAAAACACTAAATTTATTTAGATCAATGTTATGAATCTAACAATATATGGCTATAAAATGTTAAAAATTGAATGATTAGAAAGTTCTTTAAAATGCCTGAAATTTTAAATAAGATGCTCAAGAAAATAATTTTATTCCTGAAAATGCATGTAGGTAATGGTATAATTTTATGATATGTAAAGTGTTTAATGAAACAACATTTAAAAATGTTCAAAGAGTTCCAATTCCCTTTAAAATATTTAATTTTAACTATTAAGTATTTACTTAACCATAAAATGCTATCGTTACGTCTCGACAAAATAAAAATCTGTTAAAAGGTGAAAATAAATTTAATTCGCAGTATGTAATATTTTAAAAGGAAAACTTATGCATTATTTAACTTTATTTCCTTAAAATAAATTTTAAAACTGCTGTCTTGCAGACGTAACAATTTAACATTGTTCGATAAACACAGGATAGCATTTTAAGGTTAAGTAATTTAAAAATGTTTATTTCACAACTTACTTTTCTCCAATTCTTTTATATGACAAGTTTCATGACATATTTCGAAAATAAACTCTACAAACGCTGAAATGGATCAACACAATATGAAAACCTTTAAAGAAATAATCGATATTTAAAATTATAAGATAATTTAAGTATAAAAACTCCCGAGTCTGTATCAAAGTTCAGAGGCAGTCTAATAATCGATATAAACGATCTAGCACCTGTCGTTAGAAACGAGTAGTTTCATAGCTATCGGCTTTAGATCACTTTGTATTAGTCACTCAGAAAGTTTTATCGACAAGAATCGATTGTACAAATTTAAATGAAATGCTTTCAGACGCATTGGCTCAAGAGGAAAACTTTTCCTTTTGAACAAGTAAACTTTATTTACAAGAAAGACGCTTATAAAATTGGGATAAATATCGAAAGGGTGTTTTTCAGTTGAAAGTTTGAGAAAAAGTACATGAAGTATTTTAATGAAGTTGAATGAAAAGAAAAGTTTGAAAAAAAGTCTCTTTAACTTTATATAATATTAAATAAAGTTGTGATTGTTCTGAACAATATTAAAAATTATTACGGATTGGAGTTTGATTGCTCAAAATAAAGTACAGTTACCAGTTACCTGCTTATGCTCTAATTTAAATTTTGTCTTATTGTATTTTCGGTTAAAGTAAAATAAGATCATTTACATGAAACTTTAAATAAAAGGCATTTATAAAATTGCTATACATTACAAACTTTAATTTTTTGTGAAAATTTTGAGAAAAAATACACGAATTATTTTAATGATGCTAAATGAAAAATTATTTGAAAAAAGTTTTCTTAACTTTATATAATACTAGCAAGTTTGCCCGTGCTTCGCTACGGTGAACTTAATATATTACTTTTAAACAAAGATTTATTTTTCGTGAACAACTCTCTAAATTCGTCACAGTTCAGTTCGAGTCATTGGCATGTTTATATATTTCTATCATAAGCGTATTATAACATTATTCAGTTTTTATAATCGAATTTGTCTTGTATTAAATTTGCTCAAACTTTTTTTATTGTAAAATATAAGCTTAACCCTAAATTGCATTACTGTATTACTACTGTACGTTGATTAGCAACGTTAACAGATCTTGCCATATTACGTGATAGAATAGGAAGCACAGGTTTTGACAGCAACAGTGCTAATTTTGTTGGTAGTAATAAATGTTTTCCAAAATTAAGGAAAGTTATGACAAACCACATAGTTTTGTATGAAACAGAAACACACATTCATATCGACAATCATATGAACATGAAGATAACTATATAAAATGATAGGTTTTATTTGGCCATGAGAGTCACTGAAATTTGTACTTTTTGTACTTAGAATATTGTTGATATGCATTTCATTGTAACATAAAAATGAACCAAGAATTAAATTTAAAATTAGTTCTCATATAAAACTGCTATAATTTCCGTCACATAGAAATGAAAGTGAATCACTTTATATCTCAAATTTCAGTTCAAATCGAATAGATACTAAGCAGACGATTTTAAATAATATAAAATAAGAAATGAATAAATGAAATATTTAAATGAATGACGTCATAATGATAGAAAAATATCATTTTCGCCTATTTATTATGTGATGAATTGAACATTTTAATCTCCTGCTTTTAACCGTGGAAAACTGCGTTTAAAACAATTACTTGGGATGACGTCACATTGCTGGAAATATTGCTTCTTTCCCGTAGATATGATGCGATAAATTAAAAACTTAATCGTTTGCGTTTAACCGGGGAAAATAATGCTTGGAATAATGACATGAAATGCTCGAAAAAGGGGGAAGGAATGAATTTCGAACGTTGAAAATTTACAAAAACCTTCCCAGGGTTATACCTAAACATTTCCCAAATTTTCACGGCGATTGGATGCATAGTTTTGAGTCTATTGAGTACAGACAGACAGACAGACAGACACACACAAATTCATTTTTATATATATAGATTAACTCAGATTAAGGTAATTCTTAAAAATTTTGAAAAATCTAGTGTTTGTATACTCTAATACAGTTATCTACACACTATATTTAATAAATTAAAATCCCCCAATAAAATGCTTTAAGGTATCCTCCTGCTTCTTATAAACTCTGATTTTTGCAAATAAATTATGTACTTTTAATGCAAATTTTATTTTGGATGCCTAGTCCATTGGGGTTTTCCCGAGCAGGATCGAATCCTGCCGGCTTTTTCTTTAATGAGATTTTCGACTCATCGCACAGAGAAGTTAGTCTATCTTGGAATTAATGTAGTCACGGCGGATCGTAGTTGAGTTGAAAAACAAAAAAAGAAATTTAGGAACAAACTGACATAGTTTATTCAGGCAACTTCTTTGACGGATGTCTTCCCTCAAAACATGTACATCTCGGTTAAATAGTTGTCTGGACCAACCAATCAGAGAGTAATTAGCTGTTACGTAGTTTAAGCGTCAGAACCTGTTTTAAAGTTCTTACGCAACAGGAAAGTTGGCTGTGCGAAAGTCACCAATTAAGTTGGTAAAACAGAATCATTTCATTTTGGCTTATTTTATCTCCAAATGTATAGACTGAATACAGAATTGTTTTTTGTTAAATATAAAAGAATCTCTTGGATTCTGAAAAATGTGATTGGATAATTAAATAACACTAATATACTAATTATATATTAGCGAAATTTAAAGAAAACCATGTGCCACATTTTAAAGTTAAAATTTAAAGTATGTACAACCATGAACAATTATAACATTAGTTTCAACTGTGAATGCAAAATATTATAAGTAACGTATTTTTTAAAGTACAAGTGTCAGATTAAATCTAAAATATATAATTTTTCTAGCACTAATAAAGTATAGATTACTAAAACGAAACGAAAAATAGCAGATTTTCATCTTTTGAGGCGGTATAAAAAGTATTCTTAGGGAACCTAAATTTACGTTCAAATTGAGGCTATTAAAATATTTCACTTATTGATGGAAATGCATAAGAATGAACAAAATAGGTACATATTTAGAAAAAGGATATTAAAGATTTCTTTAACTATCTACTTTGAATGTATCCCCTAACTAGATACATTATAGTCTATAAAATAAAGTTACAAAAAATTTCTCTAAGAATTTTTTTAATTATTAAAAAGTAACGTTTCATTCTTATTTATATATATTTTCTGAAAAATGAATATTTCGATAATCTCAGAGAAGGAAAACCCCTGAAAGAAGTTCCTTAAAAATTGTAAAACGTGCCCCGTAGCTTTACATAATATTGACTGATTACTGTGAACCGTATAATCAAAATTTTAAGTATTGTTATTTAATCGTCTCATTCAAAATAAACGCGTATAGTTAACTGCTCAAAATCCTTGAAAATTAAAATTTTGCAGTATTATAAACCTTTAAGTAAATGATTTAACTTATCATCATTAAATATTTGAATACTAACATCAATAGAAATAAGCTTATTAGAGTAATAAGTTTCTCAAAGTATTAATTTTTTAAAATCTCGTACATGTTAAATTATTTTTATATATTATACCATTAAAGGGTCTGACGTATGTTTAGCTCCATTTTTAATAATGCTATATTCATTAAAAAAATCCTCTATTGTCTTGCCTTATAATTCTGAATCTGGGGCGATATGTTAAAAGTAAATTGGAATAGTTGAAGCTAAAATCTGTATCTAAGAATAAACTGGGCTAAAATATTACAGAGGGTTTGAAAATTTATAATTACTGCATTTAATCTAAGGAGATATAAAGATAATGTTGTAATGCTATAACAGTTTTGGATTTATGGATATAATAATATGCAATAAAGTAAATGATGCACTTGATGCATTCTGTGGTGATATGTTAAAAGTAAATTGGAATATTTGAAGCTAAAATCTGTATCTAAGAATAAATTGTAATATATTACAGATGGTTTGAAAACTTATAACTACTGGGTTTAATCTAAGGAGATATAAAGATAATGTTGTAATGCTATAATAGTTTTGGATTTATGGATATAATACTAGGCAATATATTAAATAATGCACTTGATGCATTCTATGGTGACATGTTAAAAGTAAATTGGATTATTTGAAGCTACAAACTGTATTTAATAATAAACTGGGTTAAAATATTACAGACGCGTTGAAAACTTATATTTACTTGGTTTAATCTAAGGAGATATAAAGATAATGTTGTAATGCTATAACAGTTTTGTATTTATGGATATAATAATAGGAAATATAGTAAATGATGCACTTGATGCATTCTGTGGTGACATATTAAAAGTAAATTAGAATATTTGAAGTTAAAATCTGTATCTAAGAATATTACAGATGGTTTGAAAACATATAATTTTCTGGTTTAATCGAAGGAGATATAAAGATAATGTTGTAATAATATAACAGTTTTGTATTTATGGATATAATAATAGGCAATATATAAATAATGCACTTGATGCATATTTGGTTGAATGTTATTTACATGATAGAAGTTAGTAATTTTCTGGTTGAAAATTAAAGTTTTATTTTATATTTTATTTTATCAAAAGAAATTATAAGGTAATATTTATCAGAAAATTTAAACAAATTTAAATTTTTCCCACTGTTTGAGAATTTTCCTTTCTCTGATAGTTTGTTGTCCAAATGAACTGTGAAGAAACGAAAGTGCACGACTAAGGAAATCAAAGTAATCTTAAATCAATAGGAGTGATATGTCATTCCATTCTCATTTGTCTTTAAGTCAACTTGACTGCAAACCACAGTCTCGCCTCCTCCTCTTTCGTCTTCAGGTTTCATTTCCTTTTAACTTCTCCCTTTTCACCTCTCTTTAAATTCTTCCCGCAGCTCAAGATCAATGAACGTTTCATTTTCTAAATATTGAAGTTATTTAATATGAAACAAAGTATTATCATGTGTCCTTATAAAAAATTCAATATAGAAAATAAATTTTGACGAGTGTTGTCAGACTTTTTTTTATTCCTACAGATTTCTAACTCTGTAAATTGATTGAAATAAGTCACAAAAGAAATGCTTAATCCGTAATGTTATGTTTTTTTATCACAATCATTTGGTTTGTTAACCCTCTGACTGCTCAATTAGTGGACCGAAATTGCTTAAAAAATTATGTATTTTTTCTTTTATATATTTTAAATCTATATATACTGGAAAAATCATATACTGATTTTTTTGTTTCTAGAAAATATTTCTATATTGATTTTTATCATGAGAAACTAAGCTGTCAGAAAAATTAATTTCAGATGTTATCACAAAATTTTTTTTAAAAAATAAATTTAAATTTAATTACAGTTAAGTTCTACTTAATACATAATATCTATAATTCTATTGTCTAATATAACTATAGTTCTAGTCATATTATTCTAGTTTATTTATTACATAATTAAATGTATAATATTGTACATAATTTAACTCACTGGTTAAACGTTGAAAACGCGTTCACCTTAGGAAAAAAACACATGCCCTTGAAAATCGAGGGATGAGCAGTTAAAGGGTTAAGGTAATAGTCGCAATTTCAAAGTGTTTATTCATATTATTAACGTTGAATAACGAAATGTTTCACTTTTCTTAAAATTTTTCATGCAGTTCAAGATCAGTGAAAGTTGTATTTTCTAAATATGGAAATCATTGGGTATGAAATAAAGCATCTGCCCTTATAAAAACTTTTATACATAAAATAAATTTCAATAAGCATTGTCAAGCATTTTTTGTTCATTCATTGCTGATTTCAATCTCTGTAAATTGAATGAAATAAGTCTTTAATGCCTATTCCTTAAAACCACAGTATGTGTTTATTTAACTACCATTTGAATTATTAAGGGAACAGTGACCGTTTCAGAGTATTTCTACAAACTATTAGCATAGAATAACACAGTATTTCACCCCTCTTTAATTTCTTCTAAGGCTTGACATCAATGAGTGATGCTCTTTTTAAAGGTTTTATTATCGGATATGAAACAAAATATTATTGTCTATCTTTATAAAAAATGCTGAACTTATAATACATTTTGAAATAAATTTTTAAAAATATTGTCTAGCTGTTTTATGCATACAGATTTCAAACTCTGTAAACTGATCAAAACAAGTCACTACAGAAATGCTTTTTACGTAGAGCAATATTGTTTTCCTTTATCTCAATCATTTGAATTGTTAAAGGGACAGTGGACTATTCAAAGCACTTAATCAAGTTATTAACATAGAATAGCGAAATATTTCACCTCTCTTTAAGTGCTCCATACAACTCGAGATCAATGAACGTTGCATTTTCTAAACATGGAAATCATTGGATATGAAATATGGTATTATCATCTGCCATTTTAATATATAAAATAATATATAACATTAAATATAACATAAACTTTGACAGGCATTGTCAAGATTTTTTTATTTATACATATTTCAAACTCTGTAAATTGATCAAAATAAGTCACTACAGAAATGCTTTTTACGTAGAGCAATATTGTTTTCCTTTATCTCAATCATTTGAATTGTTAAAGGAACAGTGGACTATTCAAAGCACTTAATCAAGTTATTAACATAGAATAGCGAAATATTTCACCTCTCTTTAAATGTTTCATGCTGCTTGAGATCAATGAACGTTGCATTTTCTAAATATGGAAATCATTGGATATGAAATACAGTATTATCATATGACCTTTTAATATATTTTAATGTAACATAAATTTTGACAGTCATTGTCAGGATTTTTTATTTATACACATTTCAAACTCTGTAAATTGAATGAAATAAGTCACAAATACTTACTTTCATCATTTTACTTTTTTGAACAGAATGAAAGACGCATTGTTATTGCAAAAAAAGAAATTTTACTAGTAAAGTTAAGTATATAATTATTCATTTTGACCATCATCCCGAAATAGATCTATAAATCTATTTCGGTATGAGATGCATACATATCATATACCTCCCATATCTAAAGCCATAGAATGTTGAAATTTTGATATTTAAGACTGTTGGTTTTCTTTTGTTTTGTTCGTAGTGCTCTGGTCTACCCATTTGCTTCTTGAAGGTGAATGATACTGGAATATACTGTTTACAGCTCATTACACAAGACTACAAACATCTATGGCGGCAACAATGGGATTCGAATCCACTTACTGAAGAGCAGATTTAGGACTTTTGTTACATCTTGTTGTGTACCTCCCTTTTTAACTTAAATACACACTATATCTCAATAGAATGCCAATATTCGAGCTCTACACTAATACAACAGACTAATGAACGTGTCTTTTTTCACAATAGTTAGAATTATAAAAGGGACGATTCTCATTACTATTCGTTTGCACAAATTCTTAACCTAGAGCTGTGAAACTTAGTACACATATGAATGGAAGTAGAAATAAATACATCAGACATATAGAGAAGTCATGTGTGACTGCATGAGATCCTTTTAATTTAAACATTTTCAATTTTGTACATCCAATAAAATAAGTCGCAATAAAAGAAATTCTTATACCATAAATCAAAAACGTGTCCTATTGACATTCATTTGAACCATTAGAGAACCGGTTATATTTACAAAGCGTTTGCATAAATTCTTAACCCAGAGCTATGAAACTTAGTACACGCATGAACTGAAGTAAAAACTAATACATCAGGAGTACAAATAAGTCATGCGGTGCCTATATCAGATTTTATTTAAATATTTCCTATTTTGTGCATTCAATAAACTAAGTCACAATAAAGGAAATGCCTATTCTTTAAATTAAAAAGTTTATTCACAATCATTTGAATTGTTCAAGGTACGGTAGTCGCTACAATGTGTTCATATGAAATGAAGTAAAAATAAATACATCAGGCATACAAATAAGTCATGTCGTGTCTATATCAGATTTTAATTGTATATTTCCTATTTTGTTTATTAAATAAACTAAAGTCACAATAAAGGAAATGCCTATTCTATAAATAAAAAAGTGTTTTTTCACAATCATTTGACTTGTTCAAGGGACGGTAAACACTACAATGCGTTCATATGAATTGAAGTCAAAATAAGTACATCAGGCGTACAAATAAGTCATGTGGTGTCTATATCAGATTTTATTTAAATATTTCCTACTTTGTTTATTAAATAAACTAAGTCTCAATAAAGAAAAGGCCTATTCTCTAAATAAAAAAGTGTTTTTTTCACAATAATTTGAATGGTTCAACGTACGTTAGTCGCTACAATGCGTGTACATAAATTTTAAACTTAGAGCTATAAAAAATTAATACGCATATAAATTGAAGTAGAAATAAATGCATCACGTTAACACATTAAAAAAATGTGTTGTTGTTACAAACGTGCTTAATGCAGATCCCAACTAACCCTAATCTGAACTTTGGATAAGAAATGCACAATAAAGATCCGAAACAAACGTTGACATATTTAATTAAATTCTGGTGACAGACGTTGTTGGATTCTGTCCATATTGGATTCTTCTCCCTTCATGAAAACCTAGAGGGAAAACTGTACCATTTCTGGCTAGCTTACATTGAAGGATTTCTTGAAATAAAGTTTTACCGTGTTATTGCTATAAAATACATTTTGAGTGTCTGTGGATTAATTGAACAGTTAATTTAACTTCTTGACAGTTGGCCTTTTATAATATTAAAGTAAGAGTTATTTGTTTAAATAATGTCAGTTTAACACGTAAACATTTATTTAAATATATACTACGAGATTTAGGTAAAACTTTTGTTGGAATCTATTAAATATTAAATCGCAAGAAACCCTTTCGAAATATACAAAAATTTCAAGTTTGATCAAAAAAATACTTCATTAAACATTCATTGTGATTAAATTTAGTTACATTTTTGTGTATATGTGTACAAAGTTTCATAGCTCTATGCTAAGAAATTATAAAAACGTTATATAACGTCCATCATCTTTTAAAACAATAAGATATTGAATATATACACAAAAATAGCTAAAATGCATTATTCTAAGCTAAATGTAGCCTAACGATGGCTGACTAGTTAGGGTACTGGCCTTCGGATCTGGCCTTCGAATCCCACTGAGGCATGGATGCTCGTAGCCGTCCGAAATTGGCTTTCAGCAGTATGCCCCAGTCTCATTAACACTCGTGTTGCAAAAAGTATAACGTAGCGCTCCAGTCCAAAACCAAATGTCTAAGCTAAATGTAAACATAATTAGATTATTTATGAAATATCGACTGCCATAAATTAAAACAATTGTAAATACATCTCTTTTATTTATTATCCCATCTCTTTTATTTATTAGAATTAAAAGTGGCAAGGATCTTCTAGTTTTTGAACAGGAACTATATATTACTGAGAAGAATTGTTAGCAAGAATTTAAAGCATGCTACATATCAAAACTTGAAATAAATCATCCTTTACTGGTTTAATTGAGAGTGTTAGTCGTATCTTTTGTATACTATCCTTGTTACAATTAATGGAAAAGTTGCTTCATATGAATAAGAGTAAGATTTATTTCATTAAATAGATTAGGAAAAGCTAATCGGCGCTAATTGAATTGTCAAGTCAAGCAAGCATCAAATGATAAACAAATGCTTCAACAAGTTCTATTGTATGATCGGCATGCATCAGATCTAATCTAAGCAATTACAAATCGCTATTCAGGATAAACCTCTAGAACTACAACCGGCAGAGGAGTTAAACATGAGTATTTAGCTAAGACATTTTCATGTAATATACATATTATCTGTAAGCTAGTACCTTTATATTTAGTCTGTAAATTCGATCGTATTCATTTATTCTCTACAAATGTTAGTTTTTGAATTACTGTAATTATTCTGGAAAAGAACAATATATAAATAAGCTGTTGTGATAATTAATCCTGATATAAAGTTCTCAAATTTTAAAGTATACATCTACATTGAGAATTAAAACTTTTATATAAAGTTTTATAAAAGTTTTTTAAAGTTATTTAAAATTAATTCATAAAAATTTGAAAACTATAACCATTGAAATAAGACATTTAAAATATATTTATTTAGACATGAATTATATTTTTTTGCTGTAAACCGAGCATTTATTTAATTATTTTTTTAATTATTCGATCTGCTGCAACTAAAATATACATCAAACCAGGCTTAGCTAACCCAAAAGACTTGAGCTCACTGCAAACGCACTTTATTCCGCTATGCCACTTTATCTATCTATCAACTTATTAATTAGAAAATATACATACATACATATGTGTATATTGAGGCGAAAATTGGGTATAATACTTTTATTTTTACAGTTATTATTTTTATTCGCAAATTAACAATGAAAATGCATAATTACACATAAATATGTTAATAATAATTAATTAATCATTATTATAATAGTACATATGCTATAATAAATGCCGTATTTGTTACAATTATAAACTTCGGGAACTGCACCACGGGGCACAAAATTTTACTAGTGAGCCGCAATATGGCCAACTTTGTTTTATAGTATTATTCCTTTTTAATCTAATGCAGGTATAACGGAATACGTATACATTAATGCAAGTAAGTGTGATAAGTTTTAGATATATCTTAGTTCAGGATGTTTCTGTACTGGGAAAAATAATATTCATATATATTTTTTAAATTTTTGACACATTTCAATACAAAAGACAAGTGCTTTCGTTTTTTGAATGTAGCACAACCTATTTTACTTAAATTTTTAATGACATTTCCTTTAAAAAATTGTTTCAAGTATGGTTGGTTACCATAAATAATACTTCCTTCATAGTTTCCTTAGAATTGTCAGAAGCATGATGACTAACAGGTTGGGACCTTCCGTATTGGGTCAAGTGTTTGAATCTCACTATGTGCATGGATGTTTGTAACTATTTGAAATAGGCTTTAAACAGCAGATCCCTGTATTGTGTAGTATAAAAGTAAACCATAGCAGGTCAAAAACAAACAATATATGCACTAAAAATTACTGAAGCGCATCGATAATCACTAATTTTATTTATGGGTTTAACTCTAATCAGTATTAGTGAAACGTAACTCACAACATTTTATGGACTGGTGTATCATATATAGGTCTCTAAAATATATGATACGGCCGCCTAGCTTATTAAAAAGGCTAGCTAAACATAACAGTACAGGAAATTAACCATAGCTTCACAATGTTACATATATGTAACTTTCGTATTGAATGTTTTACATATTTCAATTTTGGTTAGGAGTGTAAACTCAAAAATAATTTATTTTCAGTTTTTTCTTTCTTAATTTTAGCAAAAGAATAAATACATAATTTTAATTATATCCTTTCCATAAAATCATTTCCATAAAACCTTATTTTGTATTCTAACTTAGTAGTTTACTTTAAGAAATCTGAAAAGAACGCAGCATATTTGTATAATTAACTTTACAGTTAGTAGACATCGGTGATACAGTAATAACTTTCTGAAAATACATCTTTCATCTTTTGGTTATAGAGAATAGAAAGAATTGGCCTAATTTCCCCGTAATCTTATAAAGATTTATTTATGTTTACCTACATACTTGCCAATATGTCAGATTAGTATGTTTGACTCTTTTCTAAGTAAATGTAGAAATATACAACTGAAGTTTGTCAAAAAATAAAACTTGCTCTTATTCCTTTTAAAGAGAAGAAAGAAGAACAAAAAAGGAGGAAATCTTCCTAATGTCTACGTAATCTCATAAAGGTTTCTCTAAGTTAACTTGGTTATAAGCCAATTACCTCAGTTTTTGCATTAGGCTAGTTTTTGCAATGAACCTAATACTTCGTTTTCCACATAGACGTGACAACTGTCATTTCAATAGGGTGCTTTAGATCATTCCTGAATGAAATATTCGGAGTACATTATAATAAGTGTACAAATGAGGCTTCACATTTTGATCCATAATTTGCAAGAGATTTTTCATATAGATGTTATTTTATTTTCAGCGTAAATGTATCTTATATACAGGTAAAAGTTGAAAAGAAAAAATATTTTCATAATGTATTCGTTATCTTATATCCACCTTATTATCCGTCTTACAGATTTTTCAATGTTAACTTAGTTACAAGCGAATTACTTCAGTTTTTGCATTAAACATGATACTTTGTTTTCCACATTGATCTGACAAATGTCATTGCAATCGGGTGCTTTAGATCATTCCTGAATGAAATATTCAAAGTACATTATAAAAAGTGTACAAATGAGGCTTCATATTCTGATCCATAATTCACAAGTTTTTTTATACAGATGTTTTTTATTTTCAGCGTAAACGTATCTTATATACGGGTAAAAGTTGAAAAATCTTCTTAATGTATCCGTTATCTCATATCCATCTTATTATCCGTCTTACAGAGTTTTCTGTGTTAACTTAGTTACAAGCCAATTACTTCATTTTTTGCAATGAACCTAATACTTCGTTTCCCACATAGATGTGACAAATGTCATTGCAATAGGGTGCTTCATATCATTCCTGAATGAAATATTCGGAGGACATTATAATAAGTGTACTAACGGTGCATCATATTTTGATCCATAATTCACAAGAGTTTTTCATATAAATGCTATTTTATTTTCAGCGTAAATGTATCTTATATACGGGTATAGGTTGAAAAGGAAAAGATTTTCCTAATATATCCATTATCTCATTAAGAGTTTTCTATGTTAACTTAGTTACAAGCAATTACTTCAGTTTTTGCATTAGACTAGATTTTGCAATAAACATGATACTTCGTTTTCCACATTGATGTAACAAATGTCATTGCAATAGGGTGCTTCATATCATTCCTGAAAGAAATATTTGGAGTACATTAAAATGAGAGTAGAAATGAGACTACATATTTTAATCATAATTCACAGGAGCTTTTTTATATTTATCTTATTTTATTTTGAGCTTAAATGTATCTTATATTATATACGGGCAAAAGTTTAAAATAAAGAGATCTACATATAAGAAGTTTTCAAACATTAAACTAAATATTTTTTAAAATTTTGACAAATTACCGAATCAAGGAGAAGAAATTGTCACAAATATCATTGCAATCGGGTGCTTCATATCATTCCTGAATGAAATATTTGGAGTACATTAAAATAAGAGTAGAATGAGATTCCATATATTAATCCATAATTCACAAGAGTTTTTCATATTGTTCTTATTTTATTTTGAGCTTAAATGCATCTTATATTATATACAGGTAAAAGTTTAAAATAAAAAAATCTACATATAAGAAGTTTTCAAATATTAAATTTAAATATTTTTTAAAATTTTGATAAATTACCGAATCAAGGAGAAGAAGAAAATGTGACAAATGTCATTGCAATCGGGTTCTTCATATCATTCCTGAATGAAATATTTGGAGTACATTAAAATGAGAGTAGAAATGAGACTTCATATTTTAATCCCTAATTCACAGGAGTTTTTTTATATTTATCTTATTTTATTTTGAGCTTAAATGTATCTTATATTATATACGGGTAAAAGTTTAAAATAAAAAGATCTACATATAAGAAGTTTTTAAATATTAGAACTAAATATTTTTTAAAAATTTTTACAAATTACCGAATCAACGAGAGGAGATTTTTGTATGCTGAATAATTTCGCTGCAATTATCTGAGTGTTTTAACTTCATTTTAATTTATGAAATATTTACATAAATTTGACGTGATAAATGTCACTTCCTCGCAATAATGAGATTTTAAAAAGCAATTTAGATCTGAAAAAACCTTCCCTTCGCTTTTAAAAGTATCCTCAGCGTGAATTTCGGAGTTATGTATCTCCAATTATCACTTCATTTTGCAGGAATATTTTCAGTGAAACCATTATGTGTTCAAAAAAATTCAGAGGTATAATTTTTTTTTGCAGATGTACTAAAAGATATTTCACTCATATTTATGCATGAAGCTTTTTAGAGAAAAAATTTGCAACTTCCATCTCTAGAGAAAATAAAGCTTTCTTCTAGTGAAAACTTTGATTTCGTATGAAAAAGAATGGAATAAAAAATGAGTTTCAAAAACATGAAGAACTTTTTTTTTTCTACTAGATTTTCATACGTATAATATGAGACATTTTTAAATTATTTGGAATATAAAAGAAGTATGCATTATAAAGCAGGACTAGAAACCCGTTCTGTAAAGAAAGTAAACATTCTAAACATGCGATGTTTTCTTCGAAAAGTGTCCGAATATATAATCTCGTTTCTTTAGAGTAATTTATGATGCCATTATTTGAACTACTTCATTATCAGATATGGTAAATGCTTTTTCTAAGGTTAAGGATTCTTCATATAAGTTATTATATCCCCATGATAAAAAAACTAGTGTTTATTTTTTGAATCAACTATCAAATTATATGTGGTTAACTTTGTTTTTTGAAAGGCTATACAATATGCTAGAACTTAAAATTATTTTTGACATGATTTTGTGTATTCCCATTTCAACATTAACGTCTCTTTGCTTTGCGTTTAATTGGGAAAAAAACTGTTGGGATTTCAAATTGGCTGTGGAATATTAGAGATAATTTGATTAGAGTGAACATTATATTTATTACATTTACATTATATTTGATCATGCATTAATAATTGTTTTAGAAATAATCACTGCAATGATTTACTCCAAAATACAATACAACGTAAAACAAGCAAATATTAAATCAAGTCATGCAACAAACAACTCCTTTAGTAAATGCTATACAATATGATGTAATTTAACACTATTTTTTACCATGATTTTGTGCATTCCGATTTCAACCTTAAAGTCTCTTTGCTTTGCGTTTAAATGGGGAAAACTGTTGGGATTTCTAATTGGCTGTTAAAAATTATAAATAATTTGAACATTATATTTATTTATACATGAGTATTTATTAGACATTATTTTAAAAGGAAATGCGTTAATAATTTTTTAGAAATAATCCCTACAATGATCTGCCCCAAACTACAACATGGTAGAAAACAAATATCAAATAAAGTTATATAACTAACAACTTCTTTATTTTCCATTACACCTGAAATTGAGATTATATACTGTAATTTTCTGCAATACTACTCCGCAAAACTTTGTCAATATTTATGTGTAAAATGATTTAAAATTAGACTCTTAGGAAATCCTTAAGAGTCAAAAGACATTTAAGGATTAAGGTATAAATAGGTGTACCCCGTGCCCATTTTCAGATCCAGAATGAGCTGCAGAAAAATGTATATGACCAATTATAAGTTTCTAAATACTTAATAAGATTAAACAGAAATTTCAGATCTAGTCGAAAATTGTTTCATATCCTAGAAAATAATGATATAATTCCTTTGAATTAATTAATAAAGTTAAATATTGTTTATCAAAACGGACACACTTTCAACATCCACCGAATCTCCTTTAGGGGTATGAAACCCCTTAATACAGCATTAGATAAGTAAATAATTTATAGATTTACTAACGATATACGAACTACAAGCGATTAACCGTCTTGATTTATGAATAATGAGGAGAAATATGAATAAATGACCAAACGTTTAATCACTTATCAAAATATGTTATGAAGCATTCAGTACTAGTGGTTACATTATATTTATAACCTAATGCCTCACATCTAGGATATAAGACTTGGATTATCTATATTGAATTGTTTATGTACTAGTACTGGAATTATTAATATTAAATTTTATACATTGATACTTGAATTAACATTGGTTAAATAAAGCATTTACTGACGACATACAAACTATAAGGGCTTAACTCTGTTGATTTATGAATAATGCGGAGAAATATGAATAAATGACCAAACGTTTAACCACATATCAAAATATGTTATGCTGCATTCAGTACTGGTGGTTACATTATATTTATAACCTAATGCCTCATATCTATGCTATATGACTTGGATTATCTGTATTGAATTGTTTATGTACTGGTACTGGAATTATTAATATTGAATTGTTTATGTACTGGTATTGGAATTATTAATATTGAATTGTTTATAAATTGATACTTGAATTAGCATTAGATAAGTAAAGCATTTACTAAAGACATACGAACTAAAAGCGTTTAACCCTGTTGGTTAATGAATAATGAGGAGAAATATGAATAAGTGACCAAACGTTTAACATAATGCTACATACATAGATTACGAATTTTACTCATCCGACCCCTTTTCCAAGACAAAGGCTGATTACCAAAGTTATGCTCTTCAGTGAAAACAACAAAGCTCAATGCTTGCAATTTCTCCAAAAAGATATTTTACCATAAAAAAAAGAAACAACGAGTGATTGCAACTTTACGGTACCAGAGTTTCTAGGTTTGAATCTAGATGATTTCATGGATGCTTATGGTGGTTCAGAACCACTTTTATGCTCCATCCCGGTCTCATTAACACACGTGTAGTAAAACAGTAGATCGTAGTGTTCCAAATCAAACCAAATTACTATCCCCTATATAATAATAGCCTAAGTTGTCTGTCCATCTGTCCGTCTGTCCTCGAATTTATGAAGCGGTTGTACCTGGAATGGATAGAGGCATCATATTGTATTTTTGATGAGTTAGGGTTAGCAAAATTCAAAGCGAGTTCGAAAACGTTCGAAATCCACCCCTTCTCCCTTTTCGAGTGTATAATGCAATTATCTCATTTAAAGCTCTGTTGTCCCCGGTTTAAAGCAGAAATTTATCACATAATAAATAGGTAATAATAACATTTTTTTTCTAATATTATGACGTCATTCCTTTAACCATCTCATTTAATCATTTCTTATTTTAAATTATTTAAATATCGTCGGCATTATTTTCATACGTTTTATCACTGAACTTAGATATTACGTAAATAATTTTCTTTTATATTTGGCTTAAATAATAGATTAGATAAATATGTGCTAATTTTAAATTTAATCATCAGTTATTTTTTGTTGCAATGAAAATTTTATCACCGGTATTAAAAACAAATTCTTTTCATAAAAGTATAAGAGTCTATTTCATGAACTAATAAATATCTGGCGTTTAAGTTATATATCTTTGAAAATTAAGAAGTTTGTTCGTTTGTGTGTTTTTTTATACATAACTACACGTTTTGCATTGATTCGCTAAATTTTGGACATCCTTTATATATACCACCAAATAATCACTGTCAATATTAAAACCACAGTTCTCCATCCTATCACGTAATATGCCGAGATAAATTAAAGTTGGCAACTAACAT
The DNA here is from genome assembly GCA_032207245.1 of Pardosa pseudoannulata. Classification (NCBI taxonomy): domain Eukaryota; kingdom Metazoa; phylum Arthropoda; class Arachnida; order Araneae; family Lycosidae; genus Pardosa; species Pardosa pseudoannulata. The sequence goes on from CM063503.1 coordinate 67,803,945, forward strand.
GCGGTCAGTAAAGATAAACAAATTATTGAGCTTGTACCAGATAATTTTCAGCATAAAAACAAACGCTTTTTTTTACCTGCCTTATAGGGTACTTTACAATTCTAGAAAATGAAAAATTTTACTGATTCCGTTATATGACGGGCTATATGCTAGTTAATATTAATGATAGTGCATACCCACTGCATCAATAATGCGTTAAGGAATTAAATAAACAGTATTTTTACCCCATTGCGAAAAATAAGGTTAAGATTTTATTTTTTGTCTCAATTAATAATTACATTTGAAGAAAGTTATAAAGTGAAAGATAATTTTATTTTGATATTTTAATTACTGCATTTACCAATTTTTATGATATATTTGTTTATGCATTATAGTCAAATGAATGAAACAAAAATAATGAATGACCATAAAAATATTACTGTATTTCTAAATCATTAGTCCCTCTATAATTTTAAAAATGGTGAAGTGAGAGAATAAGATTGATGATATACATAATACATGATTAGATGATAAAATTTGCAAACTTTGCATTCACTTTGACTCGTTTGTTCGATATGAAACATCAATGACAGTTACGAAATCAGGCATTTCAATGCCGAGAATTCTATAAATATATAAGTATAAAAAATACAGATAGCTCCAAATAACATTTTTACTTTGAAGGCTAAAGCTTCATTGATCGTGAATTCCTGGGAGAGAAGAGATAAGATTTCGATACGAGGTAAAAAGATGAGGTTAAAGGGGCAATCAGCCCCGTGAGGTGAAAGGAGAGAGATCGAGACTGTTTTTTGAGTCAACTTCAATAAGCATTAATGGGAAAAAATGACAAATCACTTCAATCCATTTAAAAGGACATTGATTTTCCTCAATACCTTTTCATTGGTTTAATTTGGGGGAACGATAACAAAGGATTTAAATTATTTATACACACGTATGTATATATATATATAATATACATATATATATATATATATATTTATATACATATATATATATATTATATATATATATATATATATATATATATATACATATAATATATTTTATATATATATATATATATATATATATATATATATATATATATATATAATATATTATATATATTATATATATATATATACATATATATATATATATATATACATATATATATATATATATATATATATATATATATACATATATATACATATATATATTATATATATATATATATATATACATATATATATATTATATATATATACATATTTATATACATATATATATATAATATATATATAATTATATTTATATATATATATATATATATATATATATTTATATATATATTTATATATATATATATATATATAACATATATATATTGTATATATGTGTGTGTGTGTGTGAGTGTGTATAGAATGCCGAATAATTAGCGTTCAAATTTGAAACTAACTCTTTTCTTGAGATCGTTAAGGTGAAAGTTATTTTTGTCGTAGAGATAGGTGGAATACTTTTACTTTAACCTAATGAGGTTTAACATATATATTGCAGCTTAGAAGTAAAGTTTTACAAAGTGTCATACAAAGTGTAACTAAATAACTCTGAATTGTAAGCTATTATATTATCGCTCTGGGACGGTTTGGAAAATGGCTAGAAGTACGTTTGAAAGTTTTTAATAAGTTTTTTAATTATGAATCTCTGAGAGGCACATTAAAATGTCTTTGCTTGCTAGAAACTTCATATATCTATCTTCAATGCTGTAACGTCATGATTATATACCCAGATTGGTCATACATGTGTGTAAGTTTCAAAGATTCGTAATAAAAGAAGCAATACGTAGAAACTTTCCTGTTTGCTTCAATATTTCAGAAGGACATTGGTTTTTTCCATGTAAAAAATATTACAAAAAGTAACCTAAAGAAGGCGCTCATGTGTAATGGTAAGACATCTTATGTGATTCAGGTTTGAATAAAACATCTGACTGGTATTGGATCCGTTACCTGAAGCCGGAACATGCTTTCTTTAAACATTGATCTTCAGTGGTTAATATTTTCTACAAGTAAAGTGAATCCACAACTGTTCCACTGCAAAAGTTTCGTACGGAAAAAGGACAAAAGTAGCTAAAAATCTCTTTTTCTTTGAATGAAATAATGAATTTAATATTTATTGACTAAATGGGGAGTTAGGAGGATTGTTTTACTGTGACATTTTTATTTTGAAGTAATATTATGAGCAAACTACTTTTTGTCAAAGTGTCATGATGATTTAACAGAAAAAATGAAAATTAGTGTTTAAATGGGGGAAAAATACTTATGAAAATGTCTGTTTAAAGTATTTATTTGGTTTATCTGCATCCTTAAAATGGCTCTTTGCGTGTTTTAAAAAAAAAAAAACATTGATAAATAAATGTGTCAAATGAGACGTATTAATAATTGTGGAACTAATGTATTACGAAAATTTTACTGTTTTAAAAATACTCAAAAAGTGTAATAGTCATACCAAACGTCTCATATATTTAAATGCTATTTACAAAATTATAAATTACGGAAAATACTTGAATACTTGTTAGATTGTTTAAAGTGTTTTATTTAATTTTGCTGAAAATTAAAATTCGCTCTGCTTGGTGAAATTTAAAAAACTATTTTTTTCTGTTGCAAAAAGTTATGTGTTAATTAACAAAAGAAAAAAAAAACAATAAAAAGGCTTTTTATAACAGTTTCATTAAATGGGATACAATTTATTCCTTTTTTATTACTCTTTGCTAAATAGATGGTAGTTGACTTAAATGTATGACGAGATGCTTTGTTCTTATGAAGCTTAACTTTATTGATAACCTTTCAAAATAAGGTACACATTTCAAGTACAAAAATTTACTTTTAAATAATTCTTCTGACAGAACAATGAATTGATTTCAGGCTTACTGTTTTGTTTCATTATTAGCAATTTTCCACTCTTCTTGGGTCAATTTACAAAGTTTGTTTAGTGTTGCATGATGACCTTTGTCTAAGACACGTTTTAACTAACTAAACTTAACAAACCAAAATAACAAAAAGGGGATTTTATAACGGTTTCAATAAATGGGATACAATTTATTCCTGTTTATTACTCTTTGCGAAATAGATGTCAGTTGACTTAAAAGTATGACGAGATGCTTTGTTTATATGAAGCTTAACTTTATTGATAACCTTTCAATATAGGGTACACATTTCTTCTGCAAAAATTTACTTTTAAATAATTCTGCTGACAGAACAATGAATTGATTTCAGGCTTACTCGAGACTTTTTTGAATTTTCATTTGGCGTTGTAGCAAGTTCCCCACTGTTCTTGGATCATTTTCCAAAGTATGTTCAAGGTTGTTAGATGACGCTTTAAAAAGACCCATATTGATTAACCAATAGAGCAACTATGTGTAATAAAAACATTAGGATGTTTTATAACTGTTTCATTAAATGGGATATAATTTATATTATTTATTCTTGTCTAAATGCTTTGCTGTTGAGTTCAATGTATGACGAGATGCTTTCCTTATATGCAACTTTGTTCAGACCCTTTGTACATAAGGTTCAAATTTCATGTTTAAAACTTAGTTTAAAAATTCTGTGATTAAACAATGAATTGATCTTAGTTTTCCCTGAGACTTTTTGAGTTTTAATTTACGGTTATTACAAAATCTTCTAATTATCATATCTCCATATGGATAAAGGAATGTTTTGTACATTTTGAACCCATTTTGTATAGTCATTTTATAAAATTAGAAAAAGCACATTTGTCTGTTTTATTACAAACGCTTAGATTCATCGTTTCATTATATATTACACTAATTCTTTTTACCAGGAGATTTTTTTCATTTAATTTCCTACATTTGTTAACTTAAAATTTTCTATTTAACATCAAATTTTTATGAATATAATTTTACTGTGTATAGAGTAAGTCAATGAATATGTCACTGTACTGAAATCAATTCATTGTTCTGTCAGAAGAATTATTTAAAAGTAAATTTTTGTAGATGAAATGTGTACCTTATATTGAAAGGTTATCAATAAAGTCAATAATAAGATAATGAAGTCAAATTCTTCATTAAAAATAACTAAATATTCATATTATATTTTTTTACACAAAACTTTAACTTAAACAATGAATTGATTTTAGATTTTCTTGATACTTTTTGAGCTTTAATTTACTGTTATTATAAAATCTTCTAATTATCATATCTCCATATCTATAAAGTAGTGTTTCATACTTTTTGAACCCATTTTGTATAGTCATTTTATAAAATTAGGTAAAGCACATTAGTTTGTTTCATTACAAACGCTTAAATTCATCGTTGTTTCATTATATATTACACTAATACTTTTTACCAAGAGGTTTTTTTTTATTAAATTTTCTACATTTACACTTAAAATTTTCTATTTAACATCAAATTTTTATGCATATAATTTTACGGTGTATAGAGTCAGAAGCTTCATTAAAAATAACTAAATATTCATATTATATTTTTTACACAAAACTTTAACTTAAAAACTTTACAAAAATGTATTCAGAGGGATATGAACATTACAGAAATACTTGGAGTTTTAAGTTTAGACCTTTTGCTACTCATGAATAAATTAAACTAATTTCCTCTTTCGCTTAACGTTAATTTCAACATAAGTTGATGAAATTGTAACTAATGATAAGGAAGTAAGCATTAATTGAAGATGACAAAAATGGAGAAAATTGGAACATATATAAATAATATTATTAAAGCAAAGAAATTTTCAAGCATTTTCAAATACTTAGAATAAAATTTAATTCAATGTAACGTAATTTAGATAAAGATATTATATATGACAGATAGGAGTGAGCTGACATATATAAATATTTTATTAAAAACATTAAAAGTACAAGGTTATAATTAAATATTTATCTTTAACGTGCAAATATTTCCCTTCAAATGTTATTTTTAAAGGGTAATGTTAAATAGGTCTTAAGTGACAACATTATTAAATACATATTTATAATATATTTTGAAAAAGGAATACATAGTTTATTCAAAAGTAAATAAATAATTAAGCATGTTTGAAGAGGAAATTAAATTAGAAATATCTTTTGATAATATATATAATGATGTTCTTAGTTTAAAAAATATTTTTAAATATATGTTTGATAGTTTTGCAGTGAATTGCAGCATTAATTTTTAATTTTAAAGTGATATATTATTTAAAATTTTTCCTCCTTTTAATGTAATGTTGAGAGCAGAAATGCTTTTTTTCTCTCCGAGGTTATGCCTTTTTACTATAAAGTCTTTTTAAAAACTTTTTTACATTTTTGTAGCTACTCTAAAATTGTAAAATGAAACAAAATAAAGAAATAGGAATTTTTAGGCGTAATGTTTAAGTTAAATGTAAATTTTGGTTTTGTTTGTCGTTATTAAAGTTGATTTTCTGTGGAAGCAGTTTTGTAAGTTATGCTTTAAACGAAAATCTGAAATGAAAAATCAGTAAATGTGTGAAGAAAACTTAAAAACATAGATAAATGTTTTGAATAATATGATACCATTTTTGATGTAAATTTGTATTTTGTTGCCATTGAGCTAAAACATTATTTTAAACATCACATACTAAACAGAGTTAGTACAAAACTAAAAAGGAAATGTTTTATTATAAACCGAGAGCATAAATATATATTTTGGATAATATTATACCAGTTTTAAATGTAAATTTATATTTTGTTGGGAGCCGTGGTAGATCAGTTGCCAAAGGTAATGATCTTGTAACTGCAGGGTTGTTAGTTCGGGGCTCAAGAGAGCATAGGTTAACAGAATACATTATACGTGCAGCAGATGCATTATATACGCCGGGCGCATCAGCCATGTTTTTTTCAAAAAATGGCGACTATCGCCCCACAAAATCACTAAATTTAGTGACAAAAGGCTTAGTACATCTCTACCTTTTTTATAACTGGGAGGGGGGGGGGGTTCCCCACAAAAATTTAATATTTTGTTAAAATTTAACAGTGTTAAAATATTGTGTTAAAATTTATTTCACTATTTATTAAAAACTTATGTTTAGCGTATATTAAGTTTATATAAGAGTCACGTAAAATTACGTAAAAAATGCAATAAATTGTGTTTTTGCTGTGTTGTTGTCTTTAGAAAAGTTTTGTAAATAATTGGGTTTAAAATAAGCCATTTGACAGCTGTCCTGCTTTTCTTATTTGGCGATCTTTCAGGGAATGCCATTTTTTGATGGTCGCCAAATAAAAAAATGGCCGTGTTTAAGGCGTTTGTTCCAATAGGGTCATAGTCGCTGAGTCCTGCAAGTTCCTAAATGGTACCTCTAGAGGTGGCTAGCCAAGCATGGGAGACTTCTGCTTGGCTACCCTGATTCTAAACTACGAGGACCCACTTTGTGTTGTCTTTTTGTGTTAATTGTCTATATGGTACTCCTATAATGACTTGTTGACAAACAATGTGGCGTTGATTGAACGAATGGTAGACAGACAAATTCCCCCGCGGGATTGCAAAATATATTTTGTTGGTATTAGAGTGAACATTGTGCTAAAACATTCTTTTGCCATTTGGTATTTTCTTGCACATTTGTTTTTGTACAGTAACAAAACTGAAACATTAATACTACAAAACATTAATATCAAATCATTTTCAGATTGTAATAATCATGAAACTATGAAGTATTCAACATTCTGGTACTCCTATAATGACTTGTTAACATACAATGTGGCATTGATTGAACAAATGGTAGAGAGACAAGTTCCCCTGCTTGATTACAAAATATACTTTGTTGGTATTAGAGTGAACATTGTGCTAAAACATTCTTTTACCATTTGGTATTTTCTTGCACATTTGTTTTTGTACAGTAACAAAACTGAAACATTAATACTACAAAACATTAATATCAAATCATTTTCAGATTGTAATAATCATGAAACTATGAAGTATTCAACATTCTGGTTTTTCTGTAATGTCCAATTATAATAAAGTGTTTTAGGGAAATTGTGCCAGTTAGAGATGTGTTGTGTGGAATTTAGACTATCGGATAAGATCTAGACGGCTGATGAACCAAAAGAGGATAAAATCGAATTGAGCCCCGAATCTTTGGTAATCAGTTCTAATTTTCGAAAGATTGGACATCAGTCTGAATTTATCTTCGTAGTTTTAAGGGAAAAATTTGTGATATAACATGAATTACAATGTTGAAGCTGTCCGTTTATTCTTGGGTAAAAATATTTCAATGTTTACAGAACTAATAAATTTATATAAAAATTTGTGAAACATTTAAAATCTATTTTAACACTTATGAAATCAATAAATAACTCATCTTAATTAATTATAAGAAAAAACCTTAGAACAGTTGTTACATTTAATTTTGAAAAATAGTTCATGCATTATAATACAATCCACATGATATCTTGATTCTAAAATTAGTTACTAACCCAAGACTGAAATTACGCTAAATTCAAATATAAACTAAGTTTTTTATTTACATTATACTGAATAAATTAATAATATAGAATTTTTTTATATAAGAACTTCGAAAACTAGTGCAGTTATGAAAAAGTAAAAGTAGAATAATGTTTAACTAGTTAGTCATTACAAAAACTAACTATTTAATTCCCTTAATGATATTAATTCATTCCACAAATCACATATTTATATACATGAAAAATTTATCATTTTATTAATTAGGATTTTTTAATATTTACGGATTGTGATATAAAAGAGTTTTTAATTTCTTCTATATTAGTTGCTTTATATTCTTTATTGTAATCAATTAATAAGATTAATTTTGAAATTTAAAAATTCATAAAAATGTCATATCAATTGCGATTTTTGTATCATTTTTTAAGTATTTAGAAACTTATGATAAGTGAAAGCAGATAAACTTTCAGCATGCACCAATTTTCTTTAGGACCTGTGAAACACCTTAATACTAATTACACTGTAATTTTAAGTCTCTAAAGTAGTTTATAAAATTTAAAAGTATAATAGAAAACTGCAAATAATGAACTTTTTGTGAATATCTGTGCATTTGAATTCAATTCTGAAATTCTCAATAAAATGAAAAGAAAATCGTAGAGACTTTAAAGAATCCAGCAGATAAAAACCTACTTATGATGATTTAAAACCATCTGAAACGTAAATTGCAATTTAGTTTGTCTTTCAAAAATTTATGCAGATTGGTCGAAGTAGTAACAAATTGCTAAATCACACTTTAGAAACACATCTTTAATTTTAGAAGAGAGTTGAGGGTATAAAATACCACAAGAAATTTTCCATTTCTCTTCCGTTTTCTCTAGATATGTTTAATGCATTGAAACATTTTAAAAGTTCTTTTGCAATTGGAAACTTTAAGTTGTTGAGTTTAAATTTATGCATTATATGCGAGACTTTACTTGAAAAATTTCAATTCTATTTCCTGAGAAAATAAAAATTCTCTCTCTCAGAAGGGTTTCGCTTGTGAGAAAAGATCTCTGAATAAAATGTGTGAAAGCGATGCTTTAAAAGAATATTTTCTTTCTTTCTTTTTTTTTTTTTTGCAAGGGGAAAAACTTTTGGGGAGTGCAAAGCCATTATCGCTTGTTAATTCTACAGATGAATGAATTGTCTAGCACTCTCAGTATATGTGATTTTTCATTAGAGTTTTTAGGACATATTAACGTTAAATTATAGTTTATTTTTATACTTATTTATGTAATTACGGATATTAATAATATTTACGTGGCATTATTTGTAACATTTTTCTAAAGGACAATATTAGGTTTTTTAAAAAAAGAGTTGAGCGCTAAAATTTTTAAAACCTATTTTGGAGTTTACGTTATTATATTAATCTTCAAATTGTAATTAGTATTTGTAACATAATACATATTTTAAGCATACATATTTTCATTCTTTTTTTTGCAAAGGGGAAAAATTTTCGGGAGTGCAAAGCCATTATCTCTTGTTAATTTTACAGATGAATGAATTGTCTAGCACTCTCAATATATGTGATTTTTCATTAGAGTTTTTTGCTAACACATTAACGTTAGATTATAGTTTATTTTTTATACTTATTTACGTAATTAAGAATATTAATATTATTTACGTTGCATTAACTGTAACCTTTTTTTAAAGGACAAATGTAGTTTTTAAAATAAGAACTGAGCACTAAAATTTGTAAAATCTATTTTGGCGTTTTTTTTATTATATATTTTTTTTTCAAATTGTAATTACTATTTGTAGCATAATACATATTTTAAGCATACATATTTTCTTTCTTTTTTGCAAAGGGGAAAAACTTTTGGGGAAACCAAAGCCATTATCGCTTGTTAATTATACAGATGATTGAATTGTTTAGCACTCTCAATATATGTGATTTTTCATTAGAGTTTTTTGGTAACACATTAAATTTAGATTATAGTTAATTTTTATACATATTTACCTAATTAAGAATATTAATATTATTTACGTTGCATTAACTGTAACCTTTTTTTGCAGGACAAAGGTAATTTTTAAAATAAAAAGAAATAAACTAAAATTTTTAAAATCTATTTTGTCGTTTACGTTATTATATATTTTTTAAAATTGTAATTACTATTTGTAGCATAATACATATTTTAAGCACTAAAAATTGTGTTGTATTTATAAATAATGTATAAGTTAGAAAAGATAGAGATCTTTTACAAACAAACTCCATTAATTCTTAAACCTACGCATATTCACACACACACGAACACACACACACACACACACACACACACACACACACACACACACACACACACACACACACACACATATATATATATATATATATATATATATATATATATATATATTATTTAATATTAAAATATTTTGGTTGAAATTTAGATGTTTAAAGGCTAAGAGTTTAAGAGGTTTTTAGATCGATGGAATTTTTTGAGATTTTGAAGAGAGTATTAATTTGGAAGAGTATATATATATATATATATATATATACAAATATATATATATATACATATATATATATATATATATATATATATATATATACACACGCGCGCACACACACGCACACACACACACACACACACACACACACATATATATATATATATATATATATATATATATATATATATATATATATATATATATATATATATATATATATATATATATATATAGATACATGTATGTATACATATACCGTTGTCCTTTAATTTTCTAATTTGTTTATATGAATTTTTTATTTACATTGAAAACTTTCAAAAGGCCCGAGTGAATTTGAAATGTATTGGAATAAAAAAATTTCTAGGTGTCTAGAAGTTTTGAGTATCTCGATGCTTTAGGTAGCATTTATGTGCAGTAATTTTATTAAAAATAGAGGGAATGAATAATTGAAAATATTTCAAAACACGTCTTAATGCTTCTCTGTGCATAACCCTTAGAACTTGTTGAAATGAAATTTCGTTGCAACTGAAAATTTCTTAAATTTTGGACCTAACTATTTGAAAGAGATCATTGAATTTTTAAAAAATAGATTCTACGATGTAATGAAGTCGTGTATGGAGAACTGCTGTCTTTTTGAAAACATTCTGTCCTTTTCGATGTAGGTGCAAAGTTTGTTAAATGGAAAGAACGTTGAAAAAAACATTATTGTAAGAATAAGAGTTCAAGAAAGCACATATGGGGAAGAGGTTTATTTAATTTTTGTAAGAAAAAATTATACCATTAGATGCTGATTTTACAGTATCGGTAATAAATGCTAGGCAGAAAGCTTGGCATACATTTGAATTAAATTATTAATGCTTTGTTAAATTAATGCTTTATTAATGATTTGTTAAAAAATTAATTATTTCATATGTAAGCTAAAATTAATTTTAAAAATGGTATTGAAATTGTTTAGCTTTTCAGGTCTAGTTAAAATATGGTAAAATTATTTTATTCTTATTTGTATTAATATTTTTATTATTCCACGTCTATTTACTGTTTGTAATGATTAATTTAAAGATTTACCAAAATGAAAGAACGAATATTTTGATTTTTTGTGGCAAAATTTTTTATGGCAGATTTTCTTCATTATGGTCAAATATCCTAAATAAAATAATGTGAACTTTTCAGCTTCTCATACTGCGGTTATTACTATTATTATTTGGTTTTTATCGTCATAAATCCACAATATGCAGGAAAGAATCATTCGCATACAAACTTTAATAAGCTTTATCATTACAAACGAAAATTACAAATGTGATTGTAAAGATTGTGTTACATATTTAGTTTATTGCATTTCTTTTTCTCAGTGGGTGAAACACTATTATTAAGACGTTTTGAAAGTTTGAAAAGAAAGGAATATGGGGTCTGGGAAAGAGAAGATATTTTGTGTGCTCACATTTGTTAGAAATATGTCAGTAATCACTGCTCAGCTTAAATTTAAGAGATATGGACATACAAATACAACACCGCCACCTCAGAGAATCATATAGTGATACAATCAATTCCAGAAAACTGTATACCTCTGTAAAGGCAAAAATCCTAAATGTTTACCCTGTCAAGTCACTTGTCTTAGCCCCATGCAATTTCTTCACTTGTACATCTGTAAAAGAACTTGTGTTTATACTGCCTTTCCCTACAAGTTTACCCGAATTTAAACAACGTATTTATGATGCTTTAAAAATAGTTAACAGGAAAATATTACAACATGCTTCGAAATAAATTGTCATATTGCAGTGATATTATTTTGGGTAACTATAGGAAATAATATTGAACACTTGAGATACATAATTTAACTTATTTGTTTTATAATGGTGTATTATTTATAATTTTCTGTTTGTAAGCATAGAAAATATTAAAGCCTGCAACCAGATTCTTTCCTGATAATAATGCATATATACATATATCAGATATAAACTGTATCACAGTTTTGACAGTTTCCAGATTTAAATAGAACGTAATTAACTCCTAGAATATTAACCATAAATAAAATAAAAATATTTTACTTTAGCATTACAAATATAATATTCTTCGTGTAAATTGCATCCCCTAGAAACGTTGTATACATGGTAATCATTAACGTGAATCTTAATCGGTTGGAAAGTAATCGATGTAGACTGAGACTGCAGGAAGATTCTGGTGCCAACTTTGGCTGATTCAGGAAATGCATCTCATTAACTATCATTAATCAGCTGCAGATGTGTCATTCAACATTAGCGGATCAGCAAGATCTTAACTTTCTTAATCACTTTTAAGATTGAATCACTTAAGCTTCACTCCCATCTACTAAATATTTCCAGAGCAGAATTATAATAATATTCAACTCGGTTTACTTATATAAGGAATTTGTATAAAATCACATGCTTCTTGAAATTTATGCCATATTGTTCGAGCATGTAATTCCATAGTCTGATTTAGAGTACAAATACAGCTATTTAATGAAGCTGAAGTAAATACATATTTTTTAATATAACGAGGATTTCGGATTTTGCAGAATTGCTATTTGAAACTAATGCTCTGTTTACAATAAAGTTTCAACCAGTCTTTAAAATTATGTAAGTGCGGTACAGATATGTCTTTTGTTTGAAATAAATGCCATGTTTACAATAATATTTAATCAACCTTTAAAATTATGTAAAAGCAGTACAGAAGTCATCAGCTAGTGTTTAAAATAAACCTAAACCCCTCGCTCACATTTATATGAAAGTCAAAGAAACTCTTTAGTTTGTGAATTACTAAAATTATGTAAGCCCATTACAATATATTATAAATGCATATTGTTGATAATAATTATTAATGATAATCTATATTTATTAGAAAATACTTTGCATATGTGGATATTATTAGATAAAATTCAAGGAAATAAGTTTGATTGGCTGAAGGAAAGGAAATTAGCATTTTACAATGTTGTAAATGATATTTAAAAAGTAATATTAGTATAGAGAAAAACTAACCACAATGTTTAGTTTCTGTGTTGATTTCTTCAAAAATATGAAAATAAAGAAAATTTATCAAGAATGAAATAAAATTTGAATTCGCTTATGAGACAAACATGTCACCAAATCATGCTACTAAAGGTATGTGAAACATTATTGGGGATTATTAATATTATTTAAATTATGAGAATCATATGATGTTCAGGTGAACGAAAGAGTAAAATATTATAATGAGATTTGGTCTCATAAACAAACACCAAACACACTATTTTGTTCTTGTGTTAATTTCTTTAACAAACTTGGCATCAATTTTTGAATCTGGTGCTACCGACCTTATAGTGAGCTAAATAAGTTACGAGGTCAAATACGAGCTTAGCTGTATAAAAGACATCATTAAACATAAAAGTCCATTGAAAAATTATTTTAAATCATTTTTTATTTTTCAAATTAGAAGTATCATATAAGAAAGAAGTTAAAATAGGTTTAAGTTTAAAGATCAAGAGGTTAAAATGAACTAAAGTGTTATATATTGAAATAAAACATGAAGATGTCCTGGGGATTGTTGTGTGTTCTGTGTTCACTTAAAAAACGATCATATTAAAACTATGAATTAATATATTGAGAAAGAACACTTAAAAATGAAACAAATCATTGTTATTGAACTAAAGAAGTTATACAGTGAAATTCAGCTGCAGTACAGTTATATAATGAATCTGAAAATCCTGGTTAATGTTTATAACAGACTTATATCTTAGTTTCTAAATGAAAACAAGATCAGATCTGTTTGCATTGTCGACATACGAGCACGTAAATAAATACGATGCAAATTTTACGATTTCTAAAAACAATTTCTATGCAAATTCAAAGGTAATAGTTACTTATGCTACAAACTTAGTCACTTCACAGTTTGTTTATTCTATTATAATATTACTGAAAATACATTTTTAGTAATTAGTATTCAAATGGCATTTATATAATTAAATAAGCTGTGAAAGCTGCAAAAGACTCGAATTTATTAGTTTATTCTAATTTTTATTTACGGAGTAAAGGAAAGGGTATTTTTTACCTAAAGATAAACTATATGAACCAGTTTCATTTTGGTTTAGATCCCTACAGTTATTTTATTTGAGGCACATTATTTTGCATCTGGGTAGACCGAAAAATGACCTAAGGAGTAGGACGCTGTTTCTCAATTTCAGAGTGCACTTGTTTGAATCGAGCTGCTGAAGTGGATGTTCTCTGCCATTCGGATTCGGTTTTAATCAGAAGTTGTAAGCTTCACTTTTCCTTGTGTAGCAAACAATAGAGCGTATAGCTACAAACCACCAAACTGTAGCTGAATGGGAAACTTAGTTTGTCAACTACTAGTGTTCTTGTACACAGCAGTAAATCTGTTAAGAAATTCATATAGAATGTTCTGTTTTGGTGAAAATGTTTTGTGATTTTAATGAAAAAATTCTTTTTTCGTGTATTTTAGTCTACTATATATTACATAAAACATTATTATAGTGTAATTAAAAGAATACATTTAATTTTTTAAGCATAATATTAAAATACCCCCGTCTCCTTAAAGTTTCTATTTATAAATCTTTATGGTAAGAAAATTAATTTATTTGATAATTCCGAAATGAATGAATTAATTATTTACCTCAAATAAATACAGTCTTACTAAACAGCATTTTTGTGAAGTAATAATATAATTCCTATTAGCTTTGAAAGGAAATAAAATAATTAGACTCGTTTTTCCCCAAGTAATAATATATATCATATTTTTGTTGCTGCAAAAACTGTTCTAAGTTTAGATCGGAGCTCCCCCTTTTATGTCTAACAAGGATAATTGTTTGCTTTACTTTATTTTCTTCTCTCCTCATAGACAGCTGGAGAAGAGATGATCAATAAGACGTATTTCGAATGTAGTTAGTACTTTTTGTGGAACACATTTATTCATGAAAGTTATGGATTATCAATAAACAAGGTCTATCATATATCATTTGTCTATTTTTATTCTATATGTATGAATATATGCATATAAATAATAAATATTTTAGCAGATGGTGCAAACAAATTATTAAACCATTGGTATGAAGGATTCTTAAGTGGACAAATTTGGTATCTTTGGAGACTAATTATTTTTATTATAAACGTGATGTCGATTCATTATACAATAAAATGTCCTGCTATTTTTATAACAAAATTAAAAAAAAATTTATAAATAACAGTAAAATTTTAAATATTTACTAATTTTCAAAAATTTAAGTAGTTTATTTTTTAGGGGGATATCACCCTTAAACAACGTTAAACGGAAGATCTTTTCTTATTTTTCAACTTGAATATCTTTTAAATTTAATATCGTAAATACATGGAATTTTCAGCATTACACCATGGGTATGGATGATTCTTAAGTGGACAAATGTAATATCTTTCGAGACTAATTATTTTTGTTATAATGCGACTCATCATAAAAAATGCCCTGCTATTTTTTATAATTAAATTTTAAAAGTTTTATAAATAACAGTATAATTTAAAAATATTACTAATTTTTAAAATTTTAAGTAGTTTATGTTTTAAGGGGATATCACCATTAAACAACTTTAAATGAAAGATTTTTTTCTTATTTTACACCTTACATATCTTTTTTATTTATTATCGTAAATACATGGGATTTTCAGCATTAAACCATGGGTATGAAGGACTTTTAAGTGAAGAAATGTAGCGAAACTAATTATTTTTTATTATAACGCAAATTTGGATTCATCATAAAATAAAATGTTCTGCTATTTTTATAATTAAATTTTTAAAATTTTATAAATAGCAGTATAATTTAAAAATATTACTAATTTTTAAAATTTTAAGTAGTTTATTTTTTAAGGTAATATCACCATTAAACAACTTTAAAAGGAAGATTTTTTCTTATTTTTCACCATGCATATCTTTTTTATTTATTATCATAAATACATAGGATTTTCAGCATTAAATCATGGGTATGGAAGATTTTTATATGAATAAATGTAGTATCTTTCGAGATTAATTATTTTTATTTTAACGCAATTTCAATTCATAACAAAAAATGTCATCATAAAAAATGCCCTGCTATTTTTATAATTAAATTTTAAAAATTTATAAATAACAGTATAATTTAAAAAAATTACTAATTTTAAAAATTTTAAGTACTTTATTTTTAAGGGGATATCACCCTTGAACAACTTTAAACGGAAGATCTTATTTTTCAAATTGAATATCTTTTTATTTATTATAGTAAATACATGGGATTTTCAGCATTACACCATGGGTATGGATGATCCTTAAGTGGACAAATGTAATATCTTTCGAGACTAATTATTTTTATTATAACGCGATTTTAGTTCTTCATAAAAAATATCCTGCTATTTTTATAATTATTTTTTTAAAATTTTATAAATAATATTAAAACTAAAAAATTACTAATTTTCAAAATTTTAAGTAGTTTATTTTTTTAAGGAGATATCAACCTTAAACAACTTTAAATATAATATTTTTTTCATATTTTTCACCTTACATATCTTTTTAATTATTACCATAAATACATGGGATTTTCAGCATTATACCATGGGTATGGAGGATTCTTAAGTGAACAAATGTAGCGAGACTAATTATTTTTATTATAACACGATTTCCATTCATCATAAAATAAAATGTACTGCTATTTTTGTAATTAAATTTTTAAAATTTATTAATAACAGTATAATTTAAAAACTACTAACATTCAAAATTTTAAGTAGTTTATTTTTTGAGAGGATTTCACCATCAAACCACTTTAAATAGAAGATTTTTTCCTGTTTTTCACCTCACATATCTTTTCTATTTATTATCGTAAATACCTGGAATTTTCAGCATTAAACCATTTGTATGGAGGATTCTTAAGTAAACAAATGTAGTATCTTTCGAGACAAATTATTTTTATTTTAACGGGATTTCAATGCATCGTAAAATATATTCTTATAATTAAATTTTAAAAATTTTATAAATAGCACTATAATTTAAATTACATTACTAATTTTCAAAATTTTAAGTACTTTATTTTTTAAGGGGACATCAGCATTTAACAACTTTAAACGGAATATTTTTTCCTATTTTTCACCTTACATATATTTTTTATTTATTATTATAAATACATGGGATTTTCAGCATTAAATCATGGGTATGGAGGATTCTTAAGTGGACAAATGTAATATCTTTTGAGAGTTATTATTTTTATTATAATGGGGTTTTAATTCATTATAAAAGTGTTCTGCTATTTTTATAATTAAATTTTTAAAATTTTATAAATAACACTATAATTTAAAAAACATTACTAATTATCAAAATTTTAAGTAGTTTATTTAATAAGGGGATGTCACCATTGAACAATTTAAACGGAAGATTTTTTCTTATTTTTCACCTTACATATCTTTTTTATTTATTATCGTAAATACATGGGATTTTCAGCATTAAACTATGGGTATCAATGATTCTTAAGTGGACAAATGTAGTATCTTCCGAAACTACTTATATTTAATATATCATGATTTCAATTCATCATGAAAAATGTCCTGCTATTTTTATAATTAAATTTTAAATATTTTATAAATAGCATTATAATTTTTAAAAATTACTAATTTTCAAAATTTTAAGTAGTTTATTTTTAAGGGGATATCACCATTAAACAACTTTAAATAGAAGATTATTTTCATATTTTTCACCTTACATATCTTTTTTATTTATTATTGTACATACATGGGATTTTTAGCATTAAACCATGGGTATAGATGATTTTTAAGTGAAGAAATGTAGTATCTTTTAAAACTAATTATTTTTATTACAAACGTGATTTCAATTCATCATAAAAATTATCCTGCTATTTTTATAATTAAAATTTTAAAATTTTATAAATAACAGCATAATTAAAAAAATATTAATTTTCAAAATTTTATAAATAACAGTATAATTAAAAAATACTAATTTTCAAAATTTAAGTAGTTTATTTTTTAAGGGGATATCACCATTAAACAACTTTTAATAAAAGATTTTTTCTTCTTCTACACCTTACATATCTTTTTTATTTATTATCCTAAATACATGGGATATTTAGCATTAAACCATGGGTATAGAGGATTTTTAATTGAAGAAATGTAGTATCTTTTAAGACTAATTATTTTTATTATAAACTTGATTTCTGTCCATCATAAAATAAAAAGCCTTGCTACTTTTACAATTAAATTTTAAAAATTTTATAGAGAAAACTAATTTAAAAATATTACTAATTTTCAAAATTTTAAGAAGTTTATTTATTAAGGGGATGTCACCATTAAACAACTTTAAACTGAAGATATTTTCTTATTTTTCACCTCACATATCTTGTTCTTAAATACATGGAAATATCGTAATTGTATATCGTAATCGTATCCTAATCGTTTCTATAATATCTTATCGATATCCTCGTAAATACATGGGATTTTCAGCATTTGTTCTTTATTTTTTAATTAATTAGTTCCAATGAATTTACTTTGAATATTTTAATGAATTTTTTTTCTAAAATATAAGAAATTTTTATATGAAGTGAAAGCTTCTTTAAAACATTTAAAAAAAGTTTATAACACACTGTGGGAAATTTACAACACAAGTTGAGTTTTATTATTAGTTTTAATAGTGATAAGTTTAATAGTTATAATTAATAGTTAGCTTGTTCGTAAATAATAATTATTGATTATAATTCTCTACGTATTTAAATTTTTAAAAAGCATCAGAAATATTAAATCAGGGGATTGAATTAAAAAAAAGAGCTACCATTAATGTTAAAAATTTCCTTTTTCAGATACTATAAATACTCAACGAAATGAACAAAAAAGTAAAAATAGGTACAGCTTCATTGTAGATCTATAATGCATTTACTGTGGAAATTTGAAATCAATACGGGCAATACTTTTTTATTTACAGTTGAATTTACAGAGCCCAAATTGAAAGAAGTAAAATGCATTTGAGTAAAATGCATTTACAGTTTTTATAGTTTCCTTAAAAGGTATGATATTACTGCAAATGTTGTAAGATTTAGCAGGTTCTAATTCAAACATTTATTTCAAAGGTGCTTATTTTGAATTATTCATATATGTTCAAAAGCTTTAAAAGCTTAAAAGTCAAAACAATTAATTTTTTCTTCCTCTTAAATTAACATAAAAATCCACACCAAATGAAAATATATAATTTACTTTCTTGCAAGATAAATTTTAAAACATCTGTAACAGAAATTAAATTTTTATATGAAATTAAAGAAAAATATATTTTTCTTCTGTAAACTTTAATTTTATAGTAATTTTTAAAATAAAAAATAATTTTAAATGTTAAAAAATAAAAAATAAAAAAAAATTGCATTTATAGTACTTTAAATATATTGCTGGAATTCATGTTTAGTTCACAGAAAATAATGACAGTTGTCTTCCATTGAAAATTTAGTTCCTTACTAACATATTTCAAAAGCTATTCTGCAAATAAGTAGATTTCTACTTTTTTACTTTATGTATATAACTTTTACCTTTTTAAATGTGTAGTATCATGTAACAAAATTAAATAATTCTTTTAAAGCCCAATCCTGTATTGACGATCTAAGAAAAATCTTACTCTAATCAGAGCAGAAATTTTTATCTTGAATCAAGAATCTACTGTTAGAATAATGACTTTTCATCTTTCAGATACTATGTTCCCTTAATATTCGAAAATATTGCTATGTTTAAGAAAAAAAAATATGTGTAATACTATAAGTTTTTCTAAACAATTTAACTTAAATCTTGTTCAAAATTTCTTATTAATTCAGAAAAAAATAATTTTCAAATCAATCGTAAACTGTGCATTAGAATAAACATGTTGCGTATCTGACTTACAGAATATGTAACTGAGTTTACAGATGAAATTATCAAACGAGTTCATTAGAATTGATTACTGAATTCGTTAGTTTTCGTGAACTTTGGAAAAGAATTATTTTTGGTAGACCAGGTTAGTCGCTTCAAATGCAGTCAGCAATTCAAATTAGTTATATCTCAATGTGAGGGGAGGGATTAGATTCTTACGCAACTGTTGCAAATCATGTACGTGGTAGATTCTTACGCAAATCATGTATGTGGTAATATATGAGAATTTTTTATAATCTGAAGATGTGATCAGATTTCATATGGAGCGCTACGGTTAACAATTTGTAACAGGAGGCCTAATAACACCACGATTAAAGCTGATTCGAATTATATTCGAACTTCCATTCCATCAGTAGGATTAAAACTCATGATTTTGAAAGGTATCACCCAATTAATCATCCACCAAATGGGAACAGAAGCTCCCAGATAAATACTAATGTCTTAACGTATTAGTCTTAATGTACTAGTGTTTTTACTATTTCCTTACAGGGTATATTTTGATATTTTGCAAATTCTAAGAATTATTTATATTATCGAATTTGTTTACCGAAAAGGCATGGGAACCCATTTTTCACTTTGAAATTTTTAAAAGAGGATTCCAAATGACCCGTCCACTTAGTTTTATTAAAATGAACTATCTGCCAGAGTTAAAGGGGTGCTTAAAATGCTTCTGTGCTTCCCAGTTCTCTCTAAAGTTAATTTGTTAATTTCTAATTCCTCAGTTGTTAATTTCTAAAGTTAATCAGGCCCTGGTTATTTCAGGACAAGTCTTTGGCAATGGAACTGAGTGTAAAACTGTAATTTTTAATCTCTCTTCACTAACCTGAACTGCTAAATTACGAAACTATTGTTAAAGGTTATGTAAACTTTTTGATCCCGATATAATATGTAAAGTGGTATAAAAAAAATGCACATTTTCCAGTTATTTTTTAGCGTGTGAATTCTGTGGATGGTAGATTAATCCAGTACTTTAACACATTACATACGGGTCTATTTCTTCGCTTATATACGCTGTCAGATGGCATCTTTTGATTCGCGTTTCGCTCGAGTTGCCATTAAGTAAAAGAGCAATGAAACAAAAACTGCTTCGTTTTTTAAATAAAATTTAAATTTACAATACTCGACTTGTACGTTTAGGAGCTTGGAACTCGACAAAAGACCGAGCAACTTGACAAACTAAATTTCTTCAGAGACACAATTCAAATCGTTTCCTAGCAACAAAATCACCACACATTCGTACATTGTATTTATATGTTACCCGCTCTCTAGAAAAAATGTATTAAATACGTACTTGTACGTGACCAGCGACAGCCTACGAAAAGCGTAAAATTACGTTTCCCGTATGTATGTGGTAATTGAAAACCTTGAATCAACAATTCCTTTATATTTTTATCAAACCATTTATATTTTTATTAAATAAATTACAGCGAAAAACTTCCCCAGTTTATTAATTTACACATTTTCTCTCGCATATTACTTAATAATATGACATATAATCTAATTTTCGCGGAATAACATCTATTATCTAATTTTCTTTTCATCAAGTTACTTCTAAATAGCTATGTAGCAGTAAAAATGTTAGTTACAATTTGTATGGAAGAACCAAAATATTTTAACGGGTTTCGTCATTTCTTTTTTTGAGAGAGAAAATTGAATCAGCTGTTTCAATCTTCTTTCATTGTATACAAATGAAAGAAGCATTTTAAGGAGGTAAACAATCAAATGATCAATTTCGTTTCACGGAAAAAGGTGTATTTCCAGTAATTAAATCCTAGATTTAATTTTATCGTGTATGCCTGTCGTGTACAACGTATGGTTGTTTAATGAAAATATTAATTGAATGGTTTAGTTTGATCATGAATAGAAATATTTCATTTCGTTTATACAATAGAAAATATGATTAATGCCCTACAATTAAATGAAATTATTTTTAATCAGATTTATTTATAGATTGAAAGATACTATTTATCTTGCGAAATATATTTACTAAAAATCTTACTGACTATTAAACAACATTTAAATAAAGCTTTTATTTAGCTCCATACATTTTAACTTTATCAACTTTCCAGTGAATTATGAATTATTCAAAATATAAGGAAAACGAAATTTTATAGAGTACTGCGGTGCTACAAAGTTCTAAAAAATTATACATTGCAGCTCTATTCTAGGTGAATGATGTTTTTATCCTTTTAAAATTTTAAAAACTATGTAGCATACATCAAGTGAATTATTCAAAAGGTTATAAGAGGATACAATACCGTATAAATTAAAAAATCTTCGTTAAAATAGTTTATTATACTATTAAGTTCATTTTTTAAATAAAGTTTCTGCTGCATTATAAATAATTTTTATTATTTTTGTGATATGAAATGATACAAAAAAGCCTAAAAATTTATACACCAAGGAAAATAACAAAAATTCGGTTATTAGATAAACAATTTTTGAAATTTATAATTTAGAAACTAATTTGTTATATCAACTATAAAGAGATTACTTTTATTTTCAGTTAACCTCAATTATATTACCATTTGTATTTTTTTCAAACTTTCAAATGTTAGCTACCTTTAAAATAACTGTTTAGAGAATAAAATACATATCACTGTAATATAAAATATTAGTTTCTACTTTACTGAATTCAAAAGCTATCTTGCGGTTTGTTTTCATTTGATGTAATTTTACTTTGCTATTTAAAAAAATATACTGCTTGAAATGATAAAATAATTTTTTCAGTTAGAATTTAACTAGCCCCTTTATAGACAAATAAAATGGAATTTGATGTGTTTGAAAATACTATTTAGTTTGGTTGAACTGTACAGTTATGAACATGCTGAGCAACAGAACGTATTATTTTGATATTTAGATTGATATATAACATTTAATTGAGTCAACGTGGTCATTTTTGTTATTTTTTACAATATTTGTTGAGTTTTAACAGTCTCAAATATTCCCTAGTAGCGACTTAGCCTGACTAATGTTATAACCAATGATGCTTTCAATGAGATTCTTTCTGATGAATTGATTTGTGGATTAAACTTTGTTATTGATACTGTTCAGAAGGTTCGAAGGTGGGCATCTGTAACATTGCAAACAAACTAGAATAACTGAACAAAGAAAGAAACTAAGTAATCAAATTAACATTGCATGGCATCTCCGAGAACGGCTATTGACATATATTGAAATTCTACAACAGCATATGATATGAATGACTACCTCATGCGGTCACTGCATACTAAGGGGTTAAACAAATCGCAAAAAAGTTCATTTTAATAAGAGCAGAAAATTTTGTTTTATGATAAATCGAAAAGAGGTTGATGTGATAAATATTTAAAATTAAGAAAGTTGCTATGTACCTTTAAGAAAGAAAATAATGTAGACAATATGGGATTTACTCAAGATTTACAGATGTTTCTGCATCTCTTGAGTACATTACATGTTATTTTTATACAAGGCTAGCCATAATTCCCTTCGGGGTTACATTACAAAAAGCAATGAGGAATACAGCAAAAATAAGTAGATATATATGTCAGGATTTAAATTGTAGATTAATTTTAAAAGATTTTAATAAGGGATTATTTACTGAGAGTGACGCGGCGTGAGGAGTTAGCCACATAAATACGGCTCACGCGCAGTGATCTGAGCAGAGAGCAACATGCACAGTCCACGGTCAGACCTGTAGCACCCCGAAGCAGTTAAGCCTGCCTTTGTTAGAAGTTTGGCCAATGTGAGATGCCATTAAAGATGATTGTCGAGTAGTGTGGTTTGAGATTTGAATAAAGGATGAAAACGTACTCATGACTTTAGTGGCATTTACTGGGAACCCGACATATATATAAATAAATGAATGACAGTAAAATATAAAAATTGCCCTAAATATAGGAAAAAACAAGTTTTATTTACAGCCTTTACAGGTGTTCTATGTGTGAACTCTTGGTCACATGACATACATGAATGCGACATTCCAGTTCCTGCCAGACTTTGTTTAACATTGTATCCCCTATATAATAATAGCCTAAGTTGTCTGTCCGCGAATTTTTGAAGCGGTTGTACCTGGAATGGATACAGACATCCATATTGGATTTTTCATGAGTTAGGGTTAGCAAAATTGAAAGCTAGTTCGAAATCCACCCCATCCCCCCTTTTCGAGCCTTTAATGCTATTATTTCAAGCCTTATTCTTCCTCTTATTCTATACGAAATTCATTCTTGATAGGGTGGCAAAGTAATATTTAAATTTCTGGACTGTTTCTACTTGAACCTTTATATACTTTAATTAGATGGCTCACAGCATGCAGGTGCTGTACGTTTGGTAGAAAGTCCGCCAACTTGATCGTCGTACTTCTCGGGTTGGCGGTTCTATCCCCGACGCAGCCAATTTTTTTAATGTCTAATAAATTTAATGTTTTCTGCTTTTTCTTTTAAATTCTTATTCTTAAAGTTGTTTTATTATTTTAAAAATAATTTTTTACTATTTTTTTAACTTTTTATAATTTTTATTTTATTAAATTCGCGTATTACTTTACAGATGCCCCTGGCCACATAAACATTTCATGTTATGTATCCTTAAACTTTCTTCTCGTAATGTAAATAATAGCCTAAGTTATCTGCCCGTCTGTCCTCGAAGTTCTGAAGGTTTTGGACCTGGAATGGATAGAGCATCCATATTGGATTTTTGATGAGTTAGGGTTTGCAAAATTCAAAGCGAGTAAAGCTTATCTTTCCCTAAACTATAGATCCGATTCT
Source organism: Pardosa pseudoannulata (assembly GCA_032207245.1). NCBI lineage: Eukaryota > Metazoa > Arthropoda > Arachnida > Araneae > Lycosidae > Pardosa > Pardosa pseudoannulata. The sequence goes on from CM063503.1 coordinate 67,828,474, forward strand.
GAAGTAAATTGGTATGAATAAACTTCGTATCATAACGAAAAATACTGTCCTCTTTAAAACGTTCGAAATCCACCCCGTCCCCTTTTCGAGCGTTTAATGCCATTATATCAAACCCCATTTTAAGAGCAGGCGATTAAATTTATCAATTTATCACATAATAAATAGGTAAAAATAACAATTTTTTTCTAGCATTATGACGTCCTTCCTTTAACCATCTCATTTTATCATTTCTGATTTTAAATTATTTAAATGTGTTCTGCGTTATTTCCATACGTTTTATCAATAAACTTGGATATTACATAAATAATTATCTTTTTTATTTGACTTAAATAATAGATTAAGTACATATGTGATAATTTTAATCGAGTATTTTTTTTTTTGAAAGGTGATTCTCAGCAAAAAAAAAAAAAAAAAAAAAAAAAAAAAAAATTACCTGCCTCATAGGGTTTTTTACAATTCTGGAAAATTAAAAATTTTACTGATCCCGTCATATGACGGGCTATATGCTAGTTGTAAATGGTATTAACAGCAAGGGTGATCCTTTCACGATAAGTCATACGACAATGGAAGAAAGAAAAGACGGTCTTTATATAACCCCAGAGGAAAAATTCACAGCTTGAATCAGGTGAGATTGGGAATTATGAAAAAAGAGGTGGGTCATCTTTTGAAGCTCACCTTACCCAGATCAACAGTATGAAAACTTGAGTAAAAAAGTTGATGTCTAGTGCCAACCGCTATCATAAAAAACTTGAATTATTTCTGTATTTAAACCAAGGTTTGTTTTTCTATAGTCACCCCCTTTTTTTACTATAGCGTTTTGAAACTTTGGAAGAAATTAGTAATACCTTGTATTTTGAGTAAGCTGCATTTAAATTAACGTCTATATTTGTATGAATATATCGAATGCATGTTATTGTAAGGGACACATATAGTAACTATAAGGCTACAGTAAATAATATGTCTCATTAGTTGTATTTTATCGACTCATTAAATCCCAATGGTTTAATTAAGATTTATTCATTGATTTTATCCCTTATCTTTGGATATCTTTGGAAGCTCACCTTACCCAGATCAACAGTATGAACACTTGAGTAAAAAAATTGCTGTCTAGTGCCAACCGCTATCATAAAAAACTTGAATTATTTCTGTATTTAAAGCAAGGTTTGTTTTTCTATATTCACCCCCTTTTTTTACTATAGCGTTTTGAAACTTTGGAGGAAATTAGTAATACCTTGTATTTTGATTAGGCTGCATTTAAATTAATGTCTATATTTGCATGAATATTTCGAATGCTTGTTATTGTAAGGGACACATATCGTAACTATAAGGCTACAGTAAATAATACGTCTCATTAGTTGTATTTTATCGACTCATTAAATCCCAATGGTTTAATTAAGATTTATTCATTGATTTTATCCCTTATCTTTGGATATCTTTGGAAGCTCACCTTACCCAGATCAACAGTATGAACACTTGAGTAAAAAAATTGCTGTCTAGTGCCAACCGCTATCATAAAAAACTTGAATTATTTCTGTATTTAAAGCAAGGTTTGTTTTTCTATATTCACCCCCTTTTTTTACTATAGCGTTTTGAAACTTTGGAGGAAATTAGTAATACCTTGTATTTTGATTAGGCTGCATTTAAATTAATGTCTATATTTGCATGAATATTTCGAATGCTTGTTATTGTAAGGGACACATATCGTAACTATAAGGCTACAGTAAATAATACGTCTCATTAGTTGTATTTTATCGACTCATTAAATCCCAATGGTTTAATTAAGATTTATTCATTGCTTTTATCCCTTTACTTGTTGTGAAATATTTTATAACCATGAATTCCAAGTAAACAAAATTATTTCTTACCTTTTAAACTCTGAAATATGAATCAAGTTATACTATTGATTGAAAATGTCCAAAATTAACCAAATGTTTTAGTAATAGTTTAAAAGAGTGCAAATATTTTGCAACCAAACTTTACTAAAAATATTATATTATTGATGAACAACAGCTCAATAAAATTTCATATAATTTGATAACATTTTACAATTTTATTATTTCCATTTCTGATTTATTTATTGATATTATATTACTGATGAAATTTTGTTAATAGGTTAAAATCTTTCTGAGAACTATTCATTATATTTTTATACTTTCGTTAAATTACTATCTATGATTCCTTTTTAGTATTTTAAATATATTATGAAGTATAATTTGAGTGAATTAGTTGAAAGATCTTAAAGTAAATAAGTATCCCGATTGATATATGAGCTATATATGAAGCACATAAATTTCATATTTAGATGCTTTTGGATTGAGTACATAATATTGTAAGGAAAGCCGGTAATAACTACAATATAATATTAAATAATAGACAGTATTTTATTCGCATTTACACTGATCTTTGCTGTTAAATCCTTTAATCTGGTGAATTACTGTTTTCTTTTTGCATTTATTCGTTTCTGTTTTTGTACTGTAACACCTTTGGATTTAGGTTTTCATAAGGTTTAACAGCATGGAACAGTTTATAACAAAGCTAGTAGTAGAATTTGGAAACAGCAGCCGATGACAGTTGTATTAAATTATTTGTTCTGAAGGATAAAAGGAAGACATTAAGGGAGATTAAGAATGTTTTTGAAAGTACCAAAGCCCAAATAAGTAAATCTGTGTAATTTGAATTATAACTACAGAGGGTTCAGTACGTTTTGAGGAGAAAAATACTTAGTAAATTAAAATGTTGATCAAAGTGGAAGAATTAAACCAATCTATTGATTTTTGAAAAAAAAAGGTATTTTACTAGGAAACATTCATATAGTAACACATTTTAGTACTATATGTCTAGTTACTGTTCAGGCCTTATTCATACTACATTACAATCGGTGAAAGATAATTTGGAGTTTTAACTGATATTTTCTATCTGTTTCGATATCTGTGTTGTACTATAAACATGTAATTTAAAAAATATTTCCCTAGTATGAACATAATGAAACAGCGTTGACAAAGCTTATAGTGATTATAGAAAAGAACAGCAGTGCCGATGACAGCTGCTTTTAATTACGTACCTTAAGGATAAAGGGAAGATATTGAGGAAGATTAAGAGTTCTATAGAAAGTATAAAGTATCTCTAATTGTCAAAGAAATAAAAATAATGCTATATGAAGTGGATTTATAGTCTAAAATCCGGATAAATCTTCCTTGAATGGTAACCAAAGGGGAAACGTATAAATTTAGAGATAAACACTATAAGTAATGTTAATGAATAAAACCAAATTGCCGTTTTTTGAATGCAAAAGTGTTAGATATATTAGATATATTTTCAGAGTTTATAACAATTACATTGAAACATCCATACAGTTTTATATTTTCAGAATAATTGTCCAGTTTCTGTGTGATAATTACTACTGTTTGATGTCCTATAAACAAAATTTTTCCCTCTAAAAATAGATATATTAGATATAATTTTAGAGTTTATAACAACTACATTGAAACATCCATATAGTTTCACATTTTAAGATTAATTGTCCAGTTTCTGTGTGATAATTACTACTGTTTGATGTTACATTAAACAAAATTTTCTCTTACTAAGTCAGAAGAGGGTAGTTTAATAACTACTTGTATTTTACCATTCTTTTGTATAAGTGTAAAATTTTTCTATGTTTAGGTAAGTTAATTTTGTAGCACTATCTGTTAGTGATAATTTAAATTATTATTTATTTGTCAAAAACTTCCGATTCTTTACAAGACGAAAGTTACAAACCACAGTCTGGTTCATTAGTTTTATCATTTTGTATAGTATTTCAACTCCATGAAATTTTATGAGAAAGCATGTATGTAGGTAATTATGTGTGTCATTTCATGCTGGCTTTCAAAAGATAACTAAGCATTATATCAAATGGCTCCCCAGTCGGCGTAGGAGCCAGAGCATTTGTCTACTACATTAAAGAGTGTAGATGCAAATCCCAAGAAACGCATGTTGGTTTCGTATTGGGATTTTGTTGATTATCAGTGTGGGGATCTCATAATAAAGAATCAAAATTTGCTCAGCTGTATGGGTGAATGTCTGCTGGTCTGTATGTATTCGTGTTGGTATTTAATAAACTACATTTTAAGTAATTCTTCAAATGACTACTTAATAGAGGTTAACGTATTCGCCTCCCGAGCTGGAGAGTGTAGATTCAAATCACACGTAAGGATTGTTTTCACTTCATAAGAAACATTGTTGACCGTTGTTGTTGTTTTGTGGTCCCAAATACAGCGTTAACTGCAAATGCATTGGATAATGTTCAAGGATATTGTAGTCCGCAGTGAAAACCAATACAAGAACCTAATTGTTTATATATGCATTGTAAGTATGCTATCTACGAGATTATTAATCTAGAATGAAAAATACAAGTTATAAGTTTCATATAATTTAAAGATGACTTTGGATATCATGTTATCAATAAACTGTGAAAAAAAACAGTTCGTTTATTGTTATAAGTTGAAGGGGAACAATACATTTTGATTCTTTTGTATTCATATAAAATATACCTCCTGTACGAAAGGGTAAATGAAAAGCAGATATGTTAGAAATGAACGAAATGAAAGAGGTAATTCATGAATCTCCCACATATTTAAATGCAATCAAATTTTAAAATGATTAAACCTGGATAGTTTAATATTATACACTGTATTTAAACATACCAAACCACTTTCTTTGAAAATTATTCAGCATTCTTCACGAAACAAAAATAAAAATCGTTCCTGTAATTTAATACAGAAAAATAGACAACTATAATGTTTCTTAAGTGAAACTTAAAGTGGCAGGATAAATATTCAGTAATAAAAGAAGCTTTTATTTTTCAAAACCCTGCTTTGATTAGATATTCTAAATATATTCAAAGATTATATCAAATAAGCTAAAATAACATCTTATATGTTATCGTGTGGGAAAAATTAGAATCAAGATTCAGTTGGTAAGTAAAATATAAAGCAGAAAAGATTACCACAGAGAAAACCTTTGTCTGCAGCATAAATATACTAGCGTATTTTTGGAAAAGTAATTACTTTATGTTAATTTTTTTTGGCGAAAATGCAATTTCTTTCTTTTCACCCATTCCCCATTTTGATGCCCTCTAAACGGATTTTTATCTTATTTGTCTAAACATTTCTGTTTTTTTTTACGGCGTTACGTTATGAACTTCACTGGTCCTTCAATTTACTTTTTCTAAGCACATTGGGAAAATATGTTGGGTAAAATAGCACACTACTACATTTAATAGGTTTTCTTCA
>CM063503.1:67836243-67856243 GCA_032207245.1 Pardosa pseudoannulata
AGAATCAAAATGGATTTTTGTATATCCTTTGTAATTTTATAATTTAATTACTACCACAACATTCTATACAATTATTACTAATAATAAAATAAACATATTTAAAGTTATAATAAATTTGGTATATTATTTATATTTGAAAAACTCAAGCTACATATCTAAATGCCATATCAGTAAATATTTAGTGACTATTTACCTTATAGCAAATAAAATAGAAATTATTTGAATTTATTATGATTCGAAATACCTGATTTCTCGATTTTATACTTTAAAAACTATTATAGTTTTTAAACGGACGTTTGCAGTGTTATTATTTATTTCTTCTAATCAACTCGGAAATATTTTCTTTCCCAAAGATTGTCATTCTAAGGTCTAAAACTAATTATATAAATAATAACAGTGATAAGTAAAAACATTTATTTTATGGAGGAATATCGAATAATATTTTCCTAAACTTTCGTGACTGTTTATGTTAACAACTAAATTTCGTTTTGAGTTCTAACTAATATCTATATCTTGTATAAAAGAGTTGTTCATAGAACAAATTCGATGTAGGCACTATTAAAGGAATTAAGTATTAATAACTTTTGAAGCAATACTTTCGAAAGTTAAGCTACTCTTACATATTGCTAGTCATATATTGACTCACTTAATCACTCACTACGTGAAAACAAAAAGTAAAACTTTTTGCATTTTTTATACTTTAAATGGTATTAAAGGTTATGAAAAAAATAAAAATTTTTTCAGCATGATTTTATTCAAATTTATGAAGCTTTATGCTTGTTTTTAGGAAACTACATGAAATCAAAATATCCACAGTTTGTATAAAAGAATTGTTCATGGAACAAATTCGATGAAGGCAGTTTTAAAATAATCAAGGATTAATAACTTTTGAATCAACTAATTTGAAAGTTAAACCGTTTTTACATAAATGTATTATTAGTCACATATTAATACACTGTATGCGGGACACGTACTATAGTGCTTGTAAAATCTATTGGCGCTTCAAGGTCACACTTTCTCTTTTCCCCAGTCATCGGTTACTATGGTAGCGACCAAGAAGAAGGTGCATTCACACTTATTTTCAACACTTCAATTGAGGATTTGATTCCGTTCAGACGACTTGCTTTTCTCTCTTCTCGTACATGATTATTTAGTTCTTATCTGATATTACCCTGTCATTTTTTATCTTTTTATTCATTATTTTATTTAAATTTTTCTTTATATTTATATATTTTTACTTCGTAAAACATTTCCTGTAATGGCTAGTTTTGATCTTAGAAAACAGTCCAAAATACTGGTATTTAACGTATACAGCTACTTGAAAGGTCTTGCTGAATCCAATCCGGATGCTACAGTTTTCGAATTATTTTCTCTGACTCAACAAGCAACTGCTGATGTCTGTGGTATTTCCAAAAGAACAGTTCAAAGTACTCATAAATTTTTGTGTGTAAAGTATTAAGTGTTCTTCAAAAAGTATTATAAATAAAAATATATTCATCATGCACCTAGAGCCCTTACGATGTATGACACCCTTTAACATAGTGGGAAAAAAGAGTAAAGTCATTCCCCAACTGTCGTTACCATAGTTACTCGTGGTCATCGGGGAAAAATCAGTGACCTTGAAGTGCCTATAGAGTTTACACAGAGTATAGTACGTTTTCTCACGATTGATACTTGAGCAGTCACGTACTAGTAAGGGTTAGTTTAACAACATGGTTTGTTTGTGTGTACAAAAATAACGGTATATGCAGGAAAACGAAGCCGAATGTTCTTATAATGTAAAAATATTTATATATAACATAATTTGAAAAAATTAAAATATATGGTACTATTTCTATTTGATTTTTCATATTTACGATATTATTATAAATTTATCCACTAAAAAAGAATATATTTTTTTTTGCAAAAATCTTATGGTTTTATTTATATATTTCTATTTATATATTTGTTTATATATTTTAATATAAAATACGAAAATATGGTTAAAAAATTAAATAATTTTCAATCTACTGAGATTTAACTGAATAACTAAATTTAAGCGCAAAACGCCAGCTCCCGGTACAATTCCACTGCCAAATGTACTTGCACACAATGTGTTTACTGGCTTGCTAACTCACTATGAAAATATAAAAAAAAATCATTTTTCATTTCTTTTACTTTAAATAGTATCATATATTATGAAAAAATATTTTTTTTAATAGGAAGCTTTATAATTGTCATTCATGACTGGGGGGAATGTTGAAAATTAAGGAAACAGGGATAGTCCTATCTCCGCCATGTTGGATTTGTAACTTTATGCAACTTTTCTCAAAAAGTATTAGATATACAAATGTGAAATTTTTACAGTAGTTAGAAATATATATTTTTCATATTTTTTACATGGAAATATACTTTTATTTAATCTTTTAAACTCTAAGTCACTTTCAAAACTAAATTTTCGTGATATTTACTCATGATAAAATTAAATAAATTTTGAATGATTCTTTAAATCAATATCTTAAAATTTTAAACAGCCTAAGACAATTATATCGTACAAATGTGAAGTCATTACATTATAAACATACTGAGAAATTAGAACATAAACCTTTAGAATCCATGTTTTGAGAAAAAAAATGTTTAAATATTTAAATTCCATTTCTTAAATTTAATTTGAATTCCCATTTGTGTATTTTAACTCTACGATTTTTATTAAATAAATCTTTCAATCTTTTTGGCCCTTTTACAGTAATGAGATTATTATCACGAATGATTTCTCAGTTTTGGATTATTTGCTTCAAATCTTTTCCATAGTTGACACCTGGATGAATACCCACCTCGGAAAAGATCTTATTCTTTATTGTAAGAGTATTTCAAAACCAAAGCATAAAACAGCGTCAACGATTTCAAATTTTAAATTAGATTATTTACAAATTCATTGATGATTAGGGATTGCTTATGAACACATTTTTCAAGAATTGAAGGAGGTTTAAAAGTAGTATTGAGAGGGAAGGCAAGAAATTTGTAATTATTATTTTTATATATCTCAAAAGAGCTTAAAACATTGTTTCTCTAAAATATTTTTTATATTTGTTCATGAGTTATTTCAAAGTTAAGACACATTTAAATTTAAAACTTTTTATTTGTTTCATTCAAATTTTAATTTTTAAAGAATTTTTATGTATTTAATAATATTTTTATAAGCACATATTTGAGGAAATAACCATTACAAATTCATTATATTTAAATAAAAAATAATTTTATGCTCTGAATCCTCTTGAAATGCTTGATATTATCTCACTATAATTTATAAAATACAAATGGCTTTTATTACCGTACAGCAGTATTTATGTTCTATCTTCACAGAGTTATCTCTTTATTATTTACCATTATTCATTCAAGTTTTTATAAATTAAATAATAAATCCAAAATATAAATAAATAATTAGTACATTATGAACAGCAGATATTATGACAATTTCTACTTTTGAAGACCAGTTATAGGTCATTTTTAATCCGTAGTCAAATTATTTATTTTCTGAGTCCATGTTTGTAGTCAATTTATAACTTTAATAGCTACTAATACGGTGGAGTTATAAATTTCTTTTAAAGAAATATCATACAGATTGTGGAAATAATTTCTAATGATAATAAAGCAAATAAAGATATTTGACTTTTGTTTACTATACTAAAAGTGCAGTAAACTTTTAAATTTTATTTAATTTACTGCATATCTTAAGAGATTTCCTTTTCAGCTTTACTTTTATGAGAGGAAAAATAAATATCCAATACATGGTATATAAACTATAAAATTACATTCATCATTTGTTTTCTAAATTAAATTAAAATCCAGAAACCAAATGCGTAATATGTATGAAATGAAAAATATATATGAGTATAATTTCTATTTATAGAGACAAGCTAAATGATAATATGCACTTTTAACTGTAAAATTTTAGATTTCTCCAGTGCAAATTTCTATTTATGTTGTAATTTTAATCACAACTAATATAATAATTATAATTTTCATGAAATAGAGATCATAAAATTCTTTAAAATAGTTTCTTATAATTACAAAGAATCTTGAAATGATGTTTTCCGTAAAAAGCGTAGCAGTAAACTTTGAAATTTTATTTAACTAAGTATATTTCTTGAGACATTTTCCCTTCAACTTTGTTTTATGTGGAGGAAAATAAAAATCCCGTACATAACATATAAAACCATAAAATTACTCCCGAGAAGAAGAAAATAAAGTATTTCGGAAAAGGGTTGCGTGATTCTCCTTATTTGATTACTCTTGTCTTGAAAGAGCATTTTAAAATGCTCTTTGTTGCTCAATTCTTTCTCTTACGTTTAATGCAGCTGTTTGTTCCCATCCTTAAATTAATTCTAATACGCTATTATTCCAATAAGCGATGATTTGGTATTTTTTTATTAGATTCAATAGTGGATTTCATCCATAATTAGTGCTTGTGAATTTTAAAGTGAAATTTAGGGGGAACATTTTATGGATAGTATGAATTTTGTTTTTGGTGTTTGTACAGTAAAACAAAAATTGAGAGCAATATCGTTTTAAGTAAACAGTGAATTTTACAAAGCGTTTTTGTAAACTACTAACCTTATGTAACTTACTACACATGTCCATACATTGGAAAGGGAACAAAAATAATTTTAAAAAATCAGATATTTTGCATATATTTGTATGGTTTTTTTCTCTTGCACAAAAAAAAAACAACATTACCTTGATTTTCTAAAAGTGAAAATTAACAAAATGAAAAAAGAACTATGAGCCAACATTGTTTCGAAATAAACACCCAACTTTGGACATAAAGGTTAATATTTCTAAGGTTATGTGTTTTAACAATTTGTTACAGGGTAGGTACTATGTCTTCCCTATAACAAGAAATCTGTTTTAAAAACTTTTCAATATAAACGACTAAAATTAAACACATCTGTATAAAATCCTTATTATAATTTCCTATAAATTTTTATACACAGTGACACAGTGCAATTTACTTTCAATGTACATATACACGCTGAATTTTATTCATATAAATTGCATGAAATATTTTAAATTATATAATTTAAAGAAAGTCCTCACTTTCAAATTTTATAACATATAAAATGTTTCTTGTGACTTAATATTCCTACATTTTTATAAGATTCATACACAATACCCATGACACACATCAAAACAATTTGGTGTATCTGTTTAAGTGCGGATTTCATTAATATTACCAAAACTCAATTTAAATTTAAAAATTGTACAAATTTCTAATTAGAAATTTCGCTTACAGAAATGCAAAATCTTTTATATAAATGAACTTTTCAATCAGTTGGCAAAATATATCCAAATACATTTAATTCATATTTTAAATTATAATAAAACAAAATTAGAAAAAAAAATATTAGGGCGTCAGGGACAAAAAATTCTATTTTTAAAATATGATCACTTTTTAAGAATATTTTTTACTTATGTATAAGCTCATACGGGAATGAGTTTATATATTTGAGGTTTTAAAAAGTTTTAAAACTGAGTTTATACAGCATGCTTGGATTTTATTCAGTTTTAACAATTTAAAATAATTCAATGCATTTTTTATTTAACTTATGAAAAGATCTTTTAAAATATATTTCACTTATATGTAGAGCAAAGGAAATGAATTTGGTTTGTAAAAATATTGCATGATATGTTTTAATACCTCATAAACAACTAAATTTTAACTTTTAAATGCATTCTTTCTTGGGGGTAATCTTTTAAAAACTATTCATTTTAATTAAAAATACCAAAAGCAAATTTAAGAAAATATATTAAAGATTATTTAAACAAAATTTCACTCATGTAGTTTATATAGAATTAGAGATGCATTTGGCAAATTTTTAAAAAATAAACATTCTGCTATAACTGAACTTACTTTATCCGCCTTTTAAGAAATATCTACCATGCGTTACATTTTACACTATTTGGAGGTTCTTTGAAGTTTAACTTAAGAATATTAAAGTACAATAACTATGAATTTAATTGATTACACATTATAATTTTCTTTTTTTAAATATAACGTGGACTATAATTTATATATGAGAAAATTCTAAAAGGGCATTCATTAAATGAATTTGGAGTGGTGAACCCTAGCATTATAAAACAAAAAAAAATAGTTATTTGCTGATATAATTACCATAGAAATGTGCGTTTTCTGTTTCATTGGATTCACAACTTTGTAATACTTTTCTGATTAAAAAATAAATTTTTTTTATATTTATTTATCTCGGACTCCCTTAAAATACAAGGGACTTTTAAAAATTGGCTGATATAATTACCACAGAAATATATGTTTTCTGTTTCATTGGATTCACAACTTTGTAATATTTTATCTGATTAAAAAATATTTTTTTTTGTTATTTATTTATCCCGGACTACCTTAAAACACAAGGGACTTTTAAAAATTAACAGAAGTCGTCAGGTACTAAATTTTTCAAAAATCGATTCTTTAAAAGTTTAGATTATTTAGGATAACTTCAATGTATCTGTTCTTCATAATAATTTATATAAAGGCTTTGCAATGTCTAATGCCTTCTTAATGTACATGTTAAATGTGTACATGTTAAATGCTTTTTGTTTAAACTTAAAAAAACAAGTGGGCATTGTAAGTTCATCTTTCTTTTTAGCATTCTTATAAACGATAAAATTTATCATCAATCAAAACGTTCTGAGATCTGATTTACTCTAAAATTACTCTACGAAATATATTTTTACCGGTTAATACATAATTAATTTTATACCATTTTATGATATATAAAACATTGCAATATTAGTTTCATCTTTCCCATAGAGCATAAAAGGCCTCTAATTTTTTAAATTTTAAATAGTAATTATGTTTTACATTAAATTTTATAGTCTACAGTTCTCAAAAACTGCATATTATTTACACACTTAAGAGCTATAATAAAGTGCTAAAATATTTATAATTTGTTGACTTATAAACCACAAAATGCAGACTTTTAATAATGCAAAATGCTCTATGGTAATTAAAATAATGTTTTTAAAATCTTAACTACACTGAAAACAATAGAATAGTTTATTTGTGACAAATAAGTTAGATTTAATCTTATATAAAAACCTGAAGTATAAATCTTAAATAAAAATGAGGTAAAAATGCTATGTAAGTATCTAAAATATTGGATGAAGACAATACTTTACTTATATTTTCATTGGCTACATCTCTTCTTAAAAAGTTACTAACGCCTTAATATTTATCGTAAAATGCTGAACTATGCTTTTCACTCTATCGGCTCATTAAATACAGTGTAAATATCAAATAAATACTAAAGAGTATTACAAATGCAATGTAAAAGTAAAAAAGTATATGCGCTTTTACATTTTATTTTATTTTTGTTTGAAATTTATGTTTTATTATACATATATTACGTTATTTTTAGTCAAAGGCAACGACCTTTTATCTCTTTTTAAATTTATCGCTTGATTAACATTTTATTGTACACTTAAATAAGTCAGTTTACTAAAACCGCTAGAAAATTAATTAAGTAATAATTATTTTTGGATAAAAAATATGATATATGTGTTTGTATATAGAAATTTAATAATGCATATAAAACAATTATTTGTATCATTACAGCTACGAGTAATACAACAAAATTATTAAGATTTATATTTTAAGAGATATATCCCGTATATATATAACTGTATAAACAAGAGTTAATGTTTCGTGCTTTTGACTATATTTCTAAAAAAGGCAAAAATGTTAACTGATTATAATCAACTATTATTATCCATTAGCAGTTTCTTTATTTTGTCATTATTACTTCCAAAAATAAGCCAAATTTTGATGAGTAGTTTTGTGTTTAAACTGATTATGTATTGAAATCAAAACGTAAACTTGTTAAAACTATTTAAATTATTAATGCATGTTAAATGTTTAGAGTGTAATGAAAGAAGTATTTTCACCTAAAGTTATCATTTTCTACGTAAAATTAACCGAACTGGAACGATTACTTTACAAATATTGAAGTTAAAAAATAATAGGAATTTTTTAGAATTTTTAACTTTGTATACTGTTAAGACATATTCTCTAAACATAAAACGAGACACCAAGCATGGACAAACAAAACTTGTTTATTATCTTAGGCAAAGAAAAATTAGCAAAACCTGCCTTAAAAATACGTTTGCCTGATTTTGCAATTTAAATGTTACTGTACTAACTCAGTCATGTGTTAAAAAGAATACAAACTAAAAATGGTGAAAACTCAGTAATTTATTAGAAGTACTAGAAACTGAAAAATTGAAGAACACGAGAAACATAAAGTAGGAAATTAAAGTTAGAATTTAACATCTTTCTCCCCGAGACACCAACTGGAATAAAAAGAATATTTTATAAATATTGCCGTGAAAATATGGCAGAATTTTCCCCATTTTTTAAGTATGCATAAACTTAAATAAGAGAAGAGTAATATTTGCAAAGTATTTTTACCCAGGCAGTGTAAGTTATACTAACTTCTTTTTTTTCACGTAAAGGAAAAGAAGTAAAAACTGCCTTAAAATATGCACACTTGATTATCTAATTTAATCATTACTAGGCTACCCCAACCACCGTTAGACCCAATGAACATAAAGTTGGTTTTTTCTTCAAAAACACCAACCGAGTTTAAAAGAACACTTTACAAATATTGACTCTAGAAAAAGAAGAGATTTTTTAATATTTTTTTAAATATACCTTTGGTATATCAGTATTTTTAAGTATTTAAACACCAAGAAAGTGTAAACGAAACATGATTTTCCCCCCCTTAATAGAAAAATTGTAAAACCTGCTTCAAAAAGGGTGCATATGACAATATGTTAGACTCATATGGCAATATGTTAGATATACTATACATTAAAAATCTGTGAAAAATTCAGGGAATCAAAAGATTCGTGCAGTTAAGGAGTCTAATGAATTTTGATGAGTCTAAAATTAAACAAAAATTAATTTTTTGAACATTTATAATTAAAATCTTTTAGACTCTTTTATAAACTTCTTCCGTATACTGAATATTCAGTTTTATTAAACTTATAGAACGTTCATTATTTCAAAAAATAGTTTTATAGTGCATTTACTTTTACTATCTATGTAAGAACAAAAACATTAGTGATAGACTTTCACGTATATGATTAAATGTTTACGTAATATTTATTTCTTTTAAAATATTGCATAGAAAATAAAGTAACTTACTGTACATGTCGGTTAAAAGCTATGAATACTTAGTTATAAGTAAATTATGTTCAATAAAAAAAATGTAAGAATAAACTTTAAATATTTAATATAAAAATTTTAAAAGTAACGTATAATAAAATCAGGAATTCTTTTTACGGATTGAGTCGAAATGTGATCAAAATGAACTCTTTCAGCAATAGTAAAAAAAAAAGCTCTTAAGACTTTTTCAACTGGCATTTTACCATATATATATATATATATATATATATATATATATATATATATATATATATATATATATATATTGAAATTATAGTTTACAGCATGGGTTATTTCAAACACATGAATATATAATTATAAATAAATTACGTTGGAAACCAAAATATAAGGCAATTAATGTTTAATGGTAAAATCTAAAAAGGAACGTACAATGAAATGAAGGGAAAACCCTTTTCTAAGAAGCAGACAGTATACAAGCAAATATGAACTGATTAAAACGAGATCCTGAATAACTTGTGATATTTTTATATCTGATGAAATACGTACGTAAATAAGCAAATATCAACGAACAATCATGAAAGCTATCAATTTCTCTATTTTTAGTTTTGCACAGGTTACATAATAAATGATTATTTTTAAATACACTTAATAAATACTCTTAACAAACGAATACTTTTGTGATAAATGAAACTTTTTCTAAATCTATTTTAAATAAAATTCTTTAAACTAACTTCCTGTTACTTTAGAGTTTCAGGTGGGAAATAAAAATAAATTTCTTGAATAGCTCAGTAAAATTACAATTTCGAAATCATTGACAAAATCCCTCTTCTTACCCTGACTACTTTTATATTTATTAAGAACATTTACTGAATAGCAGCACAAATTCTAGCGCATAAAGATAATTATAGAAAGTGGGAAAACATTTTTGGTAGTGATATAATACTATAACTTTTCTCCTTTTTTTCAAGCTCAGTAAATGGGAAATAAAGCATTAGATGTCTGTATTTTTGTTTGCCATTTCATCTATTTTTCTCGGATATTATGTTGTTTCCATGACAACAACACGTATTTCTCTTTCATGCAACTTCTCTTGCTCTGCACTTTTATTTCATTTATTATTTTTCGAATATGACCAAACATTCATCGAAGAATTAAGAAGAATACAAAGCTACTAAAACTTTAACTGTTATGATTCACCTGATCAGAATCTTTTGTCTAGATGATTAGTTGTTCATATTTAATACAGTAACAGAAAATATTTTACAAGTGTATATTATGAAGTATTTTATTTTGAGATTTCTCAAAACAAAAGCTAACTCTTTTGGTTAAAGTTGAAAAATTAGAGCAGTTAAAGAAACAGACACTTTTGTTAGAACTTGTCATGATTCCTAGCATTATATTTCTATATTGAAATACATTAAATTATTCAAAGACCTATCGCTGGAATATATTTTCTGGTTTAGATTCACTTTTTTAATGTGGAGAATTTTAAAGCACATGCACTAGTTGTATAAACAAAAGTAAGTTTTACTAGAGAGTATTAGTAATGCAATTTATCAATGTTGATAAAATATGCTGCATATCGAATAATATTTGCAATGGTAAAACTATGAAGGAAATTTAGTTAACTTGGCTTTAACAAAAACTAAATTTATTACAAAGAAATATTTTATAGATAAATAAGAAGATCATACACTTATTACTCTGTTGAAATATTTTTTTCTGATTCATATTAACTTTTTTAATGTTGAGAATTTTATAGCACATGCACTAGTTGTATAAACGAAAGTAAATTTTACTAGAGAGTATTAGAAATGCAATTTGTCAATGTTGATTAAATATACTGCATATCGAATAATATTTGCAATGGTAAAACTATGAAGGAAATTTAGTTAACTTGGCTATAACAAAAATTGTATATTTATTACAAAGAAATATTTTATAAATAAATAAGGAGATGATACACTTATTATTTAAAATTTACTAAATCTAATTTACCTTAAAACTAACAACTTCCTAGACATCAAACTGTTAAATAACTTTTATGCAGCAGATTTCCGACGAGGTGGATAATCTTACCTTTTAAAATATACTATAGGTAAGATTTCTCTCCAACACAGGCATGGATAACTCACATTATCTGTCTCTAAAATTAAAAGGTTCCAATATGTTCTTTATATTGCTCTGTGCAGCACAGTATGTCAAATTAAACTGAGGCAATAATCAATGATATTAGAATAGCAATTTCAGCATTAACTTGTTATCGTTCAATATGTCATTGAACCATTTTAACCCTTTATCCCCCAAACTGGTTTTAGTCTTTTTCAGTAATACGATCCCATTTAGTTTTTAGATAATATCTATTCTTTTCTGACCTTGCAATTTTATTTGAGTTAAATAAGTTTGAACAGTAATTCTTAAATTTAAAAACCATGTCAGACCCCACTCGGACTTGGGCTTTCTGCATAAAGAAGACTATATCAAGGCAAACTGGACATCAAACAACAAAGGATTAAAGGAGGTAGGAAAAGAATAATAGATCTGTACTATATGAAGAAAAAGAATGGGCTGAATTTTCTCAAACAGGTACAAATTACCACGAAATTACCAAGGAAATCAATCATTAATAGATAATTTATGAAAATTTATCAATATAGTTATTTTCTATTTTGAATTTTATCGCATTTAAATGAAAAGCGTCCCCCAGTGAATACTTTTGAACTATTGCCTCATTTAGGTGATTTCTTTAATTCATGTTGCATGTAATCCATATATTAATTATGACCTCCATCTGCTGATCAGTTTAATGTCGCAGATCTCTCTAAATAGAAAAATTTAATATATAACACTTTGTGCTTAACGGAATTACAGAAACTGGTGTTGTAAAACTTGAAATGCAGAATTCGATTAATGTTTTTGTAAGTAATTATTTTGATTCAGCAATTTTGTAAGTTAAAAAAATTTCCTCAAATTTACCAAATCTAGAATTATAATTTTACAATTTTTAATCCCAGTCCACAATGCTTCATATCCCCTTTCTATTTAATAAATGTATTACCCCATGGGCTTTGCATTTATCTGTTTTGCAGATGAATGCATATTTTGAATCTTCAGTCGGAAAAATCAGTAAAACTTTGAAATCAAGGGAGGAAATGAGTTTGTATTGACAAATTGGAAGTTTAAAACAGTAAGAAATAGATGGTATTCAGTCTCAATTTTCTATAGAGTATGAAACTTTCTGTAAACAAATGCTTGGAAAATGTTTGTTTTGTGACGTATACAAGCTAACTATACTTCTCATAGTAAATGGTAAGAAAACAATCATGAGTATTTTTTATCTGAATATGAGAGACTTTCTTAACATGTTGATACCAGAAATAGTTTGGTTTATACATCTGACAAAGCAATGATTACAAGATAGAAATATCATGTTATTTTAAGGGCACATAGTACCTTTGGAGTTGAAAATATTTTATTAAAATACCTATTTTTGATTCAAATTAATAATTCATACCCTGTTTAAAATAGTTTCTCACATCATAAGGTTTCCATTTAACAAAAAATATTTACCTTTGTATGTGATGAAATACATTAAAAACCATATAACATATAATATGTATACAAAGAGATAAATTTTTCCGAAAATTAACTTTTGAAATTTATAAATTAGAAATTAATTTTTTTATACCAAATAGAAGCTATTTATAATTTTTTTTTTGAAACTCATTTATATTAATATGAGCAATAGATTTTTATTTTATATTATGAGAAAAAATGTAGAGTAAATGAATTTATATTATTTTATTTTATAGTATATAAATGAGCCTCTAAAATGAGATTATATAAATAATCACATTCGTAATATAAAAAAAACATATGTAAGATTTCGAATATGTGTATAAATAATTAAGAACAATAACTCGAGACTATGATAAAAAATTGATGTTTTGATTTGTTTTGGAGTACTCTATCCCAGTAAAAGATACAGAAAAACATTTTTTTTAAAATTTCATATGAATGATAGCCAAATACATCTACTGTCATTAATTGCAAATCTCAAAATTGAAAACTTCTTTCGTTTATATTTTACATAGTGTTTAAATTTAAACACTGGTGAAATTTATTCTCCTAAGCACTACCCATAAAAACATGTAATGATGCAACAATGTAGTTTCTCAAAAGGATTTCAGCTAAAATTTCGAAAAAAAATCATTTGCTAAAAGAAAATGAATCTTGGAAAAATGTGTAATGGAGTGTTTTGTATGGCTCCAGTGATTTAATTGAGAATAAACACGCAACCTCTTTCATTAATGCTGTCAGATATTATTAAAGTCTGAATAGATGTGGGCTGTAAACTAGATTTGAAAACATTCTTATTTTCCTTTATTAGAAGCAACGAAGTGGAAATGTTTTGAAGAATAATGCTTAACAGAAAATTACCCTATTGTTATTTAAGTGCTGAAGAGGTGTTTCGAAGTATAACCTCTATTAGAAACGGAGTCAATTTTGTTACTATTTTAGTATATATTGGGCATGATAATTTGCAGAAAGAACTTATGTTTTGAATTATGGATAGTAACATGTTTAAGTATACTCATTAGGGAGATCATAATAGGTCGTAATAAATAAAGATAAAATAAGTAATATCGTGAAGTAATCCTATTTAATAATGATGAAATTATTCTAATAAACATATCTTACTTCTCAATTATACTAGTGCACTGATTTCAAGAGTAAATCACAATTCATTACGATTAAAATATTTCATTATGATTATGTATTACGTGACAAATCCTATTATATTATTTTATATTGTAAAGCAACTTGGGAAATGACGGAATTTTATAAAATGATACTAATAAAAATGACGCTTAATATAAAATAGGCTTTATAATATTCAATTTTATTTTTTTATGAAATTCATTGGTGATGCCCAGAAAACAGTTGATCACTGCAGTAAAAGTCTTAAAGGAATAGAGGTCAAACATGTATTAACATTATGCTGGTTTTCTGCTTACTGAATACATATACATACCGAATACTGAGTATATGTACAGGGTGTCCCAAAACGACCGCACAAACTCTGCACAGCTGTATTCCTCGCTGGGAGTACATAAAAACTGCCGAAAGAAGCGTACCCGTACGATCCATAGTTTACGAGAAAGATACGAAAAACAAAGCATGACGTTACTGCCGGTGCAAGAAAAACACAACACTTTATTGGAGATATCAACAACAGTATTTGCATATCATTCGAGACCATACTGTTTAAAAGTTGACGCATTATCGCGTCATCCATGCGCGCGCTATGGAATGACTTTCAGCCGCCTTTGAACTGGTATTTAAAAAGGCTTCATTTTGCAGTTACCGGTAGTGTTCGTATGGCTGCCATGTATTCCGTTCGTGACTACTGCGACATGTACCTGATGTACGGCGGATGTAATGGAATTGCCTTACGAACTGTTAAGGAGCATCTGCTTTAAATTGTGCATATGCTGCTGTTGATATGTTCAATAAAGTGATTTTACTTGCACCGGCAGTGACGTCATACTTTGTTTTTCGTATTTTTCTCGTAAACTATGGATCCTACAGGTCCTCTTCTTTGGGTAGTTTTTATGTACCCAACGAGTAATCTAGTTGTGCTGAGTTTATACGGTCGTTTTGGGACACCATATATATGTATATATATGTATGTATATCTATATGTATATATGTATGTATATATGTATATGTGTATATATATATGTGTCTATATATATCATATATATATATATATATTTTATATATATATATATCACACACACATAAATAAATAAATATAAATATATATATATATATATATATATATATATATATATATATATATATATATATATATATATATATATATATATATATATATATATTATATATATATATATTTATATATATATATATATATATATGTATATATATATGTATATATATATGTATATATATATATTATATATATATATATATATATATTATTATATTTTATGTTTTTATATATTATATATATATATATATATATATATATATATATATATATATATATATATATATATATATATATATATATATATATATATATATATATATATATATATATATATATTATATATATATATATATATATATATGACACGGTTCGAGTGATCAAGGCATAGAAAACATATTGGTTCGTGTATTGTTTGTTGTTATTCCTTTTGTTTGTAGCTACGCCAAAAATAAATTCTTCCTGTCTACTTCCGCGTCAGCTTCTTTACTATGTATAGTTCCGCTTGAGAGTGTGTCTTTTTCCTATTGCGTTATCTTTAAACATTTCCATCTATTTTTAATTTTAACACCTTTAATTCTTAATCCCCGTTTTTATTCTCCCTCTCTCTCTCTCACACACACACACATACACACACACACACACACACACACACACACACACACACACACACACACATATATATATATATATATATATATATATATATATATATATATATGTATATAAAGAGAGAGAGTGAAAGAAAGAATAGACATTTTATGCGACAGGAATGAAGTCAAGTCCCTTCGAAAAATATTAACAAGTAGTAGTTTAATTTTGGGATAGCAATCGACCGAACCACGTTGAAAAGGTTAAATGTTCGCTTTCAGTGTATCACTTTAATACCAACCGAAATAAATAATATTCACACAATTCTAGAAGGTGTAAACAAGTAAATTCAATTACATAATTACAATATAATGTATTTTCATTTAAAGACATTACTGTTTAAATATTTTACAAAAATGCATTCTATCTAATAGACTTGAAATAAAAGTACTCAAAATATATACAAAGAAGAATAAGATGATAGTAATATCGCAAAAATTATGTAAGAATTTAAGACTGCTAACAGTATATAAATACAGTTTAAGAAAATTATTATAATACTATTCCTTTAATCATTTAAAATAGTGTTATACTATTCAAGTTCATGCAATAAAACATGATTATTTAAAGATTCTTATGAATTAAAAGTTCTTTTCATAGTCTTAAAATGTAAGAGTTTGAAGAAAAAGATAACTTTCGATATTTTTCCGAATGCTTGTAGTTATTTATAGAAAAAACAGGAATAATTTGTTAATAAAATCTATATGAATAGCTTATTTTAAATATTTTATATGTTAAAACCTTGATAACAATTTTAAAACTTGTAGCATATTTTCTAAACCAAAAATGCATAATTTATTAGAACAATGACATTTTCTATAATTATTTTTCGTTAGTATATGGTCTCAAAACAAATCGTTTAGGCTAGTATAATTAAAGACGAACAAATATTAAACTGCTGACTTCAAAAATACTAAATTTTAAAAATAGATATTAGTTTGTAACGAAATTAAGAAATTTTGTTTTTGTAAAAATATTAACCTTGAAAAAAATTTTTTTTCTTGGGCAAAATATTCTTTAAATTGAATCTAGAACTATACATTTACTTTTATAATGAATTATTATTAGAACTAATAGCAATAAACAAACAAGAGTAAAAATTTTTTGTTGGCTAATGTAGAATCACAAGCAAAAATTCATAATAGCTAATTCCTTTATTTATGTTATAGAATACTTAAATTTTCATAATTATTGACCACAACTAACTTAGTTAATAAGGCTGAGTAGTTGTAAATCTATATGGGTGGTGCTGCTATTTAAAATAATAAGAGAGAAGAAAACTCTGCTGTTAATAATATATTATTTTGCAAAGAAATGGCTCTCTCTCTTATTATAGTGCTATTTTGTGTGTCATTAAACACGAGATGAATACTGAAGTTTCAGATAAATATATATTATAATTTATGTTTTTGGAAAACTTCCGCTAGTAGCTCATAAAGATTCTAGTTAATAATAACCTCAGTGTATGGTAAATATATGCTATTTTTTTATTCACAAAGATGTTTTTTATGCCAAACAATCTTTAAATATGTATTTTTCAATGATAAAATTCAAAAATCCCTCGTAATTTAAGGAATATGCCTCTCTCAAATAAATATGTTAGCTACTTAATATAAATTTATGAAATACTGCTTCTTATTAATTTTGCTTTCTTAATAAGTTACGCTCGTAAACGACATACCTTATATATCTCAGAAAAGATACTTTTGGAATTTTCCGTACCTCAGTTGGGCAGTCTAATTACATCAATCTACTGGTCTTCAAGTAATTTTTCTCCTTTATTAAGTCAACAGAGATTCTACCATGTCCAACTTCTGAATCCCTTTTTAGTTTGTTGTATTTCCCTTAAATATCTTTTGTAGACGTTTATAATGCTTCAAAGTTTTTCTTACCAACGGATATGAAATTCTCGTAAAGATTGAATTATGAAACAAATGTAGGTTCAAGTGAAGCAAGTGGCTTTATTTTTTTCTGTTATTTGTTTCATCCACTGCTATATATTGTAAACTAGTTGCTTACTAACACTAATTCATTAGAGGACACTTATTTATTTTTGTTTTAAATTTTTAAATATTAAGGAATAAAATAATAGCTTGGAATTACATTTTTCTGCACTTTTTTCGACAAATCAATTTACCCTCATTGCACTCATTATACTTTTAAGCGTTTACCCCATTTTAATGTGATATGTGCTCAAGTCGGAAAATACAAAACGGACTTGAAATAGTTTTGTCACCAAACTGATAATAATTTTTAGTATATTAGAAAAACATCTATATTGTTAAACCGTACATAATTTAAGGTAAGCAGCAAACAAAAATAATTAGCTTAACTTTTATAGGAGATTTGTTAGATGTGATCGTAGTTCAATTTATATCTCATATTGAAATAAAAAATAATAGTAAAAATGTTAATTTTCCCTGAAAAAAATGTCTGCACCCTTTACTTTAAATACGGAACTGACAGATTGTTAATTTTGAAGCGTATTACTTTTAAATAACTTTAATTTACATGATAGAAGGTAAGTAGTTGGGGAATTTCAAGAAATATGCACTCTTAGAGCTTAAAAAATAACAAAATACAAAAATTTATTTTTTGCAGGAACGCTTCAAGTTAATGTTAGTAATAATAACTGTTTTGCATATTGTGGTAATATTTTTAGTTATTGAGAATAATAGAATAAAAAAAATATTTTTGTTTTTTTTTAATTTAAATTTATTCAGTCAGATAGACAGATATATTTCGTTTTCAGCCAAATTTCCCTCAGATTAATGTTTACTGCAGCCTTAAGATCGGCATTTATGATTTCTTGAGTTTCACTCATGAATTTTCGTTATTCACATGTTTATCAGCTAAAATTAGGACGAATGATTATAATGATTTAAGTTATCAACTTTATTAAAATATTTATAGTTATGCTTTCGTCCGAATTCATTCATAAATTAATTGGTACATAAAATTATATTATATCATAAAGATTTTCTTCAAAAGATGCAGTAGGAAGTATTAAAACGCAGAAAAGGAGACTTTAGATCATCATTTGTTTAATACAACAATTGCTTAGAAATTTGTGTTGAATATCACATAAAGCTTTCATAAATAGAAACTAAACTACCACTATTACTCAATTAAATTTATAAAGGTATTGTCTGAAGAAAACATTAAAGCGTTTCACTCCTATGCAATAATTTGTGTTATTCTTAGCTGAGTATAAATTATTTACTCATCGCACATAAAGTATATTATTTAAGGGCATCAAACAAATCTAATTAAGGTAAGATGCATAAACTAATCATTTTAAGACAACGCTTTATGTTTAACTGTACTATGAATCAAGTGATTTTATCAGCAACAAATTATCTCAATGAAATAATTTTCTAAGATTTAATGATGTCTTAAAAGCGTATGATAGCCTGTGAAAGATAAATAAAATCTTGGAAAATATTCTACTTAAACACTTATTTATTTAAATATCAATTCAACTTTACGATCAATTTGAATATATTAAAATTAAAAGGTTTGCTACTACTACGTAAAAATCAAGCAATGCCATAAAAACCCTTCCTCGGAAGTCATGAAAAATGTATGCCAGTACTACACAAACAATAGTTCTTGTTGTGACATATTGCATACCATCTGTTGCTGGTTGGACTAATTTTAGATTTTCTTTACAAACATTTCATTCGCCTACATTTCAGTTTGCATGACTTTCCTATGTCACTGCATATTAAACGGAGGTTTGGAAGTTCTCACACGAAACTATAGATTATTACGTCGAGATAATGAATATTTACAAACTTTTCTAATGTCCTTTTTATGTTAATTTTATCTGTATATAGTGCTTTAGTAAATATTAAGTTTAATAAAGCTTTTCAAACTTTTTAAAGCTGAGATCTAGTTTATTGCAGAATCAGAAAAAAATAACAGCCACAAAACTCGACAATTTTTGAGCTCTGTTTGCATATATCACACTACTAAATTATTAATCAGTTTTCTGAAAAATAAATTTTTCTTTATAAATAATGTTCTAATATATTTGTGTATATTAAACAGCAGGGTTATTTGATTAATATCATTTTGATATAAATCATGATTTCTATAACTGGGTTTAAAAAATTCTTGATTTAAAAGAATACTTATATTTTTACACTTTGTGAACTTCTTGAAAATGATTTTTTTGCATGAATAAAGTGCTTCTCCAGCAGCATTAGGAAAAACATTTTTAGCTCTTACTTTAGCATTTCCAAAAGAACAATAAAGTTTAAATATCTTACTTTTAAAAATGATGACTGGTAAACTTAGATTATTTGCAGCATTTTCTCTTAATCTTATATCAATTCCATAACATTTTCATTTATATTATTTTTTTGT
>CM063503.1:67861243-67866243 GCA_032207245.1 Pardosa pseudoannulata
AAACAAACACACAAACTTCTTAATTTTCAAAGATATATAAGTTAAATGCTAGATATTTATTAGTCAGTGAAATAGACTCCTAGTCTGTTATGAAAAAATTTGTTGTTAATACTGGTGATTAAACTTTCATTGCAACAAAAAATATTCGATGATGAAATTTAAAATTATCACATATGTATGTAATCTATTATTTAAGCCAAATATAAAAGAAAATTATTTATGTAAGTTCAGTGATAAAACGTATGAAAATAATGCAGATGATATTTAAATAATTTAAAATAAGAAATGATTAAATGAAATGGTTAAAGGAATGATGTCATAATATTAGAAAAAATTTCATCTACTTATAATGTGATAAATTTAATCGCCTGCTCTTAACTGGGGAAAATAGGGCTTGAAATAATAGCGTTAAAAGATCGAAAAGAGGGAAAGGGGTGGATTTCGAACGTTTTCGAACTCTCTTGGAATTTTTCTAAACCTAACTCATCAAATGGATGCCTCTATCCATTCCAGGTCCAACCACTTCATAAATTCGAAGACAGACGGACAGATAACGTAAACTATTATTATAGAGGGGACTTGTTTGAAGTTTTTGAAACTTTAAACACATTAGAATTGTATGAATATTTCCATACCTTTAAAAACTAATGAAAAAATAATTACAAACACTTTTATTGAAGAAATTCCATTTCGTCGATTAAGGGTTTTATAATGATTGCTAAATATTTCGTATCCATAGGTTTATATTAAATATTGGTGTGATTAATTAGCATTAATGCATTAATCGGCATTAATGTATCTAATTGAATGTGTGAAAAAACTTTACCCTAACAGTTACAACAATACAAGAAACAAGGTAAAAAAGGTTTGATTTCATCCTGTTATTTATAAAAAAACTTTAATAATTTGTTGATAAAGTTATTTGAATAGCTAATTTCAGATATTTTTATATGTTAAAACCTTTATAACAATTTTAAAACTTGCAGCAGATTTTCTGAACCAAAAGGGCATAACTCAGTAGAAGAATGAAATCTTCTATAATTATTTTACAGTAGTATCTGGTCTCAAAATAAATCTTTTAGGCTCGTATAACTCAAGACGAATAAATATTAAATTATATAAACTACTGACTTCAAAAATACTCATAGTTTGTTACGAACCTAAGCAATTTTGTTTGTGTCAAAATTAAATCTTGAAATATACATTTATTTTTATGAAGAATTGTTAGAATTTATAGCAATATATAAACAAGAGTACGCCTGATTGATTTACGCTTATTTTCACTGGACCTCTCTGTGGCACGTCAATGTGACCGAGTGGGATTATACAATTTAAGTCCAATATTTCTTTATGTTCATCTCCAATCAAATTCGACATAGAGATGGAATTGGACAATGTTTACTGCTGTAACTGCATTTGTGAGCCGCGATAGCTTAGTCGGTTCAGGCATTGATATCTTTACCGAAAGTTGTAGTTTCGGGGTTCGAGCAGGCGTACGATCCACCGTGTTTGTTAATTGTGACTAGGGATACGTAAAACATGTTCGTGGTCACAACGTCCTTTAAGTTCTCAATACCTCTGGAGAGTGGTAGGCAAGGCCTGGGGTCTTCTACTGGGTCCCTGCTTCTAAATGATGATGACCGACTTGAGCAAAGAAGTTCTTTCACCCTAGCACTGTCCGTCAAACGGAAGGTTTAACTCTTTGCTTTAATTCGTGCGGATTTTGGACCTCGTCCTTAATTAGCCTAAGTGGCATTGGCAACAACAGCTGCATTCATTTTTTCTTTTATCACAGCGCACACTATTCTGTGGGTAATTTTGTCTACTACCATGGGATGGAACATCTATGTTCAGCATCGGAAAGGCTCGTAATTGGTGACTGTGGACACGTAAAACATGTTCGTGGTCACAACGTCCTCCAAGTTCTCAAACAATACCTCTGGTGAGTAGTAGACCAAGCCTGAGTGTCTTCTGCTTGGTCCCTGCTTCTAAATTGCGAGGATCTACTTGAGCTATAATGTTCTTTCACCCCAGCGGGGGTCGTTAAACGAAAGGCGCACCCCCTTCGCCTTAATTCGTACAGTCTCTGACCTCGTGCTTGGTTAGCCTAAGTGACATTGGCAAAAACTGCATTCATTTTTTTTATTACAGCACACACTTTTCTTTGGGTAATTTCATGTCTACTATCATGAGATGGAACATTTATATTCAGCATTGGAAAGGCTCGTAATTGGTGACTGTGGACACGTAAAACATGTACCACGACGTCCTCCAAGTTCTCAAACAGTACCGCTGGTGAGTAGTAGACCAAGCCTGAGTGTCTTCTGCTTGGTCCCTGCTTCTAAATTGCGAGGATCTACTTGAGCTATAATGTTCTTTTACTCTAGCGAGGCTCGTCAAACAAAAGGTGCACCCCTTTGCCTTAATTCGTGCTTGGTTCGCCTAGGAGGCATTGACAACAACAACTGCATTCATTTTTTTTATTACAGCACACACTTTTCTTTGGGTAATTTCATGTCTACTATCATGAGATGGAACATTTATATTCAGCATTGGAAAGGCTCGTAATTTTTTCTATATTTAATATATTTTTTTTATGTTTAAATATAATGAATAAAGAAAGGGGAACATCAACTTTTATCAATGTACAAAATTATACGTTTTCTTTTCCAAATTTCATTCAAACCATAGAAAAATACTTAAAATTCTAGTAATATATGGTACATAGCCACATAAAAAATTCCCTGGGACTTTTTTATGTTTCCCTGAGTTCCCACCCACAGAAGGGATACGTGAACGTGGGGATTGTTTACTCTTGCAAATGCATTATTTTTTTTACATCAACGCACGCTGTGTTTTCAAAATATCGTTTCTTGTATTATGGGATGCAACATTTAGGCATTGCGTGTATTGGAAAACCTCGAGTATTTTTTATGTTTTTATCTCTTTTCTTTCATTCTTAAGTACATTGCTACATTATTTTAGAATCTAGACTTACGTGTCTCAGATATTCTACGTCTAAATCAATTTTCTACTATCCAATATTAACTTGAGACAAAGAAAATTCTAATAAAAATGTTGTTGATATACATCCAATTTCTACCACAGAAAGTGGATGTACAACTATTGACGAAGACACAAACGAGATATAAATGATCATTCTTGATTCATGGAACATTACTGTCATAATTGGCATCAACCAACTTGCCCCCATACCAAACGTAGTTTGAAGACTTAAAACAATCATTGTCTTTATTTTTTCTTGAATTATCAAAATATAGCCTGTTTGTTTACATTTTAAAAGGAGAAATATCTAAATCATATTGATCCATCTAACGCGTTAATAGTAGTTTCGGATATGTATAAAACATAAACAAGTAGATGATAAAATTTTCAGAGAAATACCACTGAAATCATGCTAAAATATTCCCGAACGATCGGAAAAATATTTCCTTTGTATAGTTGTTTATGATCAATAGAAAAACATAGGTCCAAAAACAAAAGCAAGCTTAGAAAAAATTGGAAAAAAATACTTAAAAAAAAGAAAATTTTTATTTTGGGTAATAGTTTTTGGCTTTTTGATTTAAATAGAAACGTATAAGATTATGTGCATTTTCATTTCTAAAGTTACAAAACAACTTACTTTTGTTTTTAAATAAATGAAACTTTACCATTTCATTTTAAAGACATAGTGAGCGTTAAACAGCGTTTTCGAAATTATTAAATTATGAAACTTTGTGCATACAAGAATAATTAAGTCAATCACTTTATTATCTTTATTCCAGCTTTTGATTTTTTTTCTAATTTTTTTAAATGTTTTTTGTGATTTAATTCTCAATTTTCCCTTTAATTTTGCATTATTTTCAAAATATATTTGACCATATCTGTGAGTTTACTGATCTATTGAATTGTTGATTTTCAGAAAAATGTTTATGTATATACATTGAAATTTTATGAAAAATTGGTATTTCTAAACTTAAATAGAATTTTGACAAATCGAAACATAAATTGACATTACAAATTTATTCTAGTGTTATTTTGCAGTATAGTGTTATTCTCTCATTTTTCATTTACATTATTAATTTCCTCCTACATAAAATTAGTAATGTTAATGAAAGATGAAAACAAAGTTACGCGTACATTAAGCTATTATTTAAAAAATACAGTTTAGTGGAAAAATTTAACCAAATTACCAAAAATGGATTGCTTTAGAACTTGAAAATGTTTTTGGTAGAATGGTTCAATTTCTATAGTCATAAAATTCAAGTGAAAAACCCAATTATACAAGAAATTTCATGAATTACATGAATACTATAATATTACATTTCAACTTATTGATTAGAAGTTTAACAGTTCAGAGTGGTTATGCGGCTTAGAATTACCTGATATCATTATAGAGGAAAGTGTGAGTTTAAATGTTCCGAGTTCCTCATGCAACGTTTGGTGACAGTAATCGTCAATATCTAAATATGCAATAGTATTGATTCCTAGTAACTTTCATAGTTAATAACTCAGTTAGATTCTACAACATTATAGTCTTATCTGTATTCGAATTTAATTCGATTTCCCTCTTATGTTATACATACAGTATATTGTGATAAAGAAATTCCATTTTCAAACATTAAATCATATTAAAACACTGTTAATATATTTTAAATTTAAAAATTATAATTGACAAAAATTGGTAATTAAAATATCTTATTTACAAATAAAGTTTTTGAAGAGCTAAATATTTAACTTTAAATTTTATGCTAAAGGCATCTATCTTTAATGGTGCTTAATGAGAAGTGATACTGTCTATACACAATGAGTAGGCTTTTAATTTTTTAAATAACGAACAATTGTTATTTTTTTTTAACTTTAACATACTTTCTAATTAGAAATATACACTCAACTTACAAATTTCTCATCATTTTATAAGTAACATATTTCATTTCATTATTTAATGGACTTTACATGCTAGTTGTCATAAGGCATTTTACACCGTGAATATTAACTAA
>CM063503.1:67873743-67881243 GCA_032207245.1 Pardosa pseudoannulata
CCAAGGAAACTTTGGTGATATATGCATCTAGTATACCATCCAAAAATTGAAAAAAAAATATTTGTTATTAAATTTGTATAGTAAAAAAGTTAAAATGCTATATAACACTTGTTTAAATTTTAACTAACTATTGTCAAAGCATTCGTAAATTTTGGAAAAGACAGCTGATGCAATAAAGAATATATATACAAAATATTCAAAACTTTGCGTAACAACCATACACACATAGCGGTATTATTAGGAATATATTTCATAAACAGTTTTTAAA
This sequence comes from Pardosa pseudoannulata, assembly GCA_032207245.1. NCBI lineage: Eukaryota > Metazoa > Arthropoda > Arachnida > Araneae > Lycosidae > Pardosa > Pardosa pseudoannulata. The sequence goes on from CM063503.1 coordinate 67,874,012, forward strand.
TATTTTTATCCCCAAATAAATGTAAATCTAGAAATTATTTTAATAAAAATATTGAATTGTACGAATATTTCGTGAGTAATAATGCGGCATAAAATCTGTGCCCGCATTGAAAAATTAAAACGTATTTCAGCTATTAAAGATGTTTAAACACGTTCTAAAATTCAACACTTTTCTCTGCTTCGTTAGCTTTACATCTATATTAAATAACCAAAAGAGAATGCAAACGCCAATCCTGTATTGAAAGCTCATTTTTCATAATAAAATAGCAATTAGACAATTTCGAGTTCTTTAATTACAACAAATGATCCATAGTTATCAAGTATGCTTCCCTGAATCTTACTAAAATGATAAATACTCTAATGATAGTGCCACAAATTTATGCTGAACGATTGTATCTGATTAATGATCACTAATGAAACTCATTTTCACTGGAATTTTACTTTGACGCTTCACTTAAAGTTTCCGAAGTAGAAAATTGACTAAATATCTGTCATTTGAAGTGAAATTAAAGTTTGGGTTTAGTTATTTGAATATTTAACTTACAGTTACTGTTTTAGTTTCTAGTTTGTTGATAATAAAAGCAAAGATTTAGTTTTGGAAAGAGACACGAATAGAAATGGTGGTTTAAAGGGGCGTTTGATATTCAACAGTAATTTCAATTTACAGTTTGGTACAGTATCTTTTCTTTTTTGTGTGTGTGTACTTGTGTTCTTGAAAATAATAAAATTTTCGTTAAATAAGTATTGCACTCAAAAACTGTTGTTACCAGAATTGCTTCAACCTTTCAAAAATGTCCAGTGTCAGGATTTAAAAATTTTGTTGCGAACATAATAAAAGCTTTTACATTAAGAAACTGCATACAATAATAATAACAAAAAACATTAACATTAAAACGCCAGAAACGTTGCTACTTGCTATTGCTAAGAATATCAACCGAAATTTATATATAATATATAATATATAATGTATAATATATAATATATAATATATAATATATAATGTATTATATATAATATATAATATATAATATATAATATATAATATATAATATATAATATATATAATATATAATATATATAATATATAATATATAATATATAATATATAACATATAATATATAATATATAATATATAATATATAATATATACCCCGGAGTAGGCAAGGTTGACTCAGTCTTTCATCCCTTCAGTGGGTAGAGAAATTGAGGACCAAGCAACTTGAGAACTAAATACTGGGGGTTTCGCGTAACATTGACCACCTAACCGGAACTTCGTACCCCAGGGCCTTTGGTCACTCAAACGGAGATTGGCACCGTAAGCCTTGGCTCCCTAGGAGCTGTTGCGCATTTAAAATAATAAATAATAAATAATATATAATATATAATATATAATATATAATATATAATATATAATATATAATATATAATATATAATATATAATATATAATATATAATATATAATATATAATATATAATATATAATATATAATATATAATATATAATATATAATATATAATACATAATATATAATATATAATGTATAATATATAATATATAATATACATGTAATGTAAAAATTTAAAACTTTAGTCTTAAAATAAAATCACTAATTCCTATATTAAAAAGCCACTAAATCCGCGATTTCGTCATCTTCTTAGTAGCTTGTTGGCGTTAAACTCTTTTGTCTTAGAAAAATCTCCTTCCTGTTGGTGAAATTAACTAGCCAACCAACTTTGCTGATTTAGCACATTCCTTTTCTCACTCCCAAAGTTATAGAAGGCCGCACGAAAATTTTTGAGGGATTTTGCGGTTGGACGTTGCTAAATAAAGATGCTGCCAAAATTCTCTTGATTAATCTTATTCTTTTCGCTGACGACTACACCTCTTAGACCACGTTATATATATATATATATTTATATATATATATATATATATATATATATATATATATATATTATATATATATATATATATATATATATATATATATATATATATATATATATGTATGTATATATATATATGTATATAATATATATATATATATATATATATATATATATATATATATATATATATATATATATTTATATATGTATATATGTATATATATATGTATATATATATATATATATATATGTATAAATATATATATATATATATATATATATATATATATGTACGTATGTATATATATATTATGAGTAGTTTGTACCATTACAAAGGGAAGAGACTCCATCTTGAATCCCATGCCATCGTGTGGTCAGGGCTAAAGGATCGTTGAACAAAGAAACAAAGAAATTTTAAGATCAAAATGAACAGAGTTTATCGAGGCAACTTTTCTCATGGACTTCTGTCCGAAAAATACATTTATATTGATTTTATAGTTCTATGGGCTAACTAATTAGAAGTTTTAGTTGTCAGTCATGAGGTGACACCGGATGGCCTAGTTTAGGCGTCAAGAGTAATTTAAAACTCTTATGCAATAGGAATTTTGTCGGTTCTAAGCCGCCAAATTAATAGAAAAAACAATTATATTCACCAAAGTTGCTAGAAAAGGTAGAATCCCGGGATAATTATTTTAAGACTAACAAATTCACTAACAAATTTCAATTTCTCTGAGAATTTCACCGCATGGATATATTTAAAGCTTCATAATGTGCAATTCAGAAAATTTATTCTTACATACTGAAAATATTTAGTAAAGAATAATGTAACAAAACAAACAAAGAATAATGTAACAAAGAATAATGTAAAATGTTTGAGTTCAAACATTACACTGTTTGTCAAATGGTAAAGTCTTGTTTTCATAATTACATTGAGAAACATGTGATTTCAAAAACGACTCAAAAATTACTCGTTCGTTCTTCAAGCAAATTTGAACTAATTTTGAATAAGATGAGCGAATTTTAAATTCAAACACAAATTTTAAGAAAATATTGAAAATGGGTGTTTATTCTTTCCGAAATTACATAACTTATATTGCTTCAAGCTTTAAAATATTTCCAAAATAACTTTTAAAAAATTCTAATAGAAACAGGAATATTTTCTAAGAAGTTGAATAAAATAAATATAAAATAGTACTAAGAACTTTATAAGTGAAAACAGGAAATATCCTTTTGTTAAATTTTGAGTTATAGTTAAGGGGAGCCATATAAGCATAAATCCTCATATAACAACAATTTCAATTCTATTGAAATTACATTCAAAGAAATATTTGCTTAATGAGACAAGTATAAAAATTCTGTGTAGATAACGAAACTAAAAAATTAAGTTTTACCTTTTAACTGAGAACAACGAATATGGCTTTTTTCAAAGGAATATTTCTCAAAACATTGCCATTTCTCTCGATTCCTTTAATAAAGAATTCCTTTTCTATAAGAATCCGTATTATGCAATTCATTCATGATTCTTTGTTTTTATGAACAATGCAAATAAACAACGTTTAAGTGCTGTTATACGTAAAAATTGTGGAAACACCTGTTTTTAAATTGTGGATGTTTCATTGTGGAGTTTTATTTACATTTATATTCATTTAATATACTTTTCAATTAACTGACGGAATAGAAATGAAAGAAAAGAAAATATGTTTAGTGATAAAATTACCAAACTTTTATGTAGTTTCTAACACTCAGAAATTGTAAGTAGTTTCTTAGCAACCATATTACTGAAAGATACTCAAAGTTGCTAAAAAAGTTGTCTTTTCTAAAAGATTACAATTTAGCTGATATTTTTAGTTGTACTTTTTGTTGTAAAAGAAAAAACCGTTTTCCGTTTAAGATTAATTTCAAATAGTATGTTTTATATGTATGTACCAGAAAATGTTATTTAAAGAATGAGAAAAAGTTTTGCTAATTACAATTTACAACATAAAATTTCACGAGCGGTAAAAAATTAGACGATCACGTTTGAAGCAAAAATTATATAATTTTAGGAAAAAATATAAGTATGAAATTATATAATTTTAAGAGAAAGGAAGAAAATTTAGAAATAAGAAATTTAGGAATAAGAGGAAGAAAATTTAAATTCGAAATATGAACAAACATTGAGAAACTGCAATTATTATTCCTGAAAATACATAACTCGTATTGCTTTACGCTTTTAAAAATTAGTAATTATCGTAAAAATACTAGTGTGAACGTGATGTAAATTACTTTTTGTTTAAGAAGCTTTAAAAAGTAACATAAAAAGGCATTATACAATGTGTTAATTAAAAATGAGGAAACTGCAAAGTGGTGAGGCAAAGTTAAATGGAGGTATAATAACAAATACTTATAAGAACCATTTTGATTTTTTATAGTTATTGGATTATTCAGAGGAAGCAACTGATTTCAGAAAGAGGTAGGAAAAGGTTTATACATATTACAAATTCCAAAATAGTTTACCTTTTTATTGAGAACAATCAATATAGCTTCTCTCAAAACATATTATTGCGAACGTTTAATTATCTCTTGGAATTCCATTTAGAAATGAATGACTTTTCTCTAAGAATTCTTACTACGCAATTAAGATGTTAATCCTTATTTTTATAAAGAAACAGAAATAAAGAAATTCCCGTACAACAACAAAGAGCACCATGAAACAGGTTCTTGAAAGACTTATGCAATAAAATTTTACTTAAACATATTAAAACTTCTTTTTCTGACTGCATTAAGTATTAAGTAATTTTACTTAAGGGCGTAATGTTATGTTATTGGTAAAAATTCTGAAATCAGAATCCTGAAATATGGAGGCTTGAGTGGTGGTATGGTTTTTCAAGTCTGGTTTGTTAATTTTTTTACCTTAAATTTTTGCAACATGACTAATTAATTGGGGGAAATAACAAAATAATAATGAATAAAAAATCTTATGCACCAAGTATAAAAAATGTACGTAGATTCTAAACCCAAAGAAAAAGTTATGTGTTTCACATAGAAAAACCAATAGAATTTCTTATAAGGCATATTACTCAGAAATTATCAATTTTTCTGAGAATTTTGTCTTCTCTGATATTACGCATTTGGCAGTTAAACTGATCTTCTTAGTTGTATTTCAGAAAACTAACGTAAATTTCACTTACATATCAACAACTGTAAATAGTATATCTAACCTATTATTCAATAAAATGTTACGTAAGAATACAGTCTGTCTAACTGCATTGCGTGAAAAGTAATTTTAAATTCAAAATAAGATTCTAAAAAATAGATAATCTCTCTTCTTTCTTTCCGAAAATACATAACTGGATTTCTTTCAGCTTTCAAAAATTTTCAGAGTGATTTTTCAAAAAGTACTAGTTTAAAGACTTTTAGTTTAAAAATCTGCATAAAAGAAATATTAGAAAGGAATTTAAAAACTTTCTTAAGGTAAAATGGGGAAGGGGAAATATCTTTCTGAAAAATACAGACGCAAAATTAAATGGACGTATCTACTCCTATGACAAACTTTTCGGTTTATTATAGGGTTTGTAATATTCAGAGAAAATATCTGTTTACGAAAGAAATTATAAATTTTTATATAGATTATAGAACTGAAAAAAAATTATTTACCATCCCCTATATAATAATAGCTTAAGTTGTCTGCCTTCTGTCCGCGAATTTATGAAGCGGCTGTACCAGGAATGGATGCAGGCATCCATATTGGATTTTTTATGAGTTAGGGTTAGCAAAATTCAAAGCTAGTTCGAAATCCACCCCATCACCCCTTTTCAAGCTTTTAATGCTATTATTTCAAGCCTTAATATCGCTCTTATTCTATACTAAATTCATTATTGATAGGATGGCGAGGGCAGAGAGCAATATTTAAATTTCTGGACTGTTTTTACTTGACCCTTATATATTCTAACCATTTCCTTCACCACGTATAAGCTGGCACGTGGGGTAGAGTGTCGGACTCTTTGCTTGTCGTATTTCTCGGGTTGATGGTTCTGCCCCCGGCGTAGCCGAATTTCCCCAAATGTCCGATTAATTTTATAATTTCTGCTTTTTCTTTTTAATTCTTATTCCTAAAGTTGTTTCATTATTTATAAAGTTCTATTATTTTAAAAAAAAATTTACCATTTTTCAAATTTTTCTGATTTTTATTACTTTTATATAATTAAATTCACGTATTACCATTATTATATCAAGTCCCATTTTAAGAGAAGGCGATTAAATGTGTCAATTTATCACATAATAAATAGGTAAAAATAACAATTATTTTTCTAGAATTATGCCGTCATTCCTTTAACCATCTCATTTAATCATTTATTTTAGATTATTTAAATATCTTCTGCATTATTTCCATACGTTTTATCACTAAATTACGTAAATAACTATTATCACTATTACGTAAATAATTTTCTTAAGGTAATATTTTGTTGCAAAATAATTCTCAGCCAAAAAAAAAACCATTTTTTTACCTGCCTCATAGGGTACTTTACAATTCTGGAAAATTAAAAATTTTACTGATCCCGTCATATGACGAGCTATATGCTAGTTTTAATGAGAATAACCAATGCAATTCCTTCCACAGTGTAATACTTAGAATGATTCAATTTCTCTTAAAATTTCTTAATAACGGAGTGTCTTTCTATAAGAAATTGAATAACACAATTCAGCAGTTATTCCTTGTTTTTATGTAGGAAAGTGTTAACTAAAATTTCCCTTAATACAACACGCAACAATAGAAAATAGGTTATTTGAGAGCACTTTAATAAAATTTTACTTAAACATAATAAGACATGCTACAGTAATTGCATTTAGTCACAAGTAATTTTACACGCGACATAAAAACTATTCAACAGTACTTCATGTAAAATTGTTGTATGTTTGAAAATTAAAGAAAATTTAGATTCAAAATAAGCTTGTATAAAAATATTGGGAATCTTTGTTTATTCTTACCAAAATTGCCCATATAAGTGAAATTGTTTTAAGAATTTCAAATTTTTCAAAGTAATATTTATAAGAAACGACAAAATCGATTTTTTTCAGAATAGCGAGAAATAAATGTCTAAAAATGAATTTAAAACTTTGCTTTAGTCATGTATGTATTTGTCAAATTTGATGTATAGTAAGTTATATATTCATGGAATCTCCTTTTTAATTAACTATGTGAATACTATTCAGTGAAAAACATTTCCATAGTGCGAGATGTATTAAAATCTTATATAAATATAGATTCTAATATTTAAAAAAAGGTTAAGCATTTAAGAGAGAACCAATAAAGTGTCTTTCAAATCATATTTAAAAATATATTAAATTTCTTTGCAAATTG
>CM063503.1:67888743-67891243 GCA_032207245.1 Pardosa pseudoannulata
AATAATTATTGGTTATAGATTGTTATAGATTATTATCTATCTTCATCCTACACAGTTGTAACCCATTAATGCCCGAATTACTTTTGGTGAATATATATATATATATATATATATATATTAATAGATACTTTAAAACTAAGTTAATATGGTAAGGACACAATAGCCTTTTAAATATAATACGTTGCAATTTATGGCAACATTTCGCATTTATTACTCCAATGAATGGTTTCAAGAATCGTAGAAAGAATAAAATCTCAGTGGATTATTTTCTTCCTTACTTTTGGTGTCTTTTACATCTCGATTAAAAAGGTCTAGACAGGGCAACACATTTGGTATTTATTACTCCTCTGGTTTTAAGAATCGTAAAGAATCATAGAAAGAATTCAATCTCAGTGGATATTTATGTTCTTTACTTTAGGTGGCTTTGACATCTGGTTTAGAAAAGTGTCGACAGGGTCATACATTTAGTTTTTATTACTACAGTTAATGGTTTTAAGAATCGTAGAAAGAATTCAATCTCAGTGTATCATTTTCTTCCTTAGTTTTGGTATCTTTGACATCTATCATTTTCTTCCTTAATTTTAGTAGCTTTGACATCTGGCTTAGAAAAGTGTAGACAGGGTGACACATTTGGTTTTCATTACTACAGTTAATGGTTTTAAAGAATCATAGAAAGAATTCAATCTCAGTGGATATTTATGTTCTTTACTTTAGGTGGCTTTGACATCTGGTTTAGAAAAGTGTCGACAGGGTCATACATTTAGTTTTTATTACTACAGTTAATGGTTTTAAGAATGGTAGAAAGAATTCAATCTCAGTGGATCATTTTCTTTCTTAGTTTTGGTAGCTTTGACATCTATCATTTTCTTCCTTAATTTTAGTAGCTTTGACATCTGGCTTAGAAAAGTGTAGACAGGGTGACACATTTGGTTTTCATTACTACAGTTAATGGTTTTAAGAATCTTAGAAAGAATTCAATCTCAGTTAATCAATTTGTTCCTTACATTTGGTGGCTTTGACATCTGGTTCAGAAAAGTATAGACAGGGTAGCAGATTTCGTATTTATTTCTCCAGTCTATGGTTTTAAAAATCGTGGAAAGAATTCAATATCAGTGGATTTCTTTCTTTCTTACTTTTGGTGGCTGTTAAAATAAAGATAAAAAAAAAGAATTGGGAATTGGGAGGATTTTAGGAGAAAATTCAGACACAATAGATTTTATATATTGATATACCATATATATTGATATACATTGATATACCATAAAAGTTTTATTTTTATTAATAACATTTTTACTAAGAAATAAAAGTTACATTAAATGTAAAATATTTTATTTAAATATTTATTAAGATTTTGTTCTAAGATTTTCAAATGAATGACAAAAAAGATATTATTTTTTCTTACTTACTGTAATAATAAGTATAATTTATATAAAAAAGCGTTTAAGATCTGATAAAGTAGATACATTTTATAAAATATTATTATAAATATAAATTTTTTAAATTTGATATTCCATTAAAACAAATAACAAATTACAACGATACAAATTAAAACTTCACCTGCCCTTTATTGAAAAATAATACTAATGATATTAGAAAAAATTAAAATACAAATTAAAGTAAAATATATCAGCATAAGAGTATGATATTTAAAGATATAATTTAGATAGAAATACCACTACAGAAAAAGATAAAATCAATTAATATTAATGACCAAAAATCTTTCTCTTTTAACCCTTTAAAAACCAAATTCTAATTATCTTGAGTAATAAGTGAAGAAATTCATTAATCAAATTTCAATTTTAAATATTAAAATAAGTAAAAATGAAATAAATCTTTGAATAAAATTAAAACGGATACATTTTAAAAGGGCTTTAATGGAGGAAAAAAACGTTGATAAGGTTAGAATCGGGAAGATAAATAAAATGCTATAAATTAAAAAAATTCTTCAAGAGCTATTGCGGTAGAAAACTGAAAGATGATAAGTTTGGACAAATTATAACTTTTATATTTAAAAGGATTTAATTACTCGAATAGGATGTAAAAAGTCTTATTATTTCAAAGAAAAGGTTTTTATATTTGTTTGTTTTTATTACAGTATTAGAGGGTATATTTTAGCCAGACTTTGAGTGATAAAATATACACGAGTCCTAATATTTTCAGAAATAATTACTATCAATAATTTAGCTTTCCTTAATTAATAAAAAGATTGTAAAATTATCAAAAAAATGTTGACTCTGACTCATTTCGCAAATATTAGCATAGTATTTTATTCTGTTTTATGATAATTATCTTTATAAATATATAATAATATTTTATTTTATGTACATCTTTATGCATGTAATGATATATTAACGAAATTAACCAACTCAATTATAATTATATTTTAAAATACATTGTCAACGATTCTATATTTAAAATGATAAACTTTCTCTAAATGTCTTTTTTTTCTTTAAATCCAAGTAACCTTTTTCGAACATGAGAACACCAAATTAAAATCTAC
>CM063503.1:67898743-68061243 GCA_032207245.1 Pardosa pseudoannulata
TCTAATATCCTCTGTCTTTTTAAGGAGAAATAATACTTATCAAGCCAAAAATCTTCATTGTAATAATCTAATTTAAATTTAATATCGAATCGCATTGAAGATAAAACTCTTCATAAAACATTTATAAGGATTGAAATTTATAAAAGTATTTAGTTCTGTTATAAAAAGAAGTTACAAAAACAAATAAATGCACCAAGTTAAATAAATACGAAATTTCTTGTCCTCAAGATCGCTTTTAAAATTTGTAAATTAGAAATTTATTTTTGTATGTATACATTATTAAATAATTATTTAAAGAAACTAATTATTATTTTTAATCTGTTAACCACAATTATATTAATACGAGGAAATTTTTTATTTTGTAAATGTTATAGTGAATAAAATTAAAAAAAAAATTAATTCCTAAATATTTTTAAAAAATTTTAATTTAAAAAAGTAAAATTCTATAAAGTGTAGGTATACTGAAGTAATACACAATTCTCTTAACTTGGGTATAAAAATTTAGTTTTTGATTACATATATCAAAATTCCTCTTGTGGTAAGCGATTTTGATTTTTTTTCTATTTGGTGTATATTTTTTTATGTTTAAAAACGTATTCAAATCAAAATGATAGAAATAAATTATTATTTTTAAAGGTTTTTTAGATGACTTATAAAAATTTCATTTGAAAAGGAACAGAACTCCCATCTTCTAATCTAGAAATTTAAAAAATTACCTTGTGGGTAATTATTATAATTCAATACTTTCCCTGTTGTGTAATTTCAGTACCCTGTTATGTAAATTCCCTGTAAGTAATTTCCTACCCTTTCAATACCCTGTAGTGTAATTTTATATTATCTTATGAAACATATTACATGAAATAACAAAACCAAATGTTTTAAAGCAAGAGAGTTTTTAACGAACTTTATTCGTTTTTCAATACTTCATTCTAAAATGAGGAGAATATTTTATCATAAATCAAAAAATATTACAATGAAAGCTTTAAATCTGAAAAGGTGCCATTTCTCCTTAAACCCCAAAAGTCTATTTCTGAAATGTCCTCCACTTTAACTAGTCAGTTTTTACTTCTTCATTTCTCATTTTACTGGAAAGAGAAAACAAATTTATTTCTTCCTTTTTAAGAAAAATATAGGAGACAATTGATATTTAAAAACGTATTCAAATCTAAATGATAGGAATAAATCTACTTTTTTAAAACTTTATTAGATGACTTAAAAATATTTTAAAAGGAGTAGAACTTCCACCTTCTAATCTAGATATTTAAAAAGTTATCTTGTGGGTAATTGTACTTCATTACTTTCCCTTGATGGAGAATTTTCATATTATTTTATAAAACATAGTACATGAAATGACAAAACGAAATGTTTTAAAACAAGAGCGTTTTTAACGAACTTCATTCTTTATTCAATACCTCATTCGAAAATGAGGAGAATATTTTATCATAAATCAAAAAATTTTGAAATGAAAGCTTTAAATTTGAAAAGGTACTATTTCTCCTTAAACACTAAAAGTCTATTTGTGAAATGCCCTCCACTTTAACTAGTCAGTTTTACCTTTTCATCTCTCCTTTTACTAGAAAGCGAAAACAAATTTCTTTCTTCCTCTTTATAATCAAAATATCGAAGACAATTGATATTTACAAACGTATTCAAATCTAAATGATAGAAATAAATCTCTGTTTTAAAAACTTTATTAGATGACTTATAAAAATCTCATTTTAAAAGGAGTAGAACTTCCAGCTTCTAATCTAGATGTTTAAAAAGTTATGTTGTGGGTAATTATAATTCATTACTTTCACGTGATATGTAATTTTTATGTTATTTTATAAAACACATTCCATAAAATGAAAAATCCAAATATTTTAAATCTAGAGCGTTTTTAAGGAACTTCATTCGTTATTCAATACTTCTAAAATGCTACTTCATAATATATCAAAAAATATTACAATGAAAGCTTTAAATTTGTAAAGGTACTATTACTCCTTAAACACCAAAAGTCTATTTGTGAAATGTCCTCCACTTTAACTAGTCAGTTTCTACTTCTTCATCTCTCCTTTTAGCGAAAGCGAAAACAAATTTCTTTCTTCCCCTTTAAGAAAAATATTGGAGACAATTGATCTTTTAATGAAATGAAGAAATTCTTTTTAAGGTAATCCAATTGATTGGGATTTTATTTTATTAGGTGGGTGGCAAATAAAAGCCCTTCAGCGTTCCATATTGGCTCAGCATGGGCAAAATGATGGTCGCTGGTCTCCTGCATCAAAAGTGCCCCAGACGGATGATTTTAGTTCCCAGTTACAAGCTCTATTGCTACAGGTAAGTCAGATGTAAAAAGTGCAAGTGATATCTAAGTGTTTCGTATCGTATGATTTAACCCCTTCACTGAACGGACGCGTCGACGGGGGTTCGACAGCGAATTCCTGTTCGAAAACGGACCTGTCGACCCCTTCTCGTTTGCACTCGTATAACTCGTATCGGACACTTTTGAGAAAAAAAAAATATTGCAAAGCGATAATAAATGAAAGAAACTAATTTGGAGTAACAGAACTCCTTTACCTTGCAGGGAAAATAATTTAAAAGTAGCCTGACAACTTTTAAACCGGCAACTCTAGTATGGTACGGTAAGTTCCGTCTGGAATTTAAGAAAAGGGTGACTGTTTTGAAAGGGAAAAAGGTGGGGAGGGTGGCCGGTGGATGGGTTAATGCACAGTTTTTTTAAAGACCGGCCAAAAAAACATTTTTTAATGTAAAAAACACAATTTAGAACGTTGTCTTGCCAAGAAAATTACAAAAATAATCAAAATTTTTATTGCAATTTTGGATTTTGATAACATTGCAGAAAATAGTGAATATTGTAATATTACACTCACATCGACTTTTTTTTATCTTACTTTTCGAATTCCCATTTCAGAATAAACATTATTATCAGTAAAATACTTATTTATACTTTTAAAACTTGAATAATAACAATACTAGTATTTATAAAATTAATCAAAATTTTCTTTTGTGTGATATATTTCGAAACAAGGTGCAGCACATAGCCCAACATTGCAACTATTACACATGTAACGACTCTCTTTTCTTTTCCTTTGCTATCTCTTTTAGCGCAACATACAGCGCAATATCTACAAAAGTACAACACCGCTTGAATTATCTCGAGTGTTCACAGTTTAGCGAGATCGAGTTAACTCGAGCATGCACGTTAAGGGGTTAATCTTACACTCATATTTATAAAAATTAAGCAGGAGAATACTAGATTATGTTTTATTACACGTGTTAGTATAATATTAGTATAATATTTTTGTATTGTGTTGAATTTTTACAGTGATTGTGAGATAAAAAACTATTATCAACTTAAGGGGTCATACGACTGTTAAATCGACAAAAATATTATATTTTTCAGAATAAAATATATGTGAAAAGGAATTAAGTTCTGAACATTTTAAAATAATCCGCATAATAAAAATTGCTATATTGAGAGGAGTTATGAATAAAAACTTCTCAGCGGTTTTTTAAAATTGGAAGAACTAAACGATAACTTCGACGTAGATAAGAAAACTTTGAATTATTATTCTAAATGAATTGAATGGGATTCTAAACTGCATTCACAGTATCGAGAGAGTTTTGAGGAGTATGAAGATTAACAAAAATTATTGAGCGTGTACCAGATAATCTCAACCAAAAAACAAACCATTTTTTACCTGCCTCATAGGGTACTTTACAATTCTGGAAAATTAAAAATTTTACTGATCCAGTCATATGACGGGCTATATGCTAGTTTGTAATATTAATGCTATATTTGTATCATATATAAATATAGGAATGTTCTCTAAGGGTGTAAACATTTAATAACTATGATTTGACCAGTCATTTCTTTGAGTCAATTAACATTGTAATGCATATTCCTATAATATTTCGGTTGAATGAGATGTTTAAATACTAATCATATAAAGTTAGGATTTAAATCTCGTTTCTTCAGAATCGATGAGATTTGATACATGCTTATTTTCTCTATTTTCGTTATAGAAAGTGTCTGACTAAGTACCTAACAGAGAACAAATATAAATATAAATAAGCAAATACAAATATATATACAATTATAAACACAAATATACAATTATAAACACAAATATTACATACGTACATACGTACATACAAATATACTCGCATTTGCTAGCGAGTATATATATTTAAAAAAATCATTATATTAAAAAAATTGGTTCCATAATAAAGCATAATGAATAGGATTTATTATATTTGAATGCTTTTGAAAATTTTACCGATTTTGTCATATGATGGGCTATAAGCTAGTTTCAATATAATGATGTTTTCTCTTAATTGAACAAAATTATAATATTTTTTGTTTTAAAAAGGTAATTACATACCAAAATTCCCCCTCCCAGAAAAAGGGGTAAAATTATAAACATGCTCTCAAAAATAATAAGTGCTTAAATTTTTATTTTTAGTTATATTTATATATTAGTTAGATACAATTTTACAAGTACGTTCTTCATTAAAAACTGAAAATTTAACATTTGTGTCAAAATATTTCTTATAAACATGCTCGCAAATTAGATTTTAACGAACAAAATAATCAAGTCATAAATATATGTTTTAAAAAAATAATTTTTATTATTTTTCTAAGTATCAATGGTTAGTTTATTAAAGAGATATGCAGCAGATTAGTACAAAAAATTGAAGACACTTTAGTACGAAATAAAAAAAAAAGTTAGGAAAAGTCGAGGTCTGAGATTTAAAAAAAAAAAATGTATGCTAGACTTTAAAATGTAACATCTGAATTTAAACTAACCCCATACAGAATTAGTTACCTCTTAGTTACAAACTCTATTTCTACAGGTAATTTAGATGTATTATGTACAGTATATCTAATTATGATTCAATTCATGAGTTAAATATATGGGAACACAGTTTGTATTATCTATTTAGTTTCTTACAGTGACTGGGAAATAATATTTTACACTTTAAACTATTTTTCCCTTTAAAACATTACTTCCAAATTTATGCGTTTCTCAGATAGTATGATTTTTACCTCCACTTAAAAGCTGTACTTCTGCAGATAAGTTAAATGTACTATGTGCAATATACAATAAAATTTTGACCTTAGTTAGACAACTGGGATATAAAATTCGGGAATATATTTTAGAGTTGAGTTAGTTTTATACAGTGATTGTTAAATGAAATAGTACCCTCAAACCTTTGTTTTATATGTTTTTTAAATTTTATATGTTTTATATTAAAATTTCCAAAATATCTTTTAGTGTTACACACGAGTTTCTTAATTGAATTTCTGAAAAGTAAAGACAATTATGTGCCTTTAAAATAATGTTCTAAACTATATTAAAAATATTTTTATTTAATAGAAGCCATGTATTTTATATATTTATTATCTTGTAAATCATCTCATACTTTTATGGAAAAATTGATTAATTATTTAAATGACAGGTTCTCTTAGTTAGATCCAAAATTTAATGATCGAGCGATAGACAACTGGTTAGGGTGCTAGCAATCGGTACCGGAGTTCGTTTGTTCGAATCCCACTGATGCATGGATGTTCGTAGCCGTTCGGAATACGCTTTCAACTGCAGGTCCTGGTATCATTAGCCCTCGTGTTGCAAAAAGTAGACCATAACACTCCAAATCAATAAAACCAAAATATAATGTTTAGGGTTTCCAATGTTAAAACTGAAATTGTTGCCGTGAATATGAACTTATATTTACTTCTAGTTTTTAGAATACAAACATGAAACCTCTACAGGGATATTTAGATATTCATGCATTACGCTTTTAACGTATTCCTCTCATAACTTTTTATTATCATCCAAGAACAAGTTCTTATAATCTACAGATAACCATTTTATTCCTAAATAATTGCTCCAATCAGTCAGATGCTTTAAATATTTCTCTATAATTCTCTATACGAAGAAGATGTACGAAGTGGCTGCTTTCTCCTTTAAGAGCACCAAATTATCGTAATTATGCAGAACTTTATAAGCATAAATAAGCAGCCGTATATGAAATCAAGAGTAGTTTCTAGAATACTAATTTAAAGAAAAACAGAGAAACATTTTCACTGACACGATTGCGTGCATGTTTGAGTTCGTGTTAGAGTAAATAAGTGCTTAAAATTGAAATGTAATATAAATTAAAATGTGAGTAGAAAGCGGAAATTCTTGCATGGAAATAATGAGTCACTTTTTAAATAATTGCTATAAAATGAAATGAATAGCAAGTACGTTCCATCTCTTATCCAGGCAGATAAGATAGAAGTTCTATGTCATATATTAAAACTATGAAATCGTCAAAATCTTTAGTTATTCGAGGAAATAATTTATATTTATAAAACTAATTTTTATGTCGCTTTTGATATGCTTACCCATGAGGAAAGAAATTATGAAGATATTTTTGAAGTTTTACAAAAAATAGAATTTCTCTACTTTGTATTAATGAGTGTGTTATTTAAAAGCTGAATTTTTCCTTTTCTATTTTCATGTAATTTTTTTCTCAATTTTTTAACAGATTTAATAAAATTGGTAAATTGCAGGTTCTTTTAGTTATTTGCAAAATAGAAGTGTTAGTGTTGCAGAGTGTTAAAACTGAAACTTTATCTTGCACATAAAGATATCTTCAATTTTCTTTTTTACACTTCAGACATGGAAACACTATACGGATATTCAAAACTTCATACATTACGCTTTAACAAATTCCATTCATAAGTTTTAATTCCCTAAGGACATGTTTTTATGAGTCTACAGATAACAGTTTTATACCTAAATAATTGCTTCAATCAGTGATATAGTGTAAATATTTCTCTGAAAGAAGAGTATGAATAAAGTACATTCTTTCTCGTTTAAAAATCACAAATTATCGTAATTATGCAGAACTTTATAAAAATGTATAAGCAGACGTAAATGAAATCAAACGTAGTTTCTGAAATACTAATTTAAAGAAAAATAGAACACTTTGTGACGATTACGTGCTTGTTCTTGTCCGTAAATAAGCTCTCAAAACTGAAATGTAATATAAATTAAAATGCGAGTAGTAAGCGGAAATTTTTGAAATAACGAGTCACTTCTTCAATAATTACTGTAAAATGAAATGAATAGCATCTACATTTCATCTTTTATCAATGCAGATAAGATAGAAGTTTTATGTCATATATTAAAATTATGAAATCATCCAAATCTTTAGTTATTTGAGAAATAATTTATATTTCTAAAACTTATTTTTATGTTGCTTTTGATATGCTTATCAATGAATAAAGAAAGTATGAAGATATTTTTTAAGTTTTACAAAAAATAGAATTTTTGTACTTTGTATTAAAAAGTTAAATTTTTCCTTTTCTATTTTCTTGTAATGTTTTTTTACAAATTTGATAAAACGTAAACTGCAGGTTCTCTTAGTTATTTGCAAAATAGAAGTTTTAGAGTTTCAGAGTGTTAAAACTGAAGATTTTCCTTGCATATAAACATATCTTCAATTTTCTTTTTTACACTTCAGACATGTAAACACTATACGGATATTCAAAACTTCATACATTACGCTTTAACAAATTCGATTCATAAGTTTTAATTCCTTAAGGGCATGTTTTTATGAGGCTACAGATAACAATTTTATTCCTAAATAATTGCTTCAATCAGTGATATAGCTTAAATATGTCACTGAAAGAAGAGTATGAATAAAGTATCTTCTTTCTCGTTTAAAAATCACAAATTATCGTAATTATGCAGAAATTCTTAAAAGTGAATAAGCAGACGTAAATGAAATCAACAGTAGTTTCTGAAATGCTAATTTAAAGAAAAACAGAACACTTTATCACGATTGCATGCTTGTTTTTGTCCGTAAATAAGCTCTTAAAATTGAAATGTAATATAAATTAAAATGCGAGTAGTAAGCGAAAATCTTTGAAATAATGAGTCACTTCTTCAATAATTACTGTAAAATGAAATGAATAGCATCTACGTTTCATCTCTTATCAATTCAGATAAGATAGAAGTTCTATGTCATATATTAAAATTATGAAATCGTCAAAATCTTTAGTTATTCGAGAAAATAATTTATATTTCTAAAACTTATTTTTATGTTGCTTTTGAGAGGCTTATCCATGAGTAAGGAAACTATGAAGATATTTTTTAAGTTTAAAAAAATAGAATTTCTCTACTTTGTATTAAAAAGTTGAATTTTTCCTTTTCTATTTTCGTTTAATTTTTTTTACAAATTTGAGTTTCAGAGTTTTAAAACTGAAGATTTACCTTTGTCATAAACATATCTTCAATTTTCTTTTTTACACTTCAGATATGGAAACACTATACGGATATTCAGTACTTCATACATTACGCTTTAACAAATTCGATTCATAAATTTTAATTCCCTAAGGGCATGTTTTTTTGAGTCTACAGATAACAATTTTATTCTTAAATAATTGCGTCAATCAGTGATAAAGTTGAAACTTTTCTCTGAAAGAAGAGTATGTATAAAATCTCTTCTCTCTCGTTTAAAAATCACAAATTATCGTAATTATGCAGAACTTTATAAGCATGAAGAAGCAGACGTAAATGAAATCAAGAGTAGTTTCTGAAATGCTAATTTAAAGAAAAACAGAACACTTTGTCACGATTGCGTGCTCGTTCTTGTCCGTCTTAGAGTAAATAAGCGCTTAAAATTGAAATGCAATATAAATTAAAATGCGAGTAGTAAGCGGAAATTTTTGCAAATAATGAGTCACTTCTTCAATAATTACTGTAAAATGAAATGAATAGCAAGTATACTTCATCTTTTATTAGTGCATATAATATAGAAGTTCTTAATCATATATTCAAACCATGAGATAGGCAAAATATTCAATCGCAGGAGGAAATAATTTATATTTACAAACATTATTTTATTTTGATTTTTGTATGTTTAGTCATGAATAAAGGAGTCATATAATTTTACTGATTAATAAATCTATTCTGCGAATAATATTAAGAGTATAATTTTAAATTTTCATTGTATTATTCATTTCTTGTAGCAGACAAATTGTTTTTCTAATTGTGATAAATTTTGCTTCATAATGTGTATTTAAATGATTAGTCTGTTATTCAAATGGTAATCCTGTTATATAATTAAATAAACGTCATGTGTTGTTTACATCAGATTTTATATTACATTTTACATGTTAAAATTTTACATGAGTTTCAAATGTTAATATATTTCAATGTATGGTATACCTAAATGAAAGTAAGTATTAAATATATTATATTGTTATTAACATAGTACCGGGTGACCGAGCTCCGCTCGGAGAAAACAGGTATCGAAGCTAACTCGAAGATTTAAATTTTCAATTGTGATTTATCAAAACAATACATGCCATAAGAAAATTTGTGAAACCATTAGTGAAAAGATAACCGGTTAAAGTGCACCATTGTAAACTATTCTAAACAAAGTTGTTTGGAAAGGGAACTATTCTATACAAAGGTAAAGTTTGAAAAGTCATAGAAAATAAAATGTAATTGATAACAAAAAATTTACAATTAAAGAAATGGTACAAAGTGAGCAGTGTAAAGATTGAAGTGTGTTGAATGGAGAAGCATTCTGACAATGACGGTATCTTCTAGTTGTCCATTTGCGGGTATAATTGAGTTGATCGCTTAATGTTCCAAAATTCCGGCTCCTTGAAGCATTTCATGTAGAGGTGCGTTCTGCATGTTGAAAATGTAGCTTGAAATCTGATGAATGTTGAAATGTCGAACTTTGTTGACGGTGATTTGAAATCGAAATCAGTTCCTTAATGCGTTCGTTGCCACCGACGCACTGGCTCGTCAGAGCGGCACCTCCTGGTATGCCGACGACGCACTAACGCGGCGACGGACTTTGATAAGTTATATGCTCTGTGTTTAGTGTGGCTTTGGAAATTGAACGGCGAGGTTGTTTCGGCACGTTAGTGAAGCATTATTTTTTAATTTTTTGTGGTTGGTTTTCAAAAATTTTTTGCATTATTTTTTTTTACTATATCGTTTATGTGTTATATACACTTTGCTACATTAATTTAATATTTAGAGTTGATAGAAAATAAAAATGGAAACCGATATCAAGGAATAAAGACAAATCAATAAAGACTTTTATTATTATTATTATTAATTCGTCAGAACTACAGCCAATCGATTCCTCGGAATAAAATTTAAAAATTTTAATTAAAAAAAAGTAAAATTCTATAAAGTGTAGGTATACTGAAGTAATACACAATTCTCTTAACTTGGGTATAAAAATTTTAGTTTTTGCTTGGTTTGGATGCAGGAGAAAAAAAGTTTGCCTTCACCGGGGTTCGAACCCGGCCCTATCTGTAGCGCCGAACTACGTGACCTTAGCGAGTCAAAACCAATGCCAATCGATTCCTCGTGACCAAAAACCCCAGATCCCCAAGTTTACTACAGTTTATTAATTCTGGGGCGATTTTCGACTTGACAACCATTCCTCGTATTATAGTATAGGATTAATTCTGTGTAGGGGTTAGAATAGAGGAATATTTATATACATGAGGATTTTGAGTTACATACACAGAGGCTGTTCGCACATATTTTAGACGATTTTGGTTAACAGTATTAAAAACTCATTTGTTGCAAAATAAATAACTGCAATTGTACTATGTTTTTAAAAGTCAAAATTATCATCTGCGGCTTGAGAGGTCTGTTTTTATTAAAAACAGCCTTTTTAACGAAGCAGTGGTTCGAAGGTTCATACTCCTTTATCCAAAAACGATATAAAGGTAATGGTTTTGTGATATCTAAAGCGTCGATAGGTAATATCGTCAAAAATAAAGGAAAAAAAAACCCTTCAAATTGGAGCCTTAAGTGGGACAAAAATTCCAAACAAGTATGAACGGAAAAAACGAACATCTTAGAGTATTGAAAAAGGTACATTGTTTAATGTTAAAAGAAAATCCCACTAGCCAAAGGCCAGTTGCAAAATCATTAAAATGCTAAGTGTCCACTGTAAACAAAGTGATAAACATTGATTTAAATCTTAAGCAAGCGAAAAAACGCAGTGTGCATCGTCTTTCTCTAAATCATATCGCTGACCGCAGGACACACTGCATAATTCTGTATGAAAAATATTTATCCAAAGAAAAATGAAAAATAATGTCACAATAGATGAATCATGGTGTATGTTGAAATGATTACAACAAAAAAGAGCCATTTATTGTAATAAAAGGGTAAAAATTAAGTACATGGTTCAAAGAATCGAAAGAAAGTTTTTCTAAGGGATTCATGATTGTTGATGGTTTTTCATATAATGGCAAGTTAAAAATAAAGAGAGTTAAAAGAAATGCCAAGATTAACTCCAAATACTATCAGGAACATATTTTACCGCCAATTTTTCTAAATGAAATACCATCGCTTTACCCGCAGTGCCAAAATTCACTGTAAATTTCCTAAAAGAAATGGAACAAAAAACCGGTATCAAGGCCCTTTACTGATATCTCTACTAAATCTCCCAATGGATTTTTGTGCTTTCGGTCTTTTAAAATCTGCAATATCCAAACGTCGTACCACAACCCTTACAGGACTCTGGAAAGCTGTTCTAGAGGAATGGGATAGAATACCTCTCTTGACACTTCAAAAGGCATTATTATCCTTGAAAATACGGTGTCGCAAGATAGTTCAGAATAAGGGTTATCAAATAGAACATTTCAAACACAAGAATTTTATGTAATTTAGTTTTGTGACCGCAATATACATCATCTAAAAATGTGTGAACAGCCTCTGTATATATACATATATATGTATATATACAGAGTATACATATATATGTATATATACACGGGTTATAATTAACGAAAATTTCATTGTTAAACAGACTTTAGTATTAAAGTGCTGAATAGAAATAACCTCTATCTGTACGTTTTCAAAATTAAACTGAACGACAAAATGATGACACATAATATGAAAAG
The DNA here is from genome assembly GCA_032207245.1 of Pardosa pseudoannulata. Taxonomy (NCBI): domain Eukaryota; kingdom Metazoa; phylum Arthropoda; class Arachnida; order Araneae; family Lycosidae; genus Pardosa; species Pardosa pseudoannulata. The sequence goes on from CM063503.1 coordinate 67,910,691, forward strand.
AACAGACTTTTATTGTAATAACAGGAAGACATATAAAATCTTATATTTAATTTATTTTAATTTTCTTACACATTTAGAGTAATGTGTTTCCTTAATAAATGTTGTCCTATCAATGATATTGATTCAATGTAATGCTACTTATTCTGTGACTTTTTTTCTCATTTTAAAACCTTCTTAGTTTTATAAGAAATGAAAGTTTCAAATGCTTTAAAACAATATTGAAAAAAGATGCAAATAAAAAAGCTCTTAGTTGAACGTGTTTTTTAATTCAATTTAATCTGAAAATTGGAGATAACATTTTCCGCATACATACTCAAAAAAAAAAGTTTTTCTTTATTATTGATGATAGCTCTTGATGAATTTCAAAAGTATTATAGTATACTTAACTTGGAAAATGTAGTGAAATTAAACAGTTGAAAAGACTATAAAAATTAAGCTGTTTTGCTTGTTTTTATATAGTAATAAAGGCATTAACTGGAAAAATTATTTAATATTATCTTGAAATAAAGTATCGCTAAATTGTTCATATTGTTATTGTAGTTATCGAAAGTCTTATGCAAATATTCGATACAAGTGTCATGTGTTTAAGTATGTGTCTCTTCAGTTAACGTTGGGGTAGCGCCTCGTCTTCCCACGACACAGGTCCAAGGTTCGATTCTCAGACTGGACAAGGTTGACTCAGCCTTTGATCCCTTCAGTCGGTACGAGAATTCCTTACGAAATCTAAATGATAGAAATAAATCTATTTTTTTTAAAACTAATAACCAGTCACCACGACAGCAACCATGACAGCTATAGAGGTGCAGCTAACTTACGAGAGGTCCGTCATGGTTCGAATCTTCATGAGATCAACCCCAGTAAAGAACAAGCACTACAGAGGCAAGAGATGACTTAAAAATTTCATTTTAAAAGGAGTAGAACTGCCACCTTCTAATCTTCGTGAAGCCTGTACACTCGTAAAGGAGAAGTATCCCTGGGGACTTCAGTGGGTAGACAAACTGAATATCTAGCATGCTTGAGAACTACACACTGGGTGTTCCGCCTAAGGTTGACCACCTAACCGGAACATATGCTTAGCACTATAAGGCCCTTGGTCTCTGATACGGAGATTGGCATTACTTTTCCTTGATGTGTAATTTTTATATTATTTTATGAAACATATTACATGAAATGATAAAACTAAATATTTTAAAGTAATTGCGTTTTTAGTTGATCCAAGGAGTTTAGTTTAGTTCTTCAGCTTTTAAGCCAACATACCAGAGAGAATAAAAACAGGAAATCATAGCCTTAGTTTCTAACTTCATTCGTTATTCAAAACTTCATTCTAAAAGGAGGAATAAATTCACTACGTGGATATATTTTATCACAAATAAAAAAATATTACAATGAAAGTTTTAAAACTGAAAAGGTACTTTTTCTCCTCAAACACCAAAAGTCTCACATTCTAAAAAGACTAAAAATTCTCTAAAAACACTTTAACAGGAGGAAATAATATATTTGGTCTTGCAATGAAATATTGCTAAATTGTTGCTTTTGCCATTGGGATTATCGAACGTCTTAGAAAAATATACTGCATACTTCTGAATTTTCAGTCAAGTCAACTAGCCAAAGACAGAAAGAGTAGTAGTTTCTAGCCATAGGTCCTTTCTACGTTCTCCTACGTTGTTATTGAGTTATCTGTATATATTTATGTAATTTTAATTGCTTTTTAGTCACAACGGGAATGTAATTTTACATTAAAATAATTAAGCCTCCGTAGGTTGGAGTCAATGTGAATTGAGTTAAGAAACAAATTTATTTCATCCTCTTTAAGAAAAATATCGGAGAAAATTGATATTTAAAAACGTAGTCAAATCTAAATTATAGAAATAAATCTATTTTTTTTAAACTTTATCAGATAACTTGTAAAAATTTCATTTTAAAAGGAGTAGAACTGCCAGCTTCTAATCTAGATATTTAAAAAGTTATCTTGTGGGTAATTGTACTTCATTACTTTCCCTTGATGGAGAATTTTTATATTATTTTATAAAACATATTAAATGAAATGACAAAACGAAATGTTTTAAAGTAAGAGCGTTTTTAACGAACTTCATTCATTATTCAATACTTCATTCGAAAATGAGGAGAATATTTTATCATAAATAAAAAACTTTGAAATGAAAGCTTTAAATTTGAAAAGGTACTATTTCTCCTTAAACACTAATAATAATTAAACACGTGATATGTAATTTTTATGTTATTTTATAAAAACACATTCCATAAAATGAAAAAAAAACCAAATATTTTAAAGCAAGAGCGTTTTATTGTTAACTAATCTGCTCAAAAATTTAATAAATTTTTAGAAATATATTTCAATGAAAGTGGGTAGTATTTCTAGATAAAATCTTAACACTTCTTGAATGTTTTACATATTAATTATTTTAGAAGGGTAATTATTCAAAATGTTCATGTGTATTTACCCCTTTTATACATAAGGTAATTATTTTTATCTATAGGATACCTTTTAGGATAAAACTTTGTTCTTATCGTAATTTTTAGCTGAAAATACAGTTAGAAAATATAATAATAGATAAAATAACCTTTTTCTGGTACAAAATATTTATAATAATTCTTTAATTAAAAAAAGATAGTATTTTGCTGTATGAAATATATTAATTTCAACTGTCATTCATTCTGTATTTTACAGAGTAAATTATCAATAAATTTCGAAGCACTTGAAGTGATTTAATTACTCACATACAAATCAATTTTTCAATCCCTTTAAAGCACTTATGAGTATTTACTAAAATATATATTGTGGTAATAGTTGTTTAAATTAGAAGGTGATGGATATTAAGTCAACTTCTTTCCTTTTTGTTTTAGTTATATTTTACAATTCAGTGAGATAAAAGTATAAAATTCACAGGCAAATGTTGTTAAGCTGAACGTTTACAGAAGTCTTACCGATCTCTACTCCATAAATATGTACATGCATGATGTTAAACCCACACAGTTTGCCACACAGTCGTGTTGAAGTCGAAAAGCTAAAGCAATCTATTTTCAAATTTTTACATTAAATGCAGTGATATATTTTATAATGCTACATATCTCTAAAAATATTCTCAAAAATATTTTCAAAATTTCTAAAAATATCCTAAAAACTTTTTCTCTAAAAACATTGCATAAGAAAACATCTATTTAAATAATTTTGATTTTGTTATTCGTTTTGCTTTGTTTCAAATACTTTCGAATTAGGGTGCACAATAAAACCTGCACGACGGTGATTGAATCTCCAGAAACTAAACTGAAATATTTATAGAAAAACTTGTCTTGCTGATGTTGGAAATCAAAAGTGCCCCAGACGGATGATTTTAGTTCCCAGTTACAAGGTTTAAATAGGACTAGCAATTGTAGGAAGATCGAATCTGATCATGGTTACATAATGTAGATAATTACAACTTTTTTTAAAAACTGCCTTTATGCAACAAATGGAAGATAAATCCCTTGATATTTTTGGAGAACTTAGCAATTTTTTTAAAAGTCTTAGCCAAATGCTTAGCAGTACCGACAGATAAATGACATAGTTTATTCTAATAGGACTAGCAATTGATGCAGTGCATAGTTTAACAACTTTACAAAAGTTTCTATATAACAAATTTTTTTAAAAACTTTCATTTTATGAACAAATGAAGAAAGAAAGGACACCAATTAATGCACTATGGATTGGAGAAGAAATGCTGAATAATATAGAAGTATGTTTATTACCTGTGGGAAGAACGTGGGACCCAAAATAAGAACATAAAAATGAGGCGTGATGTAAAATGGACCGGACAGAGTAGCCTAAATGACATAGGAAAAAGTACTGTATTGTAAAATCTATACAAAGATCTAGATTAACTTTAATCAAATTATTTAATCCTAATTTCAGTTTTTATGCAAAACTGTTCTCGTTAATTATCCATTTATCTTTTGTAGAAGATAATGTTGATAAGGCGGATAAGAACATTTTATTCTTTGCAGTCTAATGAGAGTGTATAATCTATGTGTTAAAGAGTTTGATATGTTGTTACAGTATTTCTCTCGTGCATTTATATGCTTGTTCAGTTTGAAGCTCTGAAATAATACTTTATTTAACGTACTTTGGGAGTAAGACCAAATACATAAAAATGGTAACAATGAGTATGTAAAATGGACCAGACAGAGTAGCCTAAATGACATAGGAAAAAGTACTGTATTCTAATATCTATACGCTTGTATCTAGTGTATATTAGGAGAAATTGTCAAATTATGATAAAAATAGTCTGATCAATTTGTTTTGTGATCATAACCTATCACGACCGAAAACAGCACTGAAGGTAAAGACAAATTTTCGTGGAAAGATAATCCGATAAGGTGCAAATAAACACATGGTTTTAGATAGATCAATTTGACAATGAGCGTCAGGATAATTGCCAATCTATTGTCTGGAAAAGAGTTATGTATGTTTTACAGTATTTCCTCTCGTGTGCACTTATATTATGTTTAGCAGTTTGAAAGTTTACTCTTAAGGATAAATAATACTATATTTAACGTACTTCTCTCTTACAGATAGAGAGCTACTGGAAAAATTCCGAAATGCGTCGGAGAAGAGTAGCAGAAGTTCGTGGACAGAGAGAAGTAATATCTCGAGATTTGAAGCTTTACGAAAATGTTCTGAAGAGTAATGGATTTAAAGTAGTGTTCCAAGATTCTTCTTTCGAAAATATGTCTGTAAATTTTTCTACCTCCCATTTTGGAAGAAAAAGTAAGTCTATTATATTTTCCTTAAGCATATAAAAATATTTTACGGCATGAAGATGAATTTTGGATTTTTACGGAGCTAACTATACAATAAAAATTAAAGTAAAAGGATAGTGATTTAATTGGTTTTAGTTATAAAATATCTTTTCAATTTAAAATTGTTTTGTTAGATGTTGCGCATGAAGTGTGATTATGTATCAAACAGCTTAATAAAGGACACAAAGTTGAAATCTGGGTTATTTTCATTAAGTTGTGCTCATTATATTTAGTTCACATAGAAAACTCACGCTAGAAAATAAATCTAAATACATGGTGCATAGTCCTCAACCGGTCTTTTTCTTCGATGGAAGTGTTCATAATTTTTGATTACAAACAAAACCCTTTTTGAGATAAGGTAATATTGTTAAAAAATTTTCACATATAAAATTTCAATGCTGAGAAAATTGTCAAGTCTAAAGTTTTATACGTCCTTACTTTCTTTATCATTATATTTAGTTCACATAGAAAACTCACGCTAGAAAATAAATCTAAATAATTCCACTATTTTGTGATAAAAATTGATAAATATATTTCAAATTAAACTTGCATGCTATCTTCTTTCGGAAGTAGGCTAATAAATTACAATAATTTGAGGCTGAAAACAGGTTGTAGTGTCCCTTTTGCGGCGAAAGAAAGAAAATAAGATTAAAAATTTATTTTATTGGAAAATACACTACTACAGTTCTATATCCACTTTACTATGGATACACGCTTATTTATAACCCAGTTTGAACCATAAAAAGGATGTTTCAATCTAATATCATCCGCGAATAACTGCGACTAATCTACTAACGGATTACAGAATGATGAAGAAAAAATCATGAAATTTTGAACTTAAATATTTTGGTCAGTTTTTTCACAGAGAAGAAAAATTTTTTGTAATACAATTCGGCATTCAATTTTTTCAGTTCATACTCTATCAAATATTTTATTAAAATATAAATACAAAAATAAAATTATTCATTCAGAACTAAACCGGAAATTGAAAAATCCAATATATTTAGTAAGAAAGCTGGAATTGAAGTAGCATATTTTTTAGTTGAACCTGAAAAGAAAATATTACTTTCTAAAATATTTATAAATTATTTGATTTACTGCCCCGAGCTTATGTAAATATCAGAAAATAATGTTGGATATTTATATATATATATACACTTAAATTATACAGTTATATCGTGTTCTCTTGAACCATTTTTACTAATCCTAAAATATTTCTCTTGCAGACTCATTAAATTGGTCAAGCGAAGAAAAACTCTCAAATAATGAATGGCTATTACTCCTATGCCTTACATTTTCTGATTCGTCGTGTCTCCCAAGTGACCAAATATCAAGTTTAAAAGAAAACCAAAAAGTAAAAAAACTAATCTACTTATTTCTCCTCATTTATTGGTATAATCAGAATAAATTATCGGCCTTATAAGGAACTGATCGTAATTTAAGGCTTGCATTTATTTCTTTTAATCACGCTATTGAAAAATTAAAAAACGTGTAGGATTTATTCGTTGATGGATCTATTTTACAAAATTTTGCTAGGTATATCTGAATATCAAATAACTGTAAGATGCATGAAACTTTTCTCCCCGGCAGTATTGGAAATTTAAACATTCGATTACTGTAATGATTTAGGGTTAACTCTAAAACACTTGGCTTATTTCCAATCGTGCCCAAGCCGTGATAAGCTCCGCTTTTCAACACGGCAAGTCTGTGCGCAAAGTAATTAATTGTTTCCTAGGATGAATAGGTCAGTAAATTCACATGTTTCTTTTCGTGGGTAATACAAATGTGCCTTGTTAAGGGTAAAAATTTTCCAGTTATTGATTGAAATGTCGTTACAAATCTTCTGTACAAAACTACTAACAGTAAATTGGTATTCAGGAGTAATTGATATCTATATTGAGACAGCGATGTGAACCAAGTTAGTGTGGAAAATAAGTAAGGCGCTGCCTTTTAGTATGGCGTTAGCCTGTTCAAACCATTATGTTACATGGATGTTCGTAAGCGTTTAGAATCTGCTTTATGCTGCAGGTCACAGTGTAAATACCCTTCATATCCAAAAAGAGACCTCTAAACCAAGTAGGTCATTTTGTGAAGATTATTGAGTATATATCTTGTATTGAGTATATAACAGCTTTTAAAAAGAACTTCAGATTTTTAACATTATTAATCATACTATTTATTTAAAAAGCTCGATTCCTTCTTCACTAATACCACCTTATTCATGTATGAAACATTTTAATAACTCTACCTTTTCTTAACTGGTCATAGAAATCTAAACATGCATTATACCAGACCCGTATAAAATATTTACCAATTGTCTGAAACAAAAAATCACCACAGCACATTAATTCCCAAACGCTGTTTAAACAATGTATTTATCATTTCACACAATAATTTTCTTGACCGATGTTAATATTGTTGGACGTGATCTTAGACGATAGATTTAAGAAAAGCTTTCAGATGGTCTATAGCTCACAGGTGATTAAAATCTGCCCCTGGAAAATTAATTACTTATTTGATCTTTGATTGGTGAACGGGCAGTACATATTATGTTTACATATTTGAAGATAATCATCAAACGATGACAATTTGTAATTGTTCTAAGTTAAATTAAACATAAATTTTAAGCTTTGCTGTTTTTTTCTTTAATGTCAACTACGAGAACAGAAATAGTTATTTTACTAATGCTTTTAAATTTAGCATGCTATGATATTTAAGTCGAGATATGTCTCAGATCAACAATTTATAGCTTTTTTTCTATGATAGTGAAATATTTTCATCAATTTATTTTGGTTCAGATTAACTTATGATAAGTGAAATGTAATAATCAATTGAATCCATTGCTCTTTCATCATGTGTAGGTTGACCTGTGATGAGGGAAAAGGAATCATAAACTGAATTCGTTGCATTTTCACTAACGTACTGATTGACCGGGTTTAATACACTCATAACTTCATACCAATATGTCACAATGAAGAATATATTTCTTTTTTAATTATTTATCACCTAAGTCATTTTCAACAGTTACCAGAACAACTTTCACCTGAGTAGCTGAAAATTGCTGAAAAGTCATAGCACTGAAAGGTTGAGAAATGACATCTTAAAGTACTAGTGAATCTCCAACTCTTTTTTACTGAAAAGATAATAGCTGTTATTGCGGGGTGCCAAAGAGAATATACAAAGGCAGAATTTTATACAGATAAAGCATAGAAAAGAATCACTTATTAAGAATTCGTGGCTGACGATCAAATTGAACTATATTAATTTTATATTATTTATGTGTATTATTCACTTATTAATGTACGATTTTTATATATTTAGAAAATACAAAAGCATAATTACAAAATTTTTATTCATGTAATAAATATTTTGATACAATGTGATATTTACTGAAAAATAGGTACAAAAGTTTCAACTTTTGTTCGTAGGTAAATATTTTTCCTGGATTAAGAAGTATCCTGTCCAGAAGAGGGGCCTTTTGCTCAACTATGACAATGGCCAAACAATTACCAGGTAAAGAATTCCAATATTTAATACAACCTACACAGAAATGTTCTTCAGACATATTTTTGCTTTTTTTCATTCTTAATTTTATTACTGTGAATTATGAATTTGAATAACTTACGATAATTTATGATTAATGGTACAAAATCTCCCTGTACAAATCAAGAACTTCTATATTAAAATTGTTATAAATAGATACCTAATAGGTCAATCCCAAAAGTAGCGAAAATACATAAATTGAATAGTCGTACTTACAAAGTAAAACAGTAAATAATACATCAAATCAAGCTTTGTTGACAGTGGTTGTATCATTCTTTGAACTCATTTTGCTAGACGTTCCGAAACCTTGTTAAGGCTTTTGGGATATCTTGGAGTATGTTAAAACGACATTCTTTCATGCCCTCCTTAAGCCGTGGTCACATGGGAGCTAGGTCTGGACTGTAGATAGGGAAGAACAGGTATGTGTTCTGGGGTTTAGGTACTATCCAATCATAACCTCCGAGGGATGATCCTGCTGCCATCGATCGATGGCCAGACACGGTTTACCTTTTCCAATATAAATGATGCCATCCTTGCCATTTGTCAATATAAATTCCGCAAATAATAATTTAGGCACTACCTACATTTTTTAATCTAGATACCAATTTTCCAAGAAAAAAGTATTCTTGCAAATTATAAGTGCCAGTGTGTGCTTTTCAATCTAGAGCTGTGCAATCCAGATGCACAGCTACTAGCAGAAAAATTCAGGCTCAGAAACTATCCCACAAAAACTAAAGATTAGTCTTTATTGCACACATACACACACATATATGTGTTTGTATATATATATATATATATATATATATATATATATATATAGAGAGAGACGGAGTGTCTCAAACATTTGAATACAGACTTCGAGGAGAGGTAGAGGACATCTTTAGAAATCATAATTATTTAGGAAAGTGTGGGAATAAATGAATAAGTGGTGAGATTTCTAAAATTCGGAACTTGTGATGTATCTTAGTATGAAATAAGGAGGATATCTAATGGAAGAACTGCATACTTTGCGTTATTTTAGATTTAATTAAAGTATGAGAAAAATGAGTCTCGAAACTTACAGCTTTTACAACATTGAACAGAGCAAGCTTACAACAGGATAACTGACTGCTCTTCTAAATAAATCGACTTACGGAAAGTTCAACTCCAAGATAAAAGTTTAATCCCGAGCAACTCATATAAGAAAATTTTCTACCTCTATTATTTTCATGTATGCATGAATGACAATTGGTATAACTTTAAACATTTTCTGTGATAATTTTACTTTTTCTTGTACTGTTTTCTTGTCTAGTAACGCTTGTTTACACCACTTTCTATTGTTGCCTATCCCGTTGTCTCTATCCCTATTTATCATGTTCATTCACATTTACCTATAATGTCTATAAACTGGAGGGAATATGCCGTACGGATTATTTGAAGCACATTAGTCGGCATATTACAATTGTGGTATTCTATACAACAAAAAATAAAGTTAACACATATATATGTGTTTTTGTAAATATTTAATAAAGTTAAATATATTACTTCTAGAACAGATGTTTTAAAATGGACCCCAGTAATAAGGACCCCTAAAAATTGTGTTGATCAAGGAATTCAATTATTCCAACGTTATTAAATCAAAACGAACTCTTACAGGAAGTACTCTTACAGGACATGTTTCTTTTCCAGAGCTTCGAAACGAATACATATCTCCATTGTGCTTCGTTCTTCCTAGACAATTTAGCCAACTAGTCCACGTTGCTCAAGCCCTCGGATATGCAGTTAAATGGACTGTAAAAACAACCTCAACTAATAAGATGGCACACAATGGTATGGACCCTGGACCTAAAGTTTTGGATCTGTTTGATGGTGGAGGTCGAGAACAGTTACAGAGGTAAAAAAAAAGAACTGTTTTAAAATATTCTGTATAATGTTAGCTTTCAACTAAATCTTCCTACGCATCTGTACTTTTATTAAGTAATAACTGGGTAATATTTTCTGAAGCCCCATGATGATGAAAAAAACATTTTTGACACCTGTCTATCCTTACGATCTATGCAGTTGGTATAAACTTCAAATTATAATGTACCTTAGACAGTATATTTTCATATTTTTCGAATTTCAATTATTCCCTTTTTTCACGCATTTATAGCTTCATATCGATACGCGTAGGATATCAACATCGCTTTGGTCGCCTTGACTTAATGAATAATTTCTGTCTTCTTCAAGTACCAGAATATCCAAGCATTAGTGTAAGAAATAACAAATAAATTGTTTAACATGACATAGATAACTTAATATTATATTCCTTCTGCGACTCTGACGAAGTGAACAGAAGATAACGCCAATAAAAGTATATTTTCATAATTTTCCCCGATAATATTTATCCTTGCTTAGGTGTCGAAAGATGGCCAAATGGGTAGGGCGCAGATGTTTGGAGTTCGGTATTTGAATTCCATAGCTAGCCACGATGTTGTATCAGTTCGGAATCGGTGCGAAGGTTGTTCTGAAATTTTTGAGATACACGCAGACTAGAATTTACAAAATAAAAATAACGACTGGATTTAAAAATACAAAGTATTTTACCACAGCAGACAAATTTTTATTGACTTACTTAAACTTGTTTATCTTAGAATAAATTTCAAACACAAGAGAAAATGTAGTTTAGGCGAGAACATTTTAGCGCTATGATTTTCTACGATTTTAAAGCAGGATTAAGTCAAGAATAATGCTTTCAACGGTTGCATTTGGAATTTGGTGATGAATCTCCAGCTCGTGCTATTGTATTCAGATGGTTTAAAGAATTTAGCAGTGGTCGCATTTTTTTTCAAGATGAAGAGCACACAGGAAAGCCGCCGTCGGCAGTAATCCCATATTATGTGTCTGCCATTCGAAAAATGTTAATGGATGATAATCGCTGTACCAATCAAATTATATAAAAAGAACTTAACATTGGATCCGCAGCCATACACAAAATTATTAAAGAAGAATTACATATGAAAGAAGTATTTTGCCGTTGGGTTCCCCATAATCTAACTGAACACCAAAAAGGGGAGCGTGTTAAAATCAGTAAAGAAACTCTCAAATTGCTAAATGATGCTGGCCACCGCATCATATAGCAATTGTAAAATTGTAACGGGTGATGAGAAGTACATACCATTTTTTGACGTTCCAACATTTCAAGAAAGCGAAGTATGGGTCTTTGAAGATGATTCTAAGCCGACAATGGTGAAAATACAACACGCACTGAAAAAAGTGATATACGCCGTTTTCTTCAGAAGTACGGGATTAGTCAAAGCCATCAAGTTGGAAAGACAGAAGACATTAACAGCAAACTGGCATACCTTTAAATGTCTTGCACAAATTCTACAAGAAGTAAAAGTTAAGGAACTAATTCTTCACCCTGATAATGCATTTTCACATACAGCCGGATTAAACAGTTGAGTTTCTTAAACAAAAACAAATTAAAGTGATAAAACATCCGCTGTATTCACATAATCTAGATATGTGTGATTTTTGGTTATTCTTTAATCTAAAAAAGAACTTACGTGGACGTCGTTTTCATTCAGAAGAAGAGATTGATCTGGCTATACATGCAATGTTTAGTCTATTCTAATAAATGAATGGCTTGAGGCATTTAATTTGTGGAAAATTCGTCTAAAAACTTTATTGATGCGGGAGGAGACTACTTTGAACACACCTAAAATTTTGTAAGTATAACTTTATAAATCTAGTTGTATCTCAAAAGTTTCAGAGTGACCCTCGTAATAAGGGAACACATCCCCTTTAAGCAATTTTATAGGGGATATTTTATCTTGTTTTTAGCCATATTATATCTTTTTTAATTGCTATCGTAAATACATGGGAATTTTAGCATTTGTTCTCTATTTTCTTAATTAGTTTGCTGGCTTTGCTTTGTTTTAAAAATAAGATTTTTTTAAAATAAAAAGTGAGAGCTTAATTAATAATTTTTTTTCTGACACATTATGCGCAGACTTAAACAACATAAATTGAGTTTCAGTAATAATTTGTTTTTTATTAGTAAATATTAATTATGAGATATAATTCTCGAGCAAATTAAACTTTTAAAAAGTATCATGAAACTTACAAGGGGATTTAATTTTAAAAACAATCTAGAAAAATGTTTAAAAATTATACTCCAAATACTATAAATAGTAAATAAAGTAAACAGAAACTAAAGAAGTAGCTAGAATTTCATTTTAAGTCTATAAAGTATTTAGCGAGCCGAGTAGCTCAGTCGGCAAAGGTAATTGGAGGGTTGCGGGTTCGGAGCCTAAGCCGGCCTAAGATCCGCCGTGTTCGCTATTACATAATTTACGCTAACGTAAATTATGTAGTTATGATAATTATCTCAGAAGGTAGAAAATATAGGGTCTGGTGGGGTAAAATGAGTATCTTTTATAATTTTCTTAACAGACACACCATAAATTTTAACAATTATATTTTAACTTTGTAATATATTTTTAGACACTTGTTGGCAGCATATGTTTTCCCTAAGAAATTTTACATTTTGCATCTGTGAACATAGTTTGTAAGTCAACGTTTGTCATAGTTTGTATAGTTTGTAAGAACCTTGTTTGTAAGCCAGGAATGCATTCTTCTTTATTAAGGTCTTAAAAACTTTCAGAAAAGTAATATTTTGTTTCTTTTATAGTCAATATTTTTTTAATAATCAACTGCAAGTGTTTTTGAACAACATATTTTCAAAAACCTAAAAGAAATATTTTAAATATTGTATGTTTAATGATTATTTTTGTATGATGGAGGAAAATGGGTATCGGTTAAGCTTAACAATTTGTTATAAAGTTCTAAATTTTTAATTTAATAATTTAAACCAGTGCTTCAATTTTAGTGTAATTAATATTGCATAGTATGTTTTCAACTTATTTGCTGTGGTATAGAGTAAATTAATACAATAATAGTAAAATTGAGCTTGTAAGCCAAAAATACATGTGCGTACATGGCTGTTTTGTACATCTGCCAGTAGAAATTTTCTTCCACCTTTCACTGTGTACAAAAATCTAAATTGATATGAAACTTGGACTAAGCGTTGACCACTTGGTGCATTATATCGCTCCAGAGAGTCAGAGCGGATCCATGATTCAATCTTTGAATCTTGGAGGGGGCATTTTCTCAAACAAGGGGAATACCTGGAAAAATCCATTCTTTTGATATTCGATAGTTACTTGACATATAAGACAGTAAAACAAGTGATGGACGATAAAATCCCGATTAACTGCCTACCATAAAATTAAAGCCATGCCGTGCAACCTTTAATATATTTGCCCCCATAAAATGTGCCTGGAGAAAAATCCTGAAGATATGGTACACGAAGAGCCATCTTCAAAGAGTGTCCAATTCTCTTGCCTGCTGAAACAGCTATTTGATACTGTGAAGCTTTCCTTCACAGTATCTTCCCTTAAACACAGAATAGTGTTAACTGAAAAAGATGGATAAATCACAGTAAACGGTGTTGCATAAACTTCAACAACAACTACTATGGAAGCTCTTTCTAGGCAAACATCCAGCTCAACCACTTCAAATTTTGCCATTTATTCTCCATATAAAGATTTTAAAAAGGCCATCCTTACAACAATTTCACCACTGCAGTTTGTGAGGAGAAAAAAAAGCCTTTGAAAATGCCAGACGAAAAAGAAAGCAGGTACAAACTAAGTCCGGAGAAGTGATGACTGTTTCTAATGTAGCAGATCAACTTAATAACGGTGGCCATTACGGTTTTCCAATATAAATTGTAATTATATCACATATAAATGTGTTTGTTACTTAAAATAAAGGTTTCATCAAATTTTGCATAATTAATAGCATTTTTTAATCAATACCCATTTTACCCCATCTACTACTCATTTTACTCCACCTCTGGGGTAAAATGGGTATAAAAAAAGAAGTAAAAATTATAAATATGCAATTTAATAAAAGGTATAAAACTTTTTTAACAATAATGATAATGAACCTATTGCATGAATACATCGAAAAAATTGATTGTTTAGATTTTTTAAGTGAAAAAGAGTGCTGAATGAGATATCACGGTTTTTTTTATCCATTTTACCCCACTATACCCTACAGATTGTGTAGAGACACATTGCAAAATAAAAGGTTTGATTGAGAATTAAGAACTTACACTAAAAAGCTGTTTAAACTCTTTTTCTAGTGAAAGTTAGTAAAAAAATTAAGTATGCTATTCATTTGTTGCTCTCATGGACAAGAATATTTGGTGAGCTGTTTGTACTGTAAGGTTGGAGAAACAGCTTTCTAAAATTTTCAAAAAATATTTTTATTCATAAATTTACTCAAAAAATATTATTGCATAGCTTTTATAAATATAGTATCATTTTTTTTTAAAATATAAAATTGATATGAATCTACGGTCTACTTTTTGCTACACAAAATCTAATAAGAACGGGACCTACTTCTTAAAGTCAATTCCGAACAGTTACAAACATCCATGCCACAGTGGTATTTGAAATCCCTAACTCCGGTACCAAAAAGCAGCACCCTATCCATTCATATAACATTCAGTATAAAATTTGAGGAACTTGTTTATATATTACAAATAGGATATCAAATAGATATTGAAAATAGGATGAGGAAAAATATGCTTACTGACAAAAATGATGTATACTTTTAAATTCAGGACAGAAAGTGTATTATTTTTATCCCTAAGCAAATATTCTCTTATTTGATTCAAAAATTGGAAAAGATTTCAGGCTCTATCCATTCATCCATCGTTCAGTATAAAATTTAAGGAACTTGTCTATATGATATCACAAATAGGATATCAAATGGATATTAAAAATAGGACCAGGAACAATATGCTTAGTGACAAAAATGTTGTATACTTTTACATTTAGGATAGAAAGTGTATTATTTTTATCCTTTACCAAATATTCTCTTAATTGATTCAAAAATTGAAAGAAATTTCAGGCCCTATCCCTTCATTCATCGTTTAGTATAAAAATTGAGGAACTTGTTTATATGATATCACAAACAGGATATTAAACGGATATTGAAAATAGGATCAGGAAAAATATGCTTACCGACAAAAATGTTGTATACTTTTAAATTCAGGATAAAAAGTGTATTATTTTTATCCCTAAGCAAATATTCTCTTATTTGATTCAAAAATTGGAAAAAAAATCAACAAAGTATTGATAAAAGTATTTACATATCTGAATATATATTTTCATGAACACTTATTCATGTAAAGTAGAAAGTAGAAAGTTATGGCAAAATTCAAACCGCTAATTACGAGATAATCAATTTTTTATTTGAAAACATTTGTTCAATACATTAAAGTTATATTGATTTAAAGTTTCATAAATATTCATGACACTAAAAAACAACTAATGCGAACGAGACATTGATTTTGAAAACTGTGAAGAAATTTCTTCACACATACACATAGTTTAACGTTAATTATTGACAATTCCCGTTTCCTGAAAATATCTAAAATTTTCATTACTCTTTGACATTCGAAGATAAGCAGGGCATTTCAAATAAAGTGTAATTGCTTCTTTACGGAAAGTAATTATATTTGGGAAGAGAATATTTGACAAGACCCCATTTTATTAACATTGTATGCTTCCGTGAGTAGGTTCATCACAACGCTTTTGATTTCTTTTACAGAAGCAGGATAATGATTGAAGCAATTTTTCAGATCACGAATGCCTCATTATCTTGATGATTTAAAAAGGCTAATCACGAAATATTGTAAAACAATAGAAAATTTACCAATTTCACAACATCATCGATTATTGAATTTTGCAAGAGTTCTGAAATCATCACGTATTTATTATTGGGCTCTTGAAAATAAAAACAAGAAGATACGTTCTTAAGCTAGAATAAATTTTGTCTAAGCTATTTTAAGGTTCAGGACTGAAGGAGAATGGTGTCAAAGCTTTCATCTCTTCTCAGAAATTCGAATCATATTCTTTTATCATATTAAAATGTAATAAAAAAATTTACACTATATGAATATATTTTAATGATTAATTTTACCTTAATGATTATTTTTACCAACAAAGTAAAGGTATGTTAGAAAATATCTTTATTGAAAAAAATAGGGCTTAAAAGGAAAGTATTTTTACAAAAAAATAAATTCTTAATTAAGAAATGCTGGAAAATAATTAATTGGAAATTTAATATAAAGAATATGCTATTTAAAATATTATTTTAAAAACAGTGTAACATTTAAAAAGGCTTTGAATACTTATAACAAATTAATACAATAATTTTTTAAAATATTACCTGTTTTCTTCTTCTTGGTTAATTATTTTAATCGTAAAAGTATGATGATACAATGATGCATAAATTGAAGGAGATAATTTGTGAAGATACCACTAAAAGTAAAAGACTTGAAATAAAAACACTCGCTAAGAAATGTTAGAGTAAGTATTTTCACTAAAAAGAAGTTATTCAGAAATTTAAATAATAATTACTGGAATAATATTCTTTCATTTTTATGACACCTATCGTAAATTAATGGAAAACTGTTAAAAAAAGTCATTCGCTTCCATCTTTGTGGTGCTTACTTTAAATAATATATATATTTTTGTGACTGCAATATACATCGTCTAAAAATATATATATATATATATATATATATATAACAAATTCAAAATAAAAGGATATTTTTATTGCTTGCATTTTAATTGCTAATTGCTTACTTAAACTCGAAAAATTATAACAAAACATGTGAATGCATATCAATTTTGAGATCAAAGAAATTCTACTAAGTTTTGAAAGTGGGTGTTATTTAATAAACTTCTGATATTCATCGAAGTTAAACTATAAAAAAATAACAAGTAATTTTTATTTATGGTAAAAACAATTCATGAAAACAATTTTTGTGTACATAATGATCATGATGATATATGTGTAAATATGTATCAGGATTTTGTACCCTTTAAAAAATTGTATATAATTTTACCTCATCAAAAATTATAGTATGATATTTTTTAAACATTAAAGAGACCATTCAAAAATTATGAAAGGAGCTCATGAAGTTTTCTTCTCAACTGCCTACAAACTTTCATTCCTTTTATAAGAATAATATTGCATTTTAATATTATACTGGTAGATTTGACCCTCTCCTCCTCTTCTTTTTCTTCTCCCGTGACTTTCTGGCAAGTTAAAAACTTTCCCTTTATTCTCTTTTACATTATTCTTTATCCCTCTTACATTTTATTATCTCCTCGATATTATACATTCTTCATTGCTAGCTCTTCAGCAATTTTCAAATAGCTTTCTTGAGAAATAGGCCCTAGAATTGGAAAATGTATCATAACTATTTCGTCAGACAACTGATTCTTAGATAATCCATTGTAATCAAGATTCTTAGAATGTAAGTTTCTTATTGTTTCATTCAGTTAAAACCATTAAAATCATATTTTAAGAAACATAATAGATTACAAAGTACTGAAAAGACAACTAAATTTTAGATTTCTCAGTTATAACTGATCTTTTGCCTATATTAGAGTTGATGAAATTTTTTGATATCTAAACCTAATGTTATTTTATGCTTTAAAATTTTACTTTTATTTGTGCCATCGATGTCGTTTTTCAGTTAGTATATTTCTGCAAAGCAGTTGTTATATTTACTTAGAAATATATCTCAATATATCATGCATGTATTTCTACAGTAATATAAGTGAAAAACATTCAGTAAGATATCACCTTGATAAAACTGAACAAACAGTCCTGTCTCAACCCTCGAAATTTTATCAAATCAGCTTCAAATATCATTCACAAGAGCCTCGTTGTGGATGATATTTGAAGCCTTCTTTTTGTGTCGTTTTCTGGTTTAGGAACCTCAATATTGACTCAGCAAAATTGCCAACATTAAATTGAATACAATAAATAATTTATAATTTAATATTAAATAATTATTTTTACAACATTTTTCGTCTGTAAATATTGGCGAAATTATCAATTATTTTCCTTCAAGGCATGGAACATTTTTATAATGTACTCCAAAGTTAAAATTTGACTGAGTTACTTTAGAAATACACGTACGATAAATTTCTTAGAATAACTATAATTTAAAGAAAAGTTTTCTGTATTTTATCCATTCCAGATTATCCAATCAAAAAGTAGTAGTGCAGCAACTGCAAGATAATCCATTGATTGTCTTTGATCAGCCAGTGAGCGTCAGAGTCTATGTCTTAGTAACATCAATAGCACCATTGCGCGCATACGTCCATAACGAAGGCTTAGTGTTTCACAGACAAGGGCCAGAAAACAATTTCAAAAAGGTAAGTTTATCTGTTGTTCAGCTATGTAACTCGATTGGAAGGTAATTCTCTCGTTCAGCTAAATCCCTTATTACATTCCTGATTTAAGTGATGAAAATTAACTTCAACATCGCTTATACATCTAGATCTTACATGTAACCTCAAATTTGAATTAATTCTCAAGATAAATTAGTAGCACAAGATGGATATGCGGTTAATTCAGACTTTTTAAAAAACTGAATTCAAGAGAACAACATTTTATTTAATTTCAATGACACTGCTTATATCTAGAATCTATTCCTTATACCCAGATTCGCATTTAATTTAGTTTTCAATAATATTTGGTAGAAGAAAAATAAAATATTGTCAAAGAAATGAATATAAGACAAAATGTTAAACTCAATGATTTTTCTTATAAACCTTATATGAGGCTTTTCATTTGATTGAGTCCTCGGCAACAGAGACAGTAGTGCTCCAGACCAACCAACTATTGATAACAGTTTGTAGCACAAATGTTCAAGTCTCGCATTTGACAAAGAACTGAAAATATACAGGTCAATCGACATTTTCTGTATTTTTGTATTCTACCAATACTACTGGAAAATAAATGAACAGGCAAGAGTCCAGCTTTTTATCTTAATTATGAATAATTTATCTTACAATAAGTTAATAACAAAAAGAATATATTAGAGTTATCAATCGTTACTTTTTATCCGAAGCATAAATCCTTACCTTTTATCTGAGGTATAAATCATTACTAAGATGGAACTTCTTTATCGTTGAACCAACTATTATAGGTAAGTGGCATGCTATCATTCCTCATTTTAGCAGTAGGATTCTAGTCCATAATTATTTTTCCGATAAAATATTCGTTGTTGGCAACTCTTTCCTTTGATAACTTTAATAGTTTTTAAGTATTTTTAAGCATATTCAAGTACTTAATTTCATTAAGGTCAAGTGCTTATAAAAGGGTTATTGCAGAGAGAAATTTCTTGGCAGATTTCATAGTGTCACCGAGTGTTCTATTTGTATAAAGGTGCATTCAACCTGGAAAATATTCTGATACCTAACTATAAACTTCTCTCTTAGAATTGTCACTTATTGCTTTTGGCACTTTATACCTTATACGATAGGAAACCTTCTGAGACATCTACCATAGATAACAGACCATGTCATAACTTTTGTCGAATGCTTAACTGCTTAAATCACACATATTATCCGTAGTTTATCACCTGGTCTTCATTTTACATTATGAATTTTATGGAACAGAATCTTGAAAGTACATTTTTCGCTGAAGCAAAATTGGTCAGATACTGAACTCGGCTATAAACTCGAACTTTTTGTATTAAAATCTTAAAGAAAATGTCCAATAAATAAAATACAGTAGTAACATTGATACTCTAACAAATTTATGAACGTGTCATAAACTTGGGGATAACAAAGCTCACTGATATTTAAGAAAGAAGGACTAAAATATTTATTCATTTTGTAACTTAAATTTAGCATAACGCGGTGTATGAAAATGATGTTATCAGACATCGCACTCCTTTAAAGATATTAAGATTTATGTGTACTGGTACTGGCTTCTTCAACGAATCAAGCAATTGCCATAAATTTTATTTTATAACATATAGATAAATTTTTCGTGAAAAGGAAACATTGCAAAAGAATGCTTGGACAAAAGGAAACAAAAGTATCACAAGGTTTGATCTCATATATCTTACAAACTGAAAATTTTACTAATTTAATGAGGAGCATTTGGCTGTATAACTCCAGAAGAGCTCATATGATATGTTAAAACTAAATGAGCTGTTTAAAATTTGAAAACACACATACATCAGTATGCTTTCGTGAGTTAAGGAAAAAGTATTTTCGACTAAAACCATATTGAAAGCCCGCACTTTCACACTTTAAATACATTAACTTTTATTAAACTTTCTGGTAGAGATAAAAAAATGTTTTTCGTAAAGTAGATGGCATCATTTATAATTTGAATTCCTTTGTAGTAACAGAAAGTTATAATTAAAATTTCTCCTATATTAATCAACCAACAAATGAATGTTCACTGGGTAGACTAGACACTAAAAATTGTATATGTGCTATACTAAAACTGAGCGAAAAATTTGAAATTTATTCTTGGAAATGTCTTTCAAAATACCAGGTTTTATGTTTATAAGAGTAATTTCCGATAGAGAGCTTATCAAATCATATAAAAGATAATGAAACACTAGTTGGCCAGAGTTAAAAAGAAGACAGCTCGTTTTGGAACAATATCTTCTACTGTTTCATCACACGGTGGTTGCATAATGCTGATTCTAAACTTCATAGTCCTTCTAAAATTAATGTAAACAAACTGTCACGTTTAACCCGTACAGGAGCAGGTAGGAGCTTTGAGCATGGGCAAGACTCCTGCCCCCTCCCCAAAGCACTACTCACTGTATTCCCAACAGGCTTGTAACAGGGATCATTTCCAGATCGCGATCCCTAATGTAGTTGTATTATATTTATTTCTGCTTTATTATTATTATTATTATTATTCCTCATTTTTTATATTATTATTATTTTTTTACTTCTTAATTCCTTTCTTTTTTTATGCAATTTGTAATTTTCATTGCTTTTGTTTAAATCCACTCAAGAGCCAAAACAATAAGACCACCCCTAAATTTTACAATGAACTCGCCTGGATGAAGTGGAAAGCATGTGATCAGGATGAAGTGGTATTTAACTGCTGTTGGAGAGTCTGAAGAATCATTCTTTCCCTTACTTATTTATGTATGTAATGGGAAAATCTGCGGATCTAAGCGATTTTGATAGAGGGCAGATTGTAATGGCTCGAAGGTTCGAAACAAGTATTTCTGAAACTGCCCGACTCGTGGGTTGTTCGCGATCTACAGTTGTTAGTACTTATGTAAAGTGGATGAATGACGGTGAAACTAGCAGTAGACGACATGGTGTTGGACGTCCACAGGCTATCAAAGAAAAAGATCGTTGGTTTGGTTTGGTTTGGTTTGGTTTGGAGCACTACGGTCTACTGTTTTGCACACGAGGGCTAATGAGACCGGGACCTACTGCTTAAAGCCGATTCCGAACGGTTACGAACATCCATGCCATAGTGGGATTCGAACCCACGAACTCCGGTACCGACGATCAGCGCTCTAACCAATCGGCCAGTGTTCGGCGAAAAAAGATCGTTGGAGACTGTATCGCATGGTGAAGCAAAATTGGAATCAGTAGTGGTTCAGCTGACAACCCAATAGAATGCAGGGTCATGTAGAATAGTATCGGAGTACACTGTTCAGAGCACAATGTTGGATATGGGGCTAGGCAGCAAACGTCCCACTCGTGGGCGTTTGCTGACCAAGCGTCATCGCCAACTGCGAATACTCTGGGCCCGAAAACATTGCCTCTGGTCCATGGATCAATGGGAGAGAGTTGCTTGGTCATATGAATCACGGTTTGTCATTCATCACGCCGATGACCATGTCAGGATACGCCGTCTTCCAGGCGAACAGTTGCTCCCTCGATGTACAGTACGTCATATACAGGTTAGTGGCGGCGGTATTATGCTTTGGGGGACGTTATCTTGGATCTTTGAGACCCGTTGTTGTGGTAAATCAGACCATGAATGCTACAGGGTATCTGACCATCAGTGCGGACCATTTGCACCCTTACATGGCCTCTGTTTTTCCAACTGGAAATAGAATGTTTCAACAGGACAACGCCCCGTGTCACAAGGCTAAACTTGTTTTGGAGTGGTTCTAAGAACAGGAGACTGAATTCCAGTTAATGTCTTGGCCACCTAACTCACCGGATCTCAATCCAATAAACCACATTTGGGATGTCCTGGGACGGCATCTCAGAGTTCAAAGACCACCAATTCGCAATATCTCGGATTTGCGTAACCGTTGCTTAATCATCTGGTACAATCTGTCTCTGGCTATCTACCAAGGACTTGTGCCATCCATGCCAAGGCTGGTTGAAGCTGTGTTACGCTCCAAAGGTGGGACAACTTGTTATTGACAGGTGGTCATAATGTTTTGGCTCTTGAGTGTAAAGTTAATCGCTATGGGTAAAAGCCGGATGGGCGATTTGTGTTCTCGGGGTTGCGCTCAATACCTAGGCCACCCGTACGGGAGGTTGGCTGCAACCCGCAGGGTGTTACATGATTCTAAAATTCAGAGAACTTCCATGCCAGCAATGGGAATCAAACCACATATTCCGGTAGCAACCCTCTACCATTCAGCTATCGATCGGAAGAGAGAGAGAAAGCTGAAAACACTTTAGTTACACAAACAGGTGCAATTTATAGAAAATCTATTAAAATAAAGAAGTTGTTAATCGTGTGGTTCGTTTAAAGAAAATGTTGTAAAATGTTGTAAATGTTTTAGTAAATGTTTTCAATCATAGAGTCTGAATTGGAATGGATAAACTGCTAATAGAATAAATGTAAGACTATTCATACCGTTTACTTGAGACTAACTATCAACATCCGTATCAAAAGTCACGATTTTGCAATTTCGGAAATATCTTGGCTATTAGTCGAATGAGGTATGCTTTAACAAAAGTTGCTCTGTTTGGATATTTTTGTTTTAAACTATCCTTCCTTGTATTAAGTCCTCTAGTATGGATCTTTAGCAGTGTGCTATTTTTTGCATTTTTAGTAAGAAATTTTAGAAGGTGTGGACAAATTGTAGTAGCACTCGACAATTAAAGCTGATTTTAAATGGCCATGGCTTTACAAACAGACAGAGTGATTCCAACCAATACTGCTTAACACATTATGTGCGGGTACATTTCGCAGAGGAATTGTACTGGGAGCGGGTGTTTTCCGCGTAAATTTAGTTACAGTTGTACATGTTGTAGAAATTTAGTACATGTTGTTACAGTAACCCGTACCAGTACGTGTACCGCCCTCAAGTATGTCAGAAACCGTACTAATACCTGTCCCGCATACAACGTGCCCATTAATTGGGAAATTATTCTTCATTTCTTGAAAATAAAATGTTTTTGAAAGGATTCTTTTAGTCTACATTTTGTGTAGCTCCATAAAATAATGGTTTTACTACATTTAGGAAAAAGTTTACCTACCGGCTGTTGAAAATGCGGAAATTTAAAATATAAGCACCTTTATAATTTTTTAATGACAACGAAAAGTGAAATTAATAAATATCATGTTTATGATACAGGTACAATAACAAACAGCATTTTGCATAATGCGCAAACCTTTACTAGAGATATTCGACTGGTTTCACAGAAGTCTTTTTCAATCCTCACACATTCTTATTACAATTCGGTAAAAATTTCATACTTTCCATACATACTTGCAAGATAAAATTTTGGGATGGTAGATAATACGCATACTAATATAGGCTTTTGTGTTCTCATCACAATTGGAGGATACATAATAAGGATAAAATGTTATTTAGATGTTTTACACATCAAATTTATTTATTTTTGTTTAACTTACTGGTCATAAGTAGTTACAGGGACACATTTGTTTTTAAACTGGCACTATTTAGAACCACATATTTCTTGTTCTAAGTACGGAAATGGCACCATACTAATGGAGACTAATGATATTTCAGAAAGTAAGGTACCTTGCTTATTCACATGCGTTGGCTCCCTTCCGCTGAAAAGATGCTTAGAAGCTGTCTATATGTTTTATAGCCCCCATTACTGTGGCTATTTTCGTATACGAAAGCATGAATTTACATTTTGCTTTTATACACTTGTTTTATGATAATTCTCCATTATCTAAGCTGCAACAACGTCATAAATGACCCTATTGATGATTTTTTAGAATAGCATTTTCTTTCACGGAAATCTGCTGTTGTTGATTATCCCCCTGGTGTAGAAAACCTACACCAGGTTCAATAGATCCCGACACAATATGCGACTGGCCCATCGCTAAGGATAATATACAGATGCACTTCGAACCACGAGGGCTATAAACTGACTAAATCTTATGAAGGGTTTTTCTCTTTTTTGATTAGCACCAGTAGGGTTAAAGGACGACTTTGCTCAAGTAGGTGAACCAGGGATCTAGTAGAATCCCCAGACTTGGGCCGCCACCTCCTGAGGTATCGTTCGGGTGCTTCACGTAAACCTACTTCCTGTTTCAACTTTTGACTCCCTACCATGTTTGGTGACATTTTGGTTAGATAGAACTACAGGTATTCTGAATTATGTCAGTTTAAAGAAAATCATACATATATGCTTTAAAATGTATTGAATCCTCGTAATGTAAAAGTAAGAATACTCTTGTTTAAGGGTTCAAACTAACGTAGGGGACTAGAATTAATAAAAAAGCTAAAAAAAGGAATGAGTAACTTCGAAATTAGTAACAGACATACTACTGTATGCTTTCACGATTGCTACAATATGATGAACAGCTACAACATAGAGCCTGCGTGCTTCAGATATCAAGTTTGTTAACATATTAAATTTACTGGTATAAAAAAGTAATGTAATATCAAACTACATAGAATCTTTTTAAACTTTGATGCTTTTTTGTATATAAACTTTATAAAAATTACCAAGTAGCATACTGCATAATAGTTTAGTAACTAGATAGGCAGAAAAAAGGCACATATGCTATAAACTAGATGCACTAATAGATTGTCTGAAAGTGGTGCTTATATTGAAATGTTGTATATCGAATAAAATTTGAAATTTAACCTAGGACAAGGAATAAAAATAGCATATTTTCCATGTATAATTGCTATAGAGAGTGTATTGAATCATGGTAAAAATTTAGACATGACTGACTCATGTTCCTGGTTATGTACAATCAAGTTAGGTGGCTTAGTGCCGGAAACTGCCTCAAGAGATTTTTCGAGTTGAGAAAAGAAATCCCTCTTTTCCTTCACCAGTTTTCTCCGTCAGAAAACTTTGAACAAGAACTATTAAGCATGGATTTTTCACGTCACCTGGCATTTCTAACTGATATTTCTGACCTCCTCAACGATGTGAACTTAAAACTACATGGAAGAGGCCAACTGGTGTCTAACCTAATGGTACACATCAATGGGTTCAGAAACAAGCTGAACAAAAACTTATCTCACTTCGCCAGCTGCAGTCGTTTGGCGTCAGAGTGCGAGGAAGTGCTGGATTTTTCTGAATTTTACTCTCAGTTGCAGACTATTATTGAGGGATTCTACACGAGATTTTCAGATTTTGAAAGCGTCAAGATGACGAAACTCTGTTTAGTAACCAAGTCACAGCAAGCATTGAAGAACAATCGGCCAACCCACAATTAGAGCTCTGTGAACTCCATGCTGACCCGTTCTTTCAAACAAGAACCGAAAGAGAAATACCGATTTCTTCAAGTTGCTGCCAACTGAACGGTTTCCAAATCTGCGTGACCTAAGACTGAAAATAACTTCCATGTTTGGGAGCACATATTTATGCGAAAGTGCTTTTTAGGCGATGAAGTTTATCAAGAATCGGCACAGGAGCTCACTGTCCGTCAGTTCATTGTTAAACCTTCTTTGGCTGGCAATGTGAAACATCGATGTTGACATTCCTGCCCTTGTAACAAAAGCTGATCGGCCCCAGTTTTCACATTAAAATGTAAGCAAATTGTTTTATAATCCTTCTGTTCCATTGTTTTACAATTAATAATTCAACTATTAATTGTTATTGTATAAGAGGTAAGAGGTTATTGTTTAACTTTTTCAAACTGCGGACCGCCAGGTGATCAGTGACCGTGGGCTCTTTGCAGTTGGACAGTCCTGGACATGAGGAAGCTAAAAATAAATCATTAGTTGTGCACATTCTGCGCATTAGTTTAGTAACTATATATACACAAAAATGGCACATGTACAATGAACTAGATGCACAAACAGATTGATTCTGAAAGTGGTGTCTAATATTGAAATGTTGTATATCGAATAAAATTTGAAATTTAGCCTAGGACAAGGAATAAAAATAGCATATTTTCCATGTACGATTGCTGTAGAGATTGTATTGAATCATGGTAAAAATTTAGACATGAGAAAGCTAAAAGTAAGAAGAAAAGAATCTGATTTTATAGAAACAGATACAAATTATTCAGAATTTCAGGAATTGCTATTCGTATGGAATAATTTCGTTTACACTGATACATTAAATATTTTGCAACAGAAAATATAAATGGACCTGGATACATTATTTAAAGCTTATTTCCAAATAGCTACGCCTATTCATGTCATTAATGGGACACTAACAACGACCTCCGCATCAAAAGTCATAAAATTACGAATACTTTTGTTTATTTGATGCTAGTATCACGAAGTACAATTTGATAAGAGCTATACGGTATTGTTTGCTTTAAATTTCCTTATGTATTCCTACACTAAGGTCTCTATCGGACATTTTAGTAATTTGGTCAGGATTGTGTGGTTTGGAGCGCTATAATCTACATTTTGGAAACATAAGGGTTAAAGAGACCGACACCTACTTCTTATAGCCGATTTCGAAAGTCTACGTGCATCTATGTCACTGTGGAATTTGAAGCTACGAACTCCGTTTCCAAAGATAAGTGCCGTAACGTTCGGCCATCGATCAGCTAGCACTTTGGTCACGTTTATAATATTATAATGTAACTTTGTAACACTAGAACTAATTATATTAAAACGAATTCAGTGAAGCTGAATGATCATTTCAGCCATCAGAGTACTCAGCCCACATGCAATTCAATACCAAAGAATTACACTATATCATTTTTATAATTATTCATCATTTATTAAAGATATTTATTTTGTGAAAAGATTTTTGAGCACATATGATATAGTAGTCCATATATTAATTTCAGTGTCAATTTTACGTCAGATTTTAGCTATGTGTTATTGTAAATACAGAAAGTTTAAACATAACCATTATTTTAAATTTTACATTCAGGAGGAGAAATGCATTTCATATGTGTTGGGCTAAAATATAATAGTTAAATATTAAAAAGCCTTACAGGAAAGGATTCTAAGTAAAAAGCTGTATCCAATTAGATATACAGGATTAGTTTTAACGCATGGTTTAAACTCAAGGTTGTTAAAAAATAAGAAATCACCTGCTATGATAAAAGAACGTTAATTAAGTTGATCCAACACATTATTAAACTCGAGATATAATAAGATAGTCTAAAATTTGATATAACGCATATTACTGTATGCTCTCACGACTCTATTCTGAACATGTGTGCTAGATATACTTCACTCGCGTGCTTTACAACTTAAGTTTATAAACATTTATAAATTTTTCTGGTATGAAATCATAATGATAATTTTAAGTTGTTACAATACCCTTTAATTCTGTGAAAGACACCAAAAATTGTATATGTTCTATACACGATATGAGCTAAAATAATCTTTAGAACACAGTCCAAAGTGGAACCTACATTTGTAGTGTTCAGCGTAAAAAAGCGCTTAGTATAGGACATGCAGCCTTGAAAATCACCAAGAGAAAATTAAAATACGAAATTTCATATTTATTAAAATATAGCAATTGCAATAGATTGCAGAGGTGCATATTCAGCGACTTATTCCCACTGGAAAAAGTATCTGTACAGTCATTAAAATTTAGGTAAAATAATATAATAGTAAAATGACGAGTTATATTTTCTGTTAATATTTTATTGTAATAAGGGCGAATCTGTTGCTAAATGCATGCTTTAAAATAAATACCTTATATTAAAACATGTTACTCAGAAATAAAAAATACCATAATTTCGCACGTATTGTCCGCTGACTATCTGTGTTTAAAAAGCAAATTTCTTCAGTGCGAATTATCTGACAGTGCGGACTATCTGCTGGTTATTCATTGCTTAAATCCTCAAAATCGGAAGAAGGGGGAGGGAAAACACGTTGCTCGAACTGCCGATGTTCCCCTTAGATTTTTTGAAGCGCTAAAATCTACTTTTTGCAACACGACGGCTAATGAGACCGGGACCTACTGCTTAAAACCAAATCCGAACGGCTACGAACTTCCATGTCATAGTGGGACTCGAACCCACGAACTTCGGTTCCGAAGGCCAGCACCCTAACCATTCGGCCATCTTTCGGCCTGCTGATGATCAAATGTACACAAAAGCAAGAGTTAGGAGATGCCAAGAAAACATCGTATCGTACCGGTAATAAACCATAAAAACAACAACCCATAAAGCATAACAAATCAGTATTAGCAAGTAGAGCAATCTTAAATTTTGTTCTGGACTAGGGGAAAATATCGATAGTCACTATTTAGAGCTCCGATTGACAAAACCGAGTGAATGGTTTGGTTTGGTTTGGAGTGCTACGGTCTACTTTTTGCAACACGAGGGTTATGAGACCGGGACCTACAGCTTAAAGCCGATTCCGAACGGCTACGAACACCCATGCCACATTGGTATTCGAATCCACGAACTACGGTACCGAAGGCCAGCACCCTAACCAATCAGACATCGTTCAGCCAGAGTGGATGGGTTCAAGATCGAAGGTCATTTCACCACGAAGATCACTCGTAACATAGTATATTGTTTTCAAAGTTTCTGCTTAAAACCAAATCCGAACGGCTACGAACTTCCATGTCATAGTGGGACTCGAACCCACGAACTTCGGTTCCGAAGGCCAGCACCCTAACCATTCGGCCATCTTTCGGCCTGCTGATGATCAAATGTACACAAAAGCAAGAGTTAGGAGATGCCAAGAAAACATCGTATCGTACCGGTAATAAACCATAAAAACAACAACCCATAAAGCATAACAAATCAGTATTAGCAAGTAGAGCAATCTTAAATTTTGTTCTGGACTAGGGGAAAATATCGATAGTCACTATTTAGAGCTCCGATTGACAAAACCGAGTGAATGGTTTGGTTTGGTTTGGAGTGCTACGGTCTAGTTTTTGCAACACGAGGGATAACCCTCTAAGCGGTTTGCACGTACAATTCCGCCAGCTGTCACAGACAATTTTCGACCCCCAAAAACGTTCCAAAAATAGATGTATTGTACATTTCTGACAGTGCTTTCATCCATGAAATTATGAGGTAGGAGGGTCAGGTCGATTGTTTAGAAACTTTACCCCTCTTTGACTGACATTTATTGAGGGATGCACCCCTACTCTCTGAGGAACAAAGGCGCTGATAACTTCTCATGGCTTTGTCAATCTCTATTTCGAAGTATTTCGTTTGCAGTAACATATATATCTCTAATTGAACCACTGAAATATCTTGGATGACTTTAGTAAAAATATATAAATAATTCTCAAAAAAATATATTCGACTTTTAGAATATATTATTTTTTTATGTGATGATCTTCGACACTTGACGAGCTTTATGTGTATTAAAAATTAACAATCAATAATGTCTATTTATATATCTATTTATAACCGGAAGTAAAGGGACAATAACATAAGGGACATAATAGGGTGGGGCAAAGGGTGAAGTAAAAAATCATAGAACACTTTGGTCACTGACACAATAAAGCTTTATCGTATTTTTGGAGACTTTATTTTCCCCGGTGTGTTCCACTCAGAGGGTTAAAGCCGATTCCGAATGGCTACGAACACCCATGCCACATTGGTATTCGAATCCACGAACTACGGTACCGAAGGCCAGCACCCTAACCAATCAGACATCGTTCAGCCAGAGTGGATGGGTTCAAGATCGAAGGTCATTTCACCACGAAGATCACTCGTAACATAGTATATTGTTTTCAAAGTTTTGATTTGTGGTTATATGATTTCACGATTGCTACAATATGGAGCCGGCGGGCTTTCGACATGAAGTTTGTTAACATATTAAATTTACTGGTTTAAAAAAGTAATGTAATATCAAACTACATACAATCTTTTTAAATTTTGATGCTTTTTTGTATAAAAACTTTATTAAAATTACCAAGTAGTATACTGCATAATAGTTTAGTGACTAGATATGCAGAAAAAAGGGCACATATGCTATAAACTACATGCACTAATAGATTGTCTGAAAGTGGTGCTTATATTGAAATGTTGTATATCGAATAAAATTTGAAATATAGTCTAGGACAAGGAATAAAAATAGCATATTTTCCATGTATGATAGCTATAGAGAGTGTATTGAATCATGGTAAAAATTTAGACATGACTGACTCATGTTCTTGGTTATGCGCAATCAAGTTAGGTGGCTTAGTGCCGGAAACTGCCTCAAGAGATTTTTCGAGTTGAGAAAAGAAATCCCTCTTTTCCTTCACCAGTTTTCTCCGTCAGAAAACTTTGAACAAGAACTATTAAGCATGGATTTTTCACGTCACCTGGCGTTTCTAACTGATATTACTGACCTCTTCAACGATGTGAACTTAAAACTACATGGAAGAGGTCAACTGGTGTCTAACCTAATGGTACACATCAATGGGTTTAGAAACAAGCTCATTCATTATGTCTTTAAAATATCGTCGCAGTTTTACTGATGATTTACAGCAGAAAGTAATTCACAAAGTCTGTGAGAAAGCATTAGGAAATATACGCAAGCAAAAGAAAACATTAAAAATATGAGAAGAAAGCAATACAATCGTCGTGGGAAAAATACAATGGCCTGCATTAGAAGACGATTGACATAGCTGGTTTCGAGAAATGTAGTCTGCTCTGTTTCTTCCTTAAATTCATCTCCTAGGCTATGGCTGAAGAAATTATTTCAAATTTTAAAGGCGGAATTAATTGAGCCTAATCCATATTTTTTGGCACTATAATGTACTTAGCTTTTTATTCTTAACATGATTTACTATTGTCATACTAAAATACATATTTTAGCACGTATTGTCTGCGGATTATCTAGTGGTGCGGACTATCTGATGATTTATGAATTTTTTTAAATAAAAAATAGATCCCGCGGACTATACAATGGTGCAGACCATACGTGCGAAATTACGGTACATTAAAAAAGACAATAAAATTAATTAAAAATATTTTGTGTACACATGAATAATGCATATGTAATATTTTTTAGACAATTACTTAGTACACTTTATGTTTTTTAAGCCTTTAATCATATATTTATCTCTTTTCACTCTTAGATGAAGTAAATTTTGCCCATTTTTATTACTTTTCGCTGTATAATGTGATTTTGATTTTATATTAAAATTATGATTTTATTAAGTTTTTTTCCAGAAAAGTTCAATTGTATTAACTGGTCAGGTAATTGCGGGGATTTTTATGTGTTGCACTAAATACATTAAATCAACATTAAAAAACCTTAAATGAACGGATCTTAACTAAAAATCTAAATCTCCTTGGACTGTTTATTGAAATACTTTCAACGTAATCTATATTCTAGTTGCTAAACGACATGGTACTTTATACATACTTGGAAAACAAATTGTATGGGAAAATAGAAAAAGCTTCTAGTAGAGCTTCAATAATTAATATATTAAATTAATTACAATTTATTGAGCTATCTAGCAACAAAACTAATTTGAATTAAAAGAAGAATGTTAATATTACACTGAAATAGCAATTTTCGATTTTAAAGTAATTTAATAATATATTAAAAATTAAAGTTTTACCTTTAGAAAGCTTTATGTTTGATGATGATTATGTTCAATGAAAGAACTAAATACTATAAAATTTGTGTGTTAGATTGAGGAAAATTTGCCCTATCTAGTTTTAATTTTTCTTATTTAACATTAAATATACCAACACAATACATAACCATATCTACCATATACGGTCAAAAGACCGAACTTTATATGTCTGGATTGAAAGTATGAAATCTGAAAATTGGGAAAGAAATAAGCAAATAATCATTTTAATAATTACACAAAATTGTGTAATGACAGTGTTATGTGTAGACACAAAACTGTCACAAAGAATAAGAATTATTAATTCATTACTTCTTGCATTTTTTTACATATACATTAAAGGTCATTTGTTCATTTATGGTATGTTTAGCGTTAATGTTCTTTTAATTTTATATTATGCTTGAAATTTTTCTTAAGAATTTGTTAAAAATGTTCACTTGTGTTGACAGATCAGGATATTATGGGGGTTTCTATGCTTTGTGCTTAATACACTAATTCAATATTAAAACAGAAATTAAAGGAATGGACCCTAACTAAAAAACTGCGTCTCCTTAGACTGTTCAGTGGAATGTTTTCAACGTAATCTTTAATGCAAATGCTAAAAAACATTGTACGTTGCACATACGTGCCAGATAAACTGTTTTTAATAGTAGAGAAATCTTCTTTTACAGCCTTAATACCTAATATATTGAACTTTTTTTACAATTTTTTGAACTATCGACCAACAAAACTGATTTCAATTTAAGGAATAATATTAATATCCTACTTTTAGCATCTGTTGATTTTAAAATAATTTAATCATACCTTAAAAAACTCATATTTTTCACTTAGGACAATTTCAAGACCCGTTGTATCGAAATTAATGACATTCCACTAGGACACAGACTTTAGTTCCAAAGGTAGAGATAAAATTATCATCTAAAATTGAAAAGCATGCATGCCTCTACATGCTTTCACGACAGCAAGAGTAGGTACTTTTAGTGCATTACGTTAATCATCTGCTTTACACCTTAAGTATATTAGAATTTACAAAATTTACTGGTATGACAAAATAGTGCAGATTTTAAGTTGATAGAATACTCTTTGATTCTGTGAAAAACTTTAATCCACTAGTGTTATAATCTAGTGTTGAATATTTCCCAATTTTCAGCATTCAGCAAGGAAATGCATCTAGGAGATACACACTAAAAATTGCATAAGTAATATACGCCATATGAACTAACAAAATCTTTAGTAAATAATCAAGAATGGCACCCATATTTAAACAGTTGTGCATAAAATAATGTAGGGAATGTACTCTTCAAAATTATTATCAGATATAATACCAGATTTCAAATTTATTACAGTTATTTGTTGCAATAAATTGCCATATGTCTTGCTCTACGATAATTAAAATGAAAATGAAAAAGGAATGTGTCCGGAGAAGCATATTCATCGACTTATTCCAACTCGATAAAGTATCTGTACAGGGAATAAAATTTTTGTAACACAATATTACAATAATGAAAAATGGTCAATGTTATCCGTAATAAATTACTGTAATATGTACGAGTAAACATATGCTTTAAAATGATTACTTTTTAGCAAAACTTGTTAAACAAAGGTAATAAAAATGATAAAAAAAGCATTGAAATCAAAACAAATTATTTTGCGTACGCATGTAACACTAATATGTATTATACACTCATGTCCATAAATTAAGGATAATGAAGTTCAGGCAATGAAAGAGACAAAAGCAAAACAAATTTGACTTATTTGTAAAGTCTATTTATTAAA
The DNA here is from genome assembly GCA_032207245.1 of Pardosa pseudoannulata. NCBI lineage: Eukaryota > Metazoa > Arthropoda > Arachnida > Araneae > Lycosidae > Pardosa > Pardosa pseudoannulata. Next base: position 67,944,554 of record CM063503.1, read on the forward strand.
CAAAAGGTAAAAAGCAAAAAAGATGCTATATGTTTGACATAATTAATAAAAATTGCGATTTTTACTCCCTGGAGCAAATTTCAAAAAAGAACCTATTTACAGAAAACAGTATAATATGGTTAGTATGATGGTTAATACGGAGTATGTCTCCCGGACGATGCAATACAAGCGTTACAACGCCTACGCACGCTGAGTATCAGATTATCAATCTGATCTTGGGGAAAATTACACCACTCATCAAGCAATGCCCTCCGAAGTTCCGATAGACAGTTGGGAGGGGGTTGACGGGCTGCAATTCGTCGGCCAAGCATGTCCCACACATGCTCTATTGGATTCAAGTCCGGTGAGTATGCTGGCCAATCCATACGGGTGATATCCTCCGATTGAAGGCATTCGTCTACAATGTTTGCACGGTGAGGTCGGGCTTGTCCTCCATATATAGAAATTCAGGACCCATGGCGCCCCGAAACAAACGTACATGTTGTTCCAGAATGACATCCCGATAGATGTGGCCTGTCATCGTTACACTCTGAACATGCAGGTCAGTTCTGGAACCAAGAATAATTCCTCCCCAAACGAGCCATCCTGCACCACCGTAATGGTGTCGTTCAATGGTGTTCTCTTGGTGGTAACGGGTACCTGGCGCTCTCCATATGAAAGTCCGGCGAGAATCAGAATGTAAACTGAACCTGGACTCGTCGGAAAACATCACACAAGACCACTGTTGCGGTGTCCACAATGCATGCTCTCTAGCCCAGCATAATCGCAGGCGACAGTGAGTTGCGGTAAGGGGAACACATCTGACAGGCCTACGAGCATATATACCAATGTTCCCTAAGCGTCTGTACACGGTCTGCCTTGAAACTGTCGTACCGGTAGCTGAAGAGAGCTGACGAGACAGGTCTGATGCTGTGCTCCGTCTGTTTCTTTTGGCTGTAACTGCCAAATACCGGTCATCATTCGGCGTAGTAACTCGGGGGCGACATGTGCTGTAACATCTACTCACATTACCATCATGTTTGAATCGTTGCCAAAGCCTGGAGATGACACTCTGGGCGATTCCAAGTTCCTCAGATACTTCCAGCTGGGTACGTCCACATTCCAGTCGTCCGGTAATTCTAACACGTAATAAATCATCCAGATGCTTCTTTGTGCCATAACTATGCGGTTATTGCACTGAAAGGCTTTTAAAGCGCTTGTGAACAATTTTACTTCTTTGCTACCATTCCTTATATACCCCTTTCATACACTCTCGTCATTGTGACGTACTATCCGCGCCATCTGGTGGTTTCCTGCAATTTGCATATTATTCTTCAAGATGTGTGTGATAATTCTACAGGTGAAATTTTTATTTTAGAGCTCAATTTCTGTGTGATTCTGAATTATCCTTAATTTATGGACATGAGTGTACTTTCATATTATTACTTAATAAATACACTTTGAGATTTTTTAGCGATTTTAACAATTTATGTATTGAATAACCAAGCTTTTTCAATGTTACATTTAGTAAAGATTGAACATTTTTCTTTTATGTTTGCCTATTTAACACTAAACACCAACACTTAGTACACAACTGTTTGTAGCATAACCAGTTAAATGACAGACATGTATGTTTCCTGACTGAATGTGAGAAATAGGGTAATTGGGTAGGAAACAAACAAAAACCCTTTATTATAATTAAACAAAATTGAATATTATCAAATGTTATAGATACAAAGAAAAAGATTTTTATTTCATTACCCATCGCATTTTTTACATATACATTACTGGTCATTTGTCCTTTTATGATTTCTTTAGTGTTAATGTTCATTTTATTTTATATTCTGTTTGTAGCATTCTTTAAAGATTTTGTCTTAAATGTTCAATTGTATTTACAAGTCAGTTTATTGCGGGGTTTCTATGTATTGTGCTAAATATATTGATTTAATATTATTTCAACATAATCAAATCGGGCAATCAAAATAGCATTTCGAATAATATGCATATCCGTACGTCCTTCTTTGCTGATTCCACTCCATACCATTCAACTAGCTTGTCTGTATTGTAAACTTTCACGAACGAATATGGGGTTATTTTGAGTGCCTCGTTCCCTCCATAACAAAACACATCGGGTGTCACACTCCAGACTGAATCGAGACTCGTCCGTAAACATAATTTAGCTCCAATCGTGTTTCTCCCAATCTCGATGTTTAGCATCCCATCTTCTACGGGCCATAAGGTGGCGTGAGGTCAATTAATTGCAAGCCATTGACTTACTACATAGTGACCAACTTGAAGAAGTTCATTGCGTGCTGCTTGATTGGACAACCTTCGTCCTGTTACCGAACGATTGTCTTTGCAGCAGAGTAGCATTGTCTGTTCTGTTTCAACGAGTTGTTAACGGTATATTCCGGTAATCATTTGCTGCAGTTGCACGTTGCCGACCTTACCCTGGTCGACACCTACCATTCCCCTTCTTATATAATCGATTCCACAGCCTTCCAAAGTTACTTCTGGCGACTCTAGCAGCTTCCGCGATACTAGGTTTTGTTTACTCGGATTCAAGTCTGCTTACAATACGGCATGCCATGGATTCTGGTAAATCTCGTTGTTGAGATATTTTCAAGTAACCTTTCCCCCCCCCCCAAAAAAAAAAAAAATAACTGACCAATCGAATTTCACAGTGAAGGTAGTGAAACATAAGTTTTTACAATATCCCAAATGTTACCTTTATATTCTTTTTCTGGCTTTCGAAGTCATGAACTTTATTTGCAAAAGAGCTTTTCTTCTTCTGTTTTTTTGCTAGGCTTTAAATTATTGATGATTAATTTTGTATTACTTATCGCTGTAAGTATTAGTGTAATTTCGTTACAGCCATGTTCACCCCTAACTGTATCGTAGCAGTGTACATTTAATGTTTTTGGTTCCAGTTCTACGAATCACCCATACGATATATATATATATATATATATATATATATATATATATATATATATATATATATATATATATATATATATATATATATATATATATATTGTCGCCAACTTAGTAGACAAAAAATACTAGGTGCAAAAATGTAACTTTAATTTTGAAAATACGTATACCGATATATGCTTTCAAAACAACGCCAAAATGGAATATTTAACAAGGCAGTTCTTATGTGCTTTATAGCACAAGTATTATAATATTTAAAAAAAATTCTGGTATGAGAAAATGTTGTTCATTTTTAATTGAATAGTTTTAAATTCTGTGAAATACTTTGTTACTTAAGACAGTTACAAATAAATAACCCCCTATTTTAAGCATTCATCAAATAAATATTTCTATAAGATAGTCACTAAAAATTGTATAGACGTTATACACCATATGAGCTAAAATAGCATTCAGATTGCAATTGTCTCTTTTAAATAATAGATTATATCTTCATATTCCAAGTTTGGAAAAATTTTGTTATGTTGATTTAAATTCCATGAAACACCTCAATATTATTAACGCAATTGTCAACATCCTTCCACAGTTATTCGTGGACTAAAAGTGTAAGCTAATATTCGTGGAGTCACCTAATATTATATGTTTTCACGACACTTCTCATAAGGTTTATGCTCTATTATGGTATTCATCTGCTTTAAAGCTCAAGTATATAAATATTTTCAAAATTCTCTGCTTTGACAAATAATGTAGATTTTAAATTGAATACTTTTAAATTCTGAGAAAGAACTTGTTGCTTAAGACAGCTATAATTATATTACCCCTATTTTATTCATTAATCAAGTAAATGTATCTATACGATAGACACTACAAATAGTTTATATTTTATACACCATATGTGCTAAAATAACCTTTAGAAAATAGTTCAAAATGGTACACATATTTAGACTAATGTGAATAAAAATAACGTATTGTAGAAAATGTAGATTTGAAAATTCTCAATAGAAAATAAATACCAGATTTTACATTTATTACATATAGCTATTGCAATATATTTTAATATTTCTTTCACTACTATATATAAAATGAAAGTGAAGGAATAATGGAGATTCATAAGCAATAAATGATTCACACTCGAATAATTATCTATACAACGATTAAAATGTTGATAAAATAATATAATAGTAAGGAAAAAATATATTTTATCCTTAAGAATTTTTTATAATATGTAAGAGTTTCTTTCTACACATACGTATTAAAATGACAACTTTATACTAAAACTTCTTATGCGGAATTAAAAAATATGAGCAGATAGATAAGGAAAGTAGACCAAAGTTTTTATGCAATACCTCATGTACAATTCATATGTTTTATATTTTAAAGCTTTTACTTAGTAAGTATCCTTTATCATTTAAAGATCATTTAACCATTTATTTATTGACATGTCAAACTTTGCAATGTTAGATTGATTAAATTTTTAGCATTCTTCATTTAATTTTGCCTATTTAACAGTAAACATACGAACACTTAACACATACTTAATTCTAACATAACCGTTCAAATCACTCTACTTTAGTTTTCTGATTGAATGTATGATATATGGATGTTAGGAAGAAAATAAACAAATAATATTATAATTAAACAAAACTATATATTGTCAATTTTTATGTCTTGCAAACTCGAAGAATAAGAATTTTTATTCATTACCCATCACATCTTTTCCGTATATTTTACCGGTCATTTAGATGGTTATGGTATTCTTAGCGTTAATATTCCTTAAATTTTATGTTTCCAATTTTTTTTAAAAGTTTTTGCTATAAATTTTGAATAGCATACAAGGTAAAATTCTGGAGGTGTTTCTCATATGTAGTGCGAAATATATTCATTCAAAATTAAAAAATATTCAAGGATCGGATTCTAACTAAAAAGCAACGTCTCGTTGGACATTGTACTGGCATGGTTTTAACGTAATCCGTATTGTAGTTGCTAAACAATATGTTACTTATTTAATACTTGAAAAATAAATTGTTTGGGAAAATACAAAATTCTTTTAATACATTTTCAATTTCTAAAATTTTGCATTAATTACGATTTATCGAGATATCGAGATAATACATTGATTCAAAATTATAAAGCATTAAAAGAACGGATCCTAACTAAAAAGCTGCGTCTCCTTGAAATGTGTACTGGAATGGTTTCAACGTAATCTAGTTTTTAATTGTTAAATAACATGTTATTTTGCCCTACTTTCAAATAAAGTGTTTGGTAAAATAGAAAATTCTTCTAATATAGCTTCAATACATATAATATTTGATTGATAACAATTAATTGCACTATCAAACAACAAAACTAATGTGATTTGAAAGATTAATGTTAATATTTTACTTAAAAAGCAACTATCTCTATTAAAATAATTTAATCATACACTGCTAAAAAAATTAGGGGTGTATGCAAAGAAGATAAAAAAACCTTGCAAGAGAGCCACATATTGGCATAAAATGTATAGCAGAAACGTATCAATACGCAATACAGAAAAAAATGTAAAGAATTTGTTATTAAGCTTTAATTCTTTGAAAACATGGAAAAACATGAAAGGGGATTTAGAGCAACAATTTGGTTATATGTAAACTTTAACAAAATTATTTCTTTGAGATTTTTAATATGGCGTGTAGCATACACATGTATACTTGTAAATCACGTTGTGGAGACATTTTGAAGTAATCTAATCGACCAAAAAAAATAATAATAATAATAACTGAGCAATCGAAATTCACAGTTAAGGCAGTGAAACATACGTTTGAGCAATATTACAATTACTAACCTTACATTCTTTTCCTGGTTTTTCACGCCATGAACTTTGTTTGCATGGAAAAGAGATTTTCTTCTTACGTTGGCCGAATGATGGTCGAATGGTTAGGGTGCTGGCATTCGGAACCGAAGTTCGTGGGTCCGAATCACACTGTGGCGTAGATGTTCGTAGCCGTTTGGAATCGGCTTTAAGCAGTAGGTCCCGGTCTCATTAGACCTCGTGTTGCAAAAAGTAGACCGTAGCACTCCAAACAAACCTAACCTATCCTAACCTTCTTATGTTGTCTGCTAGGCTTTAACCCTTAATTTGGCTAAGTCCGCTACAACGAACAATCAAATAAATAAAATCTTTATAATAAATATATATTTTTATCGATAATATATAATATATTAAATATATTATATATTATTAATTATTATTACTATTATTTTTAATAATTATTGCTATTATTATTTATTTAAATATATTTTTAATCGATATTTGTAAAAAAATCTTGTCAAATTAAGGGTTAAATAATTGATGATTTATTTTGCATTACTTATTTGTGTAAGCAATAGTTCAATTTCTTTATTATTTTCCCCTTATTATTTTGAGCAATATACATTAAACATTGAAAATGTTCTCCTTGTGAACTTTTTCTTTCAGTTCTATGAATTACCTACATGATATAAGCTTGGTCATCAATTTAGTACACAAAAGATTTGAGATTCAAAAATGTAGTCTAGATTTTGAAACAGGTGCATACTGATGTATGCTTTACACGAGTACTTCATGTGTAGTATACCGTGTGTGCGTTGCGTATGCTTCCAAGTTTACAGCACAAGTTTTTTAATATTTAAAAAAAATTCTGGTATGAGAAAATATAGTTGATTTTAAATTGAATAGTTTTAAATTCTGTGAAATATTTGTTACTAACGACAGTTATAATTAAATACTACCCTATTTTAATTATTCATCAAATAAATGTACCTATAAGATAGACACTAAAATTTGTATATATGTTATACACCATATGAACTAAAATAACAATTTGCAGTTGTCTCTCTTAAAATAAGGTTATTGTATATTATACCGGGTGGCCATAAATAAACTAACAGTGCTCACAGTGTTCTGTAGCTCGATCTATTTGCGAGAATGGCGTCAAATTTTATAGGAAGATTAAACAAGACGGAGTACGAAGCATTCCGCGAAAAAACAAATTAGTTCCAAAAGTCACCGCTAGGGGAATATTTGGCGGTGTGTAATAGAAAATAGAGTGTTAACAAATGAAAATCAATGCGGAAATTAAATTCTTAACTGTGCCAATGGATGTAACCTGAAATTTGAATAAAACTTCTTCTGCTCAGCGTACATGATATTGCAGATCACGAGACTTTATTGGTGTTTATGTAAATTTTACGCTTTTTTAAAAGTGTTGCCATATTGCACTTGAACTAAATCAGAATATGTGCATAATAAAAGGTAATTTTATTACGTATTAATTTGCATTTGTTAACACTATTTTCTATAACACAGCGCTAAATATTCCATTAGCGGTGATTTTTTGGAACTAATTTGTTTGTTCACGGAATCCTTCATCCCCCGTCTTGTTTAATCTTACTACAAATGTGACGTCATTTTCGCAAATAGATCACGCTACAGAACACTGTGAGATTAATCTCATTTTTCAATTTGAAAAATTTATGTTATGTTGATTCAAGTTCCACGAAACACCTCAATTTTATAAAATTCATACCAAGGTTATACTTCGGTTACAAATAAAATCTAAATTTCGAAAGAAAGCATACTACTGTGCACTATCCCGACATATCTCAAAACGCTTATACTCTACATTGTTCCCGTAGTATATTAAGCTCAAGTATATTAAAATTTTTAAAATTTCTGGTTTTACAAAGCAATGTAGGTTTAAAATTGAATGCTTTTAAATGTGATAGAATTCGTTGCTTACGACAGCTATAAATAAATATTCCCCTATTCTCAGCATTCATCAAGTAAATGTATCTCTAAGATAAATGCTATAAATAGTATAAATTTCATACATCATATACGCTAAAAAAACTTTTAGAAAATAGTTCAAAATGGTACACATATTTAATGTGCATAAAAATTATGTATTGTAGAAAATGTAGATTCGAAAATTCTCAATAGAAAATAAGTACCAGATTTTGCATTTATTACATACAGCTACTGCAATGTGTTGTAATATTTCTTTCACAACGATATTTAAATGAGAGTGTAGAAATAATATAACGGAGATGCAATTCTAATGATTCTGTCACACCAGATAAATTATCTTTACAACGATTAAAATGTTGGTAAAATAATATAATGGTAATTAAAAATATATTTTATAGTTAAAAATGTTTTCTAATATATACGAGTCTCTTTCTACACGTATGGTTTAAAATGATACATTTATAGTAAAACTTCTTATATAGAATGAAAAAAATTATATGAAAGTTTCTATGCTTAAATGCACAATTCATATGTAAATACTCTAAAGCTTTTACTTAACGAGTATACTTTATGTTTTAAAGGGCATTTAAATATTTATTTTTTGACATATCAATGTTAGATTGATTAAACTTTGAGCATTCATTTTTCATTCTTGCCTATTTAACAATACACATACAAACACTTAACACATACCGAATTCTAACTTGGTCGATCAAACCATTCTACTTTAGTTTTCTTGATGAATGTATGATATATGGATGTTGGGAAGAAATTAAATAAACATTATTATTATTAAACAAAATGGCATATTGTCAATTTTTATATTTTAAAAACAAGAAGAAAAAGAATTTTTAATTCATTACCCATCACATCTTTTCCCTATAATTTACCGGTCATTTGGATGGTTATGGTAAGATTAGTGGTACTTTTCTTTAGTTTGGTTTGGTTTGGAGTGTTACGGTCTACTTTTTGGAACACGAGTGCTAATGAGACCGGGACCTACAGCTTAAAGCCGATTAAGAACGGCTACGAACATTCATGCCACTGTGGGATTCGAACCCACGAATTTCGATACCGAAGACCAGCACCCTAACAAATCGGCCATTGTTCGGCGGTAATTATCTTTAGATGTTGTATTATATTTGTAATTTTTTAAAATTTTTTTGCTATAAATGTTGAATAGTATTAACAGGTCAGGTTATTGCAGGGTTTTTAATAGTTTCAACATAATCTCTATTTTAATTGCTAAACAAAATGTTATTTTTGAAATCCTTGTAAAATAATTTTTTGGGAAAATACAAAATGATCTGATACATCTTCAATTTATATCAAAATATGAATTTAAAAACAATTTTTTGATCTATCAAACAACCAAAGTAATTTTAATTGGAATATTTATGTTAATACACATTAAACACAACTGTCCCTTTTAACATAATTAAACCATATATCAAATGTTCATATTTTTCGCTTAACTTCATTTTTTTTTGTATTGGTAAAGCAATGAATTGGTAAAATAATGTTAATGTTAAAATGCAATTAACTCTTTTAAATTAATTTATTCACAGTTAAAAAAAATTTCCCATTGTTAAGTACCTTATTGTAACTTTTAGAAGTACCTAGATATTTAAAAGTTTGTCGTTTACTTAGTAGACAAAAATCCAAGGGCGTAAAAAATACAATCTAATTTTCGGACATACGCATACTATTATATGCTTTCACGAGTAGAATAACGTAGAATTTTTTTTATACTGCGTTTAGAAAATGCATTAAAGCTCAAATATATTAATAGATATATAAATTTCTGGTATGACAAAATAACCTAGATTTTAAATTGAAAAACTTCTTTAGTCTGTGAAATACTTTGTTGCTCACCACAGTTATAATCAGGGCTTCGAACCGTAATTTTTTTTGTTCCGGTTTTCGTTCCGGTTCAACTAAAAAATTAATATCGTTTCAGTTCCGGTTTTCGCTCCGCCAAAAATAACTGTTTTCGTTTCAGTTCCAAATGAATAATTTCATTTTATGTATATTCTTATTTGTACTAAAAATATAATTCTATCGTAAACAAAAAATGTAATTCTATCAAAATTTAGAAGATTTTATTCTTTTTTTAATTGGTACACTATGTGAATTGATACAAACAGCAGGTACGATAAGAGCGGCGACCATTGGCATTGTTATCCATTATCAAAATCGCATTTGACAACTAGGTTCATGATTACCCACATTCGTCGTTTGACTCTCACATCGTGCACTTGGCCTTGCAATAATTATGTAAAAAATATATTATTTATTTAACATATGAAAATTGCCTCTATTTATTAATATATCTTCTAACGTGGTTTCACTGAGATTACTTCTGTTGTCTCGGAGAATAAATTTCAAACCTGAAAACGCTCTTTCAACACTAACTTGTGTAGCTGGAGCTGCCAAAACCACCATTGCAATCTTATACAAGTGCGGATATGTAATTATAAAGTTGACGTTAAATTAGAAAATATTGATAAGTTGGTAACAGTAACAAAATGACTGAAAGATATATCGAACCGAAATAAACCGATATTTTTTTCGGTTCAGTTCCGGTTTTCGGTTTTCGGTTCAGTTCCGGTTCGAAGCCCTGGTTATAATTAAATATCCCCCTATTTTAAGCATTCTTTAAATAAATATATCTATAAGACAGATACAAAACATTGTATGTGTTATACAACATATGTGCTAAAATAACTTTTAGAAAGTATTTCGAAATATTACAGGTATTTAGAACGTTGCGCATGTAACTTAATCTAGGAAAGGTAGTCTTCAAAATTATTACCAGAAATAAAAGTACTATATCTCAATCTTTTTACAAATAACGATTGCAATAGTTTTCCATATTTTTTGGTTTGGTTTGGTTTGCAGTGCTACGGTCTACTTTTTGCAACACTAGGGATAATGAGACCGGGACCTACAGCTTAAAGCTGATTCCGAACTGCTACGATCATTCATGCCACTGTGGGATTCGAACCCACGAATTTCGGTACCGAAGGTCAGCACCCTAACCAATCGGCCATCGTTCTGCGGTAATTTCTTTAGATGTTATATTTGTAATTTTTTAAAAAGATTTTGCTATAAATGCTGAATAGTATTAACAGGTCAGGTTATTGCAGGGTTTTTAATAGTTTCAACATAATCTCTATTGTAATTGCTAAACAAAATGTAATTTTTGAAATGCTCGAAAAATAAATTTTTTGGCTAAAATACAAAATGCTTCTGATACATCTTCAATATATACTAAAATATTAATCACAATTTATTGAGCTATCCAACAACCAAACTAATTTTAATTGGAATATTAATGTTAATATACATTAATCACAATTGGCTCTTTTAAGATAACTAAACCATATACCAAATGTTCATATTTTTCGCTTAGCTTTATGTTTTTCTTTGGTAAAGCAATGAATTGGTAAAATAGTGTTAATGTTAAGGTTAAAATGCAATTAACTCTTTTAAATTAATTTATTCACGTGTTCAAAATGTTTTTGCATTGTTAAGCACTTAATTGTAGCTCTTTAAAGCACCTACATGCTTAAAGCCTTGACGTCTACTAAGCACTCAAAAATTTCCAGACTTAAAAAACACCATCTACATTTCACAAATACGCATACTATTATATGCTTTCACGAGGAGATTATTTTAAAATCTTTTTGCAATTGTACGTCACAAATGCATTACAGATCAAATGTTTCAATACATATATAAATTTCTGGTATGACAAAATAATCTAGCTTTTAAATTGAAAAACTTTTTATTCTGTGAAATACTTTGTTGCTTACCACAGTTATAAAGGTTATATATCTCCCTATTTTAAGCATTCTTTAAATAAATACCGGGTGGCCATAATTAAACTGACAGTTCTCACAGTGTTTGTTCTGTAGCACGATCTATTTGAGAGAATGATGCCACATTTTGCAGGAAGATTAAACACGATGGGGGATGAAAGATTTCGCGAAAAAACAACAGATAGCTATTGCAACAGATTGTCATAACTCTTGCATTACGACAATTAAATTGAAACTGTAACAAAAATACAATGCTGATGCCTATTCAAAGACATATTTCCCACTCGAAAAAGTATCTGTACAGTGATTAAAATTTATTTAAAATAATATAATAGTAAAAATCAAGTTATATTTATCCTAAATTTTTTATTGTAATATGGAAGAATCTCTTGCTAAATATATGCTTTAAATAAAAAAAAAAACATATTAAAACATGTTACACAGAAATTTGTTAAATATGTTAAAATAGAATGAAATTAAAAAAAATATTTTACTTTGTTGCATACGAGAGTTATAATTAAATATACCCCTCTTATAAGCATTCAGAATGGGAATGTACCTACTAGATAGTCACCAAAAATTGTATATGTGTTATGCACAAATAGTGCTAAAATAACCTTTAGAAAACAGACGAAAATGGAACCTACATTTCCATTGTTCTAGATAACAAAACCCACTTAGTACAGGAAATACCCCTCTTATAAGCATTCAGAATGGGAATGTACCTACTAGATAGTCACCAAAAATTGTATATGTGTTATGCACAAATAGTGCTAAAATAACCTTTAGAAAACAGACGAAAATGGAACCTACATTTCCATTGTTCTAGATAACAAAACCCACTTAGTACAGGAAATACCCCTCTTATAAGCATTCAGAATGTGAATGTACCTGCTAGATAGTCACCAAAAATTGTACATGTGTTATACACAAGAAGTACTAAAATAACCTTTAGAAAACAGTCGAAAATGGAACCTACATTTCCATTGTTCTAGATAACAAAACCCACTTAGTACAGGAGATACCCCTCTTATAAGCATTCAGAATGTGAATGTACATACTAGATAGTCACCAAAAATTGTACATGTGTTATACACAAGAAGTACTAAAATAACCTTTAGAAAACAGTCGAAAATGGAACCTACATTTCCATTGTTCTAGATAACAAAACCCACTTAGTACAGGAGATACCCCTCTTATAAGCATTCAGAATGTGAATGTACATACTAGATAGTCACCAAAAATTGTACATGTGTTATACACAAGAAGTACTAAAATAACCTTTAGAAAACAGTCGAAAATGAAACCTACATTTCCATTGTTCTAGATAACAAAACCCACTTAGTACAGTTACCCCTCTTATAAGCATTCAGAATGTGAATGTACATACTAGATAGTCACCAAAAATTGTACATGTGTTATACACAAGAAGTACTAAAATAACCTTTAGAAAACAGTCGAAAATGAAACCTACATTTCCATTGTTCTAGATAACAAAACCCACTTAGTATAGGAAATACACTCTTGGAAATCAACAGAAATTTAAAATACCAGATTTCACATTTGCTACAGATAGCTGTGGGAATAGATTGTCATATTTCTTGCACTACGTCAGACGAAAGTGGGAAAAGTAATTAATTGGAGACGGATATTAAATGATTTATTTCCAGTAATACATTTTTGGATGGTGAGTAAAATGTTGTTAAACTAGTATAAAAGTAAGGGAAGAAGTTTTCTCACTCTTAATATTGTATTCTGATATGTGTGAGTGCCTTTCCAAACATAGGCTTTAAAGGGTCAAATTATCGGACTTCATGTTTCCTGATTGTATTTAGGAAGTATGAATATTAGGAAGGACTAAAACAAATATAATTTATTATAATTAGTAAATTAATATAATGGAAAGAAAAAAACTATTTTCATTCTTATTAATTTATTGGAGTTTGTACGAATTTCTTGATAAACGTTTCATTTAAAATGAAACCTTCATATTAAAAATCATCACGCAAAAACAAAAAAAAAAATTATAAAAAACACAATGAAATTAAAAAAAAATAATTTTGCGTACAAATCAACAATTGATATTACTATACTTTATATCTATTATCTATTAAGTACCCTTTATAATTTTAAGATCCTTTTACCATGTTCTTAATTGAACTAACAAGCTTTTCAAAGTTATATTGAGTAATTTAAAACCATTTTTCTTTTCTTTTTGCTTTTTAAAAATTAAATATTCCAACACTTACTACATACCTATTTCTACCATAGCCGATCAAATAATCGGACTTCATGTTTCTTAATTGAATTTATGAAGTATGAATATTGAGAAGGACAAAAACGAATATAATTTATTATGATTCAAGAAAATTGTGTATGTCAAATTTTTATGTATAACAAACACAAAAAATAAGAATTATTGAATCATTACTTATCGCATTTTTAAAATATGCATTACTGCTCATTTGACAAATTATGATAAGTTTTGTGATAATTGGTTTGGAGTGCTACGGTCTATATTTCGCAGCACGAGGGTTAATGAGAACGGGACCTACAGCTTAAAGCCGATTCTGAACGACTACGAACATCCATGCCACTGTGGGATTCGAACCCACGAACTCTGGTACCGAAGGCCAGTACCCTAACCAATCGGCCATCGTTCGGCTTTGTGATAATTGTCTTTGAATTTTATGTACTGTTTGCAATTTTTTGTAAACTTTTTGCTATAATTGTTGAATTTTATTAACAGGTCAGGTTATTGTGGACGTTTCCACGTGTTATCCTAAATAGATTGATTCAAAATTGAAAAACATTAAAGAAATGGATCATAACTAAACATCTGCGTGTCTTTGGAATGTGTACTGGAATGGTTTCAACGTAATCGATACTGTAATTGCAAAACAACATATTGCATCTCTCATACTTTGAAGATAAATTTTACGGAAAAATAGAAAATGCTTGTAATACAGCTTCAATACGTAAAATATTGAATTAATAACAATTTATTAAACTATCATTAACAACGCTAATTTGAATTGAGAAAGTAATGTGTAATGTAATGTGTAGAATTGTTAAAGTAGCTAAACATACAATTACCTTTTTTAAATTAATTTGTTCATACATTAAAATAATCAAATTTCCCGCTTTGTTAAGTATTGTATTGTAGCTCTAAGAAACACCTAGATTTTATTAACTTCGTCGTCTACTTAGCAGATAAAAAATTCATGGTGTACACCTCACCATCTAAATTTCGGAAAAAGGCATATAATTGTATGATTTCACGAGTAAAAGAGAGTTAAATGTTTAATACTGCGTCTCTCAAATGCTATATAGACCTTTATATTAATTTTCGGAATTACACATACTATTATATGCTTTCACGAGTAGAATATTGTAAAATTGTTCAATAATGCGTTTAGAAAATGGATTAAAGCTCAAATATATTAATAGATATATAACTTTCTGGTACGATAAAAATAAATCTAGATTTTAAATTGAAAACTTCTTTATTTTGTGAAATAGTTTGTCGCTCATGACAGTTATAATTAAATATCCTCCTATTTTAGGTATTCTTCAAATAAGATGGATACAAAACATTGTATGTGTTTTACAACGTACGTGCTAAAATAGCCTTTAGAAAATAGTCCAAAATGTTACACATTTTTAGAATGTTGTACATGAAAATAACTTAGTATAGGAAATGGAGTCTTCAAAACTATTACCAGAAATAAAAATACTATATTTCAAATGGTTCACAAATAGTGGCTGCAATAGTTTGCTACATTTCTTGAACTACTACGAATAAAATTAAAATTGAAAAGTAATGTATTAGAGATGCAAATTCCAAGACATTTTTAATGATTTATTACATGTTTTTCAACCATTTATGATAAGTTTAGTGTTAAGGTTCTGTTGATATTTTTGGCAATTTTGTTTTAGGGTTTTGTTATAAATGTTGAATAATATTAACAGGTCAGGCTATTACGCGGGTTTATATGTGTTCTGCTAAATATATTCATTCAAAATTTAAAAACCTTTAAAGGAATGGATCCTTAAGAAAAAGATGCGTCTCTTTGGGCATGTTACTGGAATTGTTTTAATGTAATCTGTATTGTAATTGCGAAACAAAATTTTACTTTTCAAATACTTGCAAACTAAATTGTTTGGGAAAATTCAATTTCCTTCTTATACAACTTCAATACCTAAAATATTAAATTAATTACAATTTATTGATCTATCAAACCACCAAACTAATCAAAATTGAAAGAAAAATAGTAATATTAAATTTAAAATTCATTTGTCTCTTTAAACATATTCTTTAAAAATTTCTTATATTTAGCTTTGAAAAACTTTTTGTTCTGAGCTCTATTAAACCCCTCAAAATTATAACTTTACCAGCAACTCTCTAGCCAAAACATTACGGATTAAAAAAGCAAACAATATATTGAAAAGACGCATACCATCGCATGACTTCTAAAAAATGCATTACAAGAGTTAATGCACTAGCACGTTGCTTAAGTGCTTTACAGCTTAAATTTATTGAACTTTTGAAAAATTTGTAGTATGACAAAATAATGTAGATTTTAAATTGAATACCTCTTAATTATTTAAAATATTTTGTTTCTCACGACAGTTTTAATTAAATATCCCCCTATTTTAAGCATTCATCCAGTTAATGTACCTATATGATAAACACTAAAATTGTATATGGGTTTTACCCCATATGTGCTAAAATAATATTTTAAAAATAGTCAAAATTTTTACTATTGTGCTAAAATAATGTATTGTTGAAAATGTAGATTATTAAATATCAACAGAGTATAATAATACCAGACTTCCCATTTATGACGGATAGCTATTGTAATAGATTGTCATAACTCTTGCGTTACGACAATTAAATTGAAAGTGAAACAAAAATGCAATACTGATGCATATTCAAAGACATATTCCCCATGCGCTAAAATAATCTTCAGAAAATAGTCGAAAATTCATATTTATACTACTGTGCTAAAATAATGTATTATAGGAAATGTGGATTTGAAAATTATCAACAGAATATAAAAATACCAGATTTCCAATTTCTAACAGATAGCTATTGCAACAGATTGTCATAACTCTTGCATTACGACAATTAAATTGAAAGTGAAACAAAAATACAATGCTGATGCATATTCAAAGACATATTTCCCACTCGAAAAAGTATCTGTACAGTGATTAAAATTTGTTTAAAATAATATAATAGTAAAAATCAAGTTATATTTATCCTAAATTTTTTATTGTAATATGGAAGAATCTCTTGCTAAATATATGCTTTAAATAAAAAAAAAACATATTAAAACATGTTACACAGAAATTTGTTAAATATGTTAAAATAGAATGAAATTAAAAAAAATATTTTACTTTGTTGCATACGAGAGTTATAATTAAATATACCCCTCTTATAAGCATTCAGAATGGGAATGTACCTACTAGATAGTCACCAAAAATTGTATATGTGTTATGCACAAATAGTGCTAAAATAACCTTTAGAAAACAGACGAAAATGGAACCTACATTTTCATCGTTCTATATAACAAAACCCACTTAGTACAGGAAATACCCCTCTTATAAGCATTCAGAATGGGAATGTACCTACTAGATAGTCACCAAAAATTGTATATGTGTTATGCACAAATAGTGCTAAAATAACCTTTAGAAAACAGACGAAAATGGAACCTACATTTCCATTGTTCTAGATAACAAAACCCACTTAGTACAGGAAATACCCCTCTTATAAGCATTCAGAATGTGAATGTACCTACTAGATAGTCACCAAAAATTGTACATGTGTTATACACAAGAAGTACTAAAATAACCTTTAGAAAACAGTCGAAAATGGAACTTACATTTCCATTGTTCTAGATAACAAAACCCACTTAGTACAGGAAATACCCCTCTTATAAGCATTCAGAATGTGAATGTACCTGCTAGATAGTCACCAAAAATTGTACATGTGTTATACACAAGAAGTACTAAAATAACCTTTAGAAAACAGTCGAAAATGAAACCTACATTTCCATTGTTCTAGATAACAAAACCCACTTAGTACAGGAGATACCCCTCTTATAAGCATTCAGAATGTGAATGTACATACTAGATAGTCACCAAAAATTGTACATGTGTTATACACAAGAAGTACTAAAATAACCTTTAGAAAACAGTCGAAAATGAAACCTACATTTCCATTGTTCTAGATAACAAAACCCACTTAGTATAGGAAATACACTCTTGGAAATCAACAGAAATTTAAAATACCAGATTTCACATTTGCTACAGATAGCTGTGGGAATAGATTGTCATATTTCTTGCACTACGTCAGACGAAAGTGGGAAAAGTAATTAATTGGAGACGGATATTAAATGATTTATTTCCAGTAATACATTTTTGGATGGTGAGTAAAATGTTGTTAAACTAGTATAAAAGTAAGGGAAGAAGTTTTCTCACTCTTAATATTGTATTCTGATATGTGTGAGTGCCTTTCCAAACATAGGCTTTAAAATAGAAACTTTATAGTAAATCTTGTTTAACAGAGGGCAGAACGATGGCCAATTGGTTAAGGTGCTGGCCTTCGGTACCGGAGTTTATGGGTTCGAACCCCACAGTGGTATGGATGTTCGTAGCTGTTCGGAATGAGCGTTACGCAGTAGATCCCGGTCTCATTAACCCTGCAAAAGTAGACCGTAGAACTTCAAACCAAACCTTGTTTAACAGAAATAAAAAAATTAATAAAGGCAATAAAATTAATTCAATTTACAGTTCCTGTGTATTACTCTTTAAAGCAATTATTTAGTAAATACTCTTTGTTTTTTTAGAGTCTTTAAATGTTTATTTATTGAAATAATAAAGTTTTAAAGTCAGATTGAGTAAATTTTCCCATTATTTTTTTTATTTTTATCTATTTAATGTTCTTTTGATTTTATATTATGGTTGCGATTTTTTTGCTATAAATGTTTATTTGTATTAAGGTCAAGTTATTGAGGGGGTGTCTGTAGACGTCTTCAAGCATGATATAACAAATATTCTCAAAATATTCATCTTTTCTCTAACTGTATTGTGTTATTCAAAAATTTACTTTTTCTGTACGTCTAAGTCTTTCGAGAATTGGACGTAAATTTTTCTTTAATCATTTTAAGTAAACATATCTATTTTTATTCTAATATATCAATATTATCCTGTCTTTATGCGCAAATTAGTAACTCACAAGATGAGAGACACTCTTAAAACATTACACCTCCTCCTCCTCGTTTCACAGATGGATGCACACTATTTTTTACATCTAGCTTGGTATTCGGTTTCCTCTAAACTTTTAAAAGACAATTTAATTTAAAAATAGGAAATTTTCTTTCATCTGTCCATGTTATTTTTCCCAGAATCTAGGAGACTTACAGAAATGAATCTTTAACCTGAAAATAGTTTCACAAATTTCATCAAACTTCTATATAAGATAAGAAAATTCAAGTAACAAAAGTAAATACTATTATTCCTCTATTTTCTATTAGAACAGTTTTATGTCAGCCGGTGTCTGTCGACTGTTTTAATGAAGCAGTTCATGCCCAAGTACTTGATTAATCTTCCTATATATGTAACCATTATGTAAATGTTTAAAAGAATGCAATCAAAAGAGATAAAATGATTAATATTGGAGATACTAGATATGTATTGCCACAAACTGTCATTCATGTGTTTTAATCTAAAAACATTCCAATAACATAGATCCTGCCTGTGTGTTCATCTAAAATTTCAATGACATGCAAATACTATGCAAATGTTCTCTATGAACTTAATGTGTTAAAATGGCCAGTGTTACAGGATATTAGTTATATGCAACAAAAATTAGTCATTCATTTGTTTTGAATAAAAAATAATTTAAAATTTCAATCTCAATGGTGTGACAAATGTAATTATATATTTCCCTTAACCCTCTAAGCGGTTCACACGTATAATTCCGCCAAATCAATGATGTCTTCAAAGTGGTTGTCACGTACAATTTTCCACCTTCAAAAACGTTCCAAAAATGGATATAATGTACATTTCTTCCAGTGTTTTTTCTGTCAGTGTTTGAGGTAGGAGGGTCAGGTAGATTGTTTCGAAACTGCATCCCTCTTTGACTGACATTTTTTGAGGGATTCACCCCTACTTCCTGTGGCACAAAAAAGCTGATAGTTTTTCATGGCTTTGTAAATCTCTATTTCGAAGTATTTCGTTTGCGGTAACAGATGTATCTCTAATTGCACCACTTAAATATCTTGGATGACTTTCGTAAAAAAATATTAATAATTCTCTTAAAGAATATTTTTATTTGTAGTTTTAGAATCTATTATTTCTTATGGGATGGTCTTCAAGTCTTGACGAGCTTCATGTGTATTAAAAATTAACAATCTATAATATCTATTTATATATCTATTTATAACCGGAAGTAAAGGGACAATGACGAGAATGGGTTTCCCGTATTCCATTCTAGTATACAAAGGGTGAAGTAAAAAATCATAGAACGAGTTGGCGACATTTTTTAATCGGTCTGTTCCACTTGGAGGGTTAAAAATTTTAAAACAATAATGTAGAAAAAATTGGTCATCAACTTAAAGTAATGCGATTAATATATTATCATTTCTATACACTACGACTAATCAAAACTATGTAAAGCACCTATATAGTACTCATTTTTAATTATATATGCGTCAAACTCAGGAGCATTCTGACAACACATAACGCCTTGCTCAAATTACATGACCTATCTACATCAACACTCCTTACTAGTTCCGTAATCTGCTTCAAAATGCATGTATATTTCAAAGCACACGTTCCCGATACGTCAAAGAAAAGTTAGGGAGCTTACCTCGGTTTGTGTAGAGTTTTCCTAACTAGCTAATGTATTAACTTACTGTTATTAATAGCTGGTACATTAAAATTTGCTTAATTTTAAAGATAATGGAATATAAAACAAATTTAAAATTTTTACTTGATTTTATGTACTTTTGATAAAAAGAAATAATTGTTATAAAACATTTGTGGGGGTCTGAGATTATATTTACGTGTTTCTTAAGGAGAGACTAAAGGACAAAAATTTGTCGTAATAGGCAAAACAATTATATCCTGTTAATTATTTTAATCTTGTATTTTGAAACCTAACAATGAAGGAATGAATAAAGAGGATTAGTTTCGGTACCGGATTATGTGGATTCGAATCCTACTGTTAGCAAGTATGCTAGCAGCCATTCAGATTCGGATTTAAAGTTTTAAGTGAGATTGTTTTAGTGTCAGTGTTATAAGGTACTTACAACACATACGCCAGCGTTCGTTCTTCAAAGATGAAACATAGTAAAATTTAATCTAAAAATTAAAAGTAAATGGCTTATATTTAAACTAAAAAAATTATTATGTACATTATATACAGATTAATATATGACATAACATTCATTATTTTGTTTTGATATACATCAATATTTTAAAAATGGTATTCCTTTAACAAGATGTTATGAGACCCAGGAAACAATCATGAATATTATGTCTGTTTACCTCCAGGCATTAACACGGAAGAAGGGTGAGGCTCTAGGCATACTGAACGTCGAGTCTGGAGTGTCAGTCGTCCCTTTGTCGGATGCTGGATCGGGAAAATATTGCTGGCTCATAGGATCTGGATGCACTCTTTCCCTTTAGTTTCCGACCTCTACGCCTTTTCCAACTTTTTTACCACAACTTTACACCTCGGTTCAACGCCTCTTTTTTCCCACATCTGAACCCACTTCGGGAGAGCAGGTGGGATCATTAAAATAGCCCCTTTGGTGAAAATTGATGTTATTGCATAGCCTCTGTCCCCATATCTCACGGCTGCATCCCTGCCAGGGCTTTATCGTTACACTTGTGCCACTCCATCAATTATAACCCTCCGCTGGGGTCCCCATTAAAACTCGAAGTCAACAGCTGCGTCTATATTCTTATTAGAAATGTATTCCATCTCTGTCTGTGCACGCTGACCATAGTGGGAATGTACATCAGTACAGTCAGTTTCAGTAAATCAACTAAATAATATACACTTTATGCCCCAGTTGTTAGGTAAAGATTCCTTTACAGTTATCGTATAATCACTATGGGAGCAAATAACAACTTTAATAATACATTGCTTCCTGGTTCTAAATTTTCTCGTTTTGATAGACATCTGATGTAGACTGATCACGAATTTTCTTTTTTGTTTTCCTCCATGTTTTACAGACCTTAGATACAAAACACTGTCTAATCCACATGAAATGAAGAGGTCATCTTTTTAATATGAATGCGATCAAATCTGAGAAAACCTGTCCTTGCACTAACGTTTAAAGTAGATAAAAATTTAATCCTGCACTGAATACATTGTAGCGTTTTCAAAATTTTTAGAGTATAGAAGCCATACACCCAGTAATAAAAGTGTAAATTAGCATTTTAAGCTTCTGGTGGCAAGAAAGTGGATAGCTGGCAAAAAGTAATTGAAGATTTCCCGAACCAAAAGAGATATTTCCAGCACCTCATAAGATGCCACAGGAGGAGCAACAAGTAAGGATTCACCTAAAAGTTTGAAAGGTTATATGAAGACGCATGAAGGTACGTTATGTTTCAAAGGTGAAAATATATTTAAACGGAAGTTTCCAAATTAAAATATTTAAGTGAAATCTATTTTGTTTCACTTCATAAAGCAAACGTTTTGCGCATTGTCATGCATTAAAATAATGTTATGGACATTAGTTTCATTGATTTTTTTTAATATAAAGGTTACGGCTGCCGAAACACTATATAAAACTATTTAAAACTCTATACCGAAATATATTTTGATATGCAGTTGTGATTATTGAAGTAGTTTTCTCTTTGCTCCACCCACCAAAATGGGGAGTTGAGCATATGTGTTAGAAGTGCAGTTTTTCTATGCAGTACGCAGCATGTTAGTTGCGAAGGTAAAAAAGGAAATTATGATGTTTTAATAAACAGTCTGACATGTTTTCTAAAAAGATTAAAAAATGATTAATCTTCTCCTGAAATTTATAACAATTACAAAGGAAAACGTCTGTGTCATTTAGTTACCTACCTTCAATTAAGATGAACTGAGAAAACAAATGTTTAATAAACGCATAGAATATGTTCACTGGAATATACAGCTCAAAAGTAAAACCTCCTAACTACGAAAACAACACAAAAATCGTTCCATGATAAGTCTGCAAAAAACCATACCCCATATGGTTCCTGAATGAAATTAGGTATGCTCACGTTCATCACATATGCAGCATTCTTTGCTAAGAGCTTTATGGAACCTATCTATATAATATGTATTAGCTTTTATTGAATTTTGGTGGAAGAAATCTGGTGTAATATTTTAAATAGAGTTACTTTAATTTTTTTATTTTGGGAATGTCTTTGCTATGCTAGAAAGAACAGAAAAACTCGTAGCATAAATAATGAAGATTTGGAAAAGAATTGAATGTGTTTCATTTAAACATTCAATTCACTAAATGAGAATCAAAGTAGCTTACCAAATGACATATTTTCCTATTAAAAATTTGAATGCAATTACACAAGGATTATTATTATTTATTAACGCAACGGAGGTAAAACTTAACAAAGAAATTGTTCACAAGATTATAACGGACTTTAAATTGTTAAAGCCCATAATAATGCTTTACGTCAGCTTGGCATTTACAAAATTTCTAGAACTTCTTTGCCACCGGTTAAAACGTTATTAATTGAACTTAAACAATCTGTTCACTGATATACACAGCTCGAAAGAGGAGACTCCCAATTGTGAAGACTGAATGAAGCTCCTCACATGACAGACCTGCCACTGACAACGTCCTACATGCGATGAAAGTTAAGTAAAACTCAGGTGCATGTTTGTATTACACGCATCATTACACGAAAACATGAATGAAAATAATTGCAAGAACTTAACTATCTCAGTAAGAACCTATCTATTTAAATTTTATTTGCTTTTATTGATTTCTGGTGGACAAAACTCGAGTAATTATTTAAATAGAAGGAATATAAAATTATATTTTTCATTTTTCGAATAGCATTGTTATGCCAGTTAGAATATAAATTTTCGTAGTATAAATCTTGTAGATTCGGCAAAAATTTATTCTCTTTTCTTTAATTTTTCAATGTACTAACTAATACTCACTGAAGTATACCAAATGAAATTGATTAATATTACAAATGTAAATGCAAAAATGCAATCAATTGTATTCTTTTTAGATTAATTTTACGTGTATAGGCTTCTAGTATCAGTTTCCTAGAAGCAAATAAATGTTTTAAAATATGTTACAACATATGTTTTACATTTATATTGCTATGATAATGCTTGACTTCACGCTCTGTGGTCAAAGCATTAAGCATTTTCTGTTCAATTTGAGACTTAAAAACTGAATATTTCAGCGTATATTTCATTTTACTAACAACCCAATTAATTATAGTTTTAAAGGTTTTAAGTCAGTAACAGTTTATTTATGAAATGGGCGTAAAACTTAACAAATTGAATAACAAGATTATACCGAATGTTCGAATTTTAAGGCTTTCACTATAGCGTTACGTCAGATTGACATACACACGATTTCGAGCAGTTTATTCCCATTGGCTAAATTTTTTAACAAAACGTATTGAGTTTGATCACTGATATATACAGTTTCAAAGGAAATTTTATTAATATAGAAGCTTAAGCAAAGGTCGTCGCATGAGAAAACTGAAGAGACCAATTACCAATGTGGGTTCAAATTAAATAATTTAGGTGACTGTCTGCTTCAAAACCAAACACACACATACACACATGGGAAACAGTAAGTGTTTGCTTAGATCTCGTAGAACCTATCAATTCAAATTGTATGCAAGCAATTAATTTTTTTACTAACTTTCTGTATATAGGTATCTAGTACCAGTTTCCTAGACGCCATTAAAAGCCTTAATATATAATTTATAACTTTTGCTTCTGATTTCTATGATATTGCTTCATTTCACGATGTTTGGTCAAAGAGTTAAGAGTACTTTGTTTAATTTAAGACTTAAAAATTTATACTTCAGATCTTATTTTATTTTAATAACAAACCAATTACAGTGTTTATGTTTTTATGTCAAACGGAATTTATTTACGCAACAAAACTAAAACATAACAAAGAAATTTCATAACAAGATTATACCGGACGTTCAAATGGGAAATCCCAAACTAATGCTTTGCGTCAGATTGACATGGGCAAAGTATTAAACACTTCTTTTCCACTTGCATAAAAGGTTTTAACTAAAAGTAAAGAATATGTTCATTGATATATACAGCTCCAGTTTTCTTAAAATTTTCAATTTACTAACTGAGAATCACTGTAGCATACCAAATGAAATTGTTTAATATTACAAAATTAAATGCAATAATACAAGAAATTGTACTCTTTTTTTGCATAACTAAATAAATAACTGACTAAATGATTTGAACTAAATGTATTCAATATAAAAAATGGCATTTAGTAACCAAAAGTAAATTGTGCAAAGTACAGTGTACAAGCAAAGCTCACCGCATTACAAGCTATAAAATACAATTCCTTCCGTGGGATCTAAATTACACAATTTGGGTACACTTTCGATTTACACGCACTCTTACACGATAATACGTATGGAAAGATGGCAAGTACTACCTTCGGTACTACAGAACTTATTTATATAACATATAATATTTTTTTGATTTCTGGTGGATTAAAATTTGTGTAATTTTTTTAAATAGAAGGGAAATAATTTATATTTTTTATATTGGGAATGTTATTGTTATACGAGTTAGAACAGAAATTTTCGTAGTATAAATCTTGTAGATTTAAAATTTTTTTAACCTATTGTCTTTACTTTTTCATTTTACAATCTGAGAATCACTGTATCATACCAAATGAAACTCTTTAAACTTACAAAATAAAATGCAACTATGCAAGCAATTAATTTTTTTAATTAACTTTATGTAGATAGGCTTCCAGTATCAGTTTCTTAGAAGGAAATATATGCTATAATATATATTTCATAACTTATACTTCATGTTTAGATTTCTATCGTATTGCTTAATTTCACGCTCTATGGTCAAAGTATTGAGCATTTTCTGTTTAATTTAACCCCTTCCGGTATGATTTAATAATGAAAAACTGTGCATGAAATAACCATTTAATTTTTATTTAAAAAACTTGTTTCATTTTACAATTCTTACATATTCTTAATTAAAATTCACTTTTTACATAGTGTTAAATAATATCAGAAACAGTAAAATTAAAACATTAATAAGGTATACAGATAATAGTCTTCAAGCTAGTGGTACTTTTCAAAACAAAGTGCAAAGGAATTCTTAATTGTTTACACCGCCAAGTAGTCTCACTTTTAATTTGATTCTTTTAACACACACGGCATTTCTTAGTAGGTTTTCTTTTATTCTGACTCATTAATTTGGCAATGACTTGTACCAAGAAATTCTAAGTAAACAATATGCAATAGTGACATGTGATTTTCACAAGTAATAAAAGTGTTGCCAAATTCAGTACATTAGAAATTTTAAACTAAATTAATTATCATATTTAACAGTAACTTTAATCGCATGACGAGTGTAGCTCGTCATTGTGCGGTATGGAATGAAAAACTAATGACGAGCTAGATTCGTCATTTTACCGGAAGGGGTTAAGAACTAAAATGCAAGAATTCAGATTTTTTTTTATTTTACTAACAAACTCATTAGGCATTTTACGATGGATGACAAAAATTATATATTCAACGTATAAAACGTATTAAAGAGTTTGTAAAACAAGATTATACCGGACATTAAAATATGAAAGCTCACACAAATGCCTTACGTCAGATTAAAATGTTTATGATTTCAAGCACTTTGCTCCCCCAGGCAAAATTTTTTTTAACTGAACGTATAGACTGTGTTCACTGATTTATACAGCTCCAATTTTTTTTTTTATTTCTAATGGCAAGGCAGGTTACAATTACAAAAATAAAAATTGTGGAACAACTGTACAAGTAACAAAAGTAACATTGACCGAAGTCATTGCCTCAGGCGTTCTCTGGCTCCCCAATACAGAGTAGTCTGGGAGTCGGAAGAACAGCTAAGTGCCCCCGCATAGCTCCAATATAAAAGCTTCTAACTGCAAATACTAAGCATGGTTTGCTGCATGACAAGGCTGTAAAGAACAATTATCCATGCGGGGTCTGATTTAAACAATCTAGATGCTAGTGCATGTTACACGCACTATTACACGAAAATATACATGTGGGTATGTACGGGAAGATAGCAAGAGCTAATCCAGACTTAGTATATCATATCTATATAAATGGTATTAGATTTTATTGATTTCTGGTGAGTCAAAACTCGTGTAAATTTTTAAATAGAAGAAATTTAAATTATGTTTTTTATATTCTGAATGTCATTGTTATGCTAGTTAGAACAGAAATTTTCGTAGAATAAATCTTATAGATTTAGAAAAATTTTAACGTATTTCTTTAATATTTCAATTTACAAACAGAGAATCACTGTAATCATACCAAATGTAACTGTTTAACACTACAAAATTAAATGCAATAATGTAAGCATTTAATTTTTTTATTAACTTTATGTTGATAGGATTCTAGTATCAGTTTCTTAGAAGGCAATAAAAACTATAATATATATTTTATGACTTATAATTCACGTTTAGATCTCTGTGGTATTGCGAAAATTCACGCTCTATGGTCAAAACTTTATGCATTTTCCGTTAAATTTAAGAAATAAAAAGCAGTAATTCAGCTTTTATATTATTTTCAGCCAAACTTGCCGCATGACATTCTGCAGTGAACAATTACTCATCTGTAGTCTGATTTAATTTATCCTGGTGCAAGTTCAACTTACTAGCACCATTAAACGATAATAAACATCGGTATTAATGGAAGGATAGCAAAAGCTAACATAGCCCATCGCAATATATATTCTATCTATATAAATTGTATTAGCTTTTATTGACTTCTGGTGAATCAAAACTCGTGTAAGTTTTTAAATAGAAGGAATTTTAATTATATTTTTTATATTGGGAATGTCATAGTTATGCTATTGGTATACAATTGAATTTTTGTAGTACAAATCTTATAAATTAAAATAGATTTAACCTATTTTATTTAATTAATTCAAATCTTATAGATTTAGAAAATCTTGTACAAATCTAGTAGATTTAGAAAAATTTTAACCTATTTTTTTAAATTTTTCAATTTACAGACAGAGAATCACTGTATCATACCAAAAGTAACTGTTTAATATTACAAAATGCATTAATGCAAGCAATTAATTTTTTTAACTTTATGTGGATAGGTTCCTAGTATCAGTTTCTTAGAAGGAAATCAGTGCTATAATATATATATATTTTATATATTATAGCACTGATCTCGTTTACATATTTATGGTATTGCTTGAATTCACGCTCTATGGTCAAAGCATTAAGCATTTTCTGTTTAATTTAAGAATTAAAAAGCAATAATTAAGTTTTATTTTATTTTACTAACAAACCAATAAGAGATTTTTTGTTGTTATGTCAAAATCAATTTATTTACGCAACGGAAGTAAAACTTATTAAAGAATTTGCTTAACAAGATTATTCCGGACGTTCAAATGTAAAAGTTCATATTAATCTCTTACTCACATTGACATGTCTAAGGTGTCCAAGCACGTTGTTTCCACAGGCAAAAATGTTTTTAACTGAATGTTTTCTATAATGTTCTCTGATAGATAAAGATCCAAAGGAAAGACTTCAACTGGAAATGCTAAGCAAAATTGGCCGCATGACATTCTGCAATGAACAATTACTCATATAGGGTCTAATTTAATTTAATTTACCTAGGAGCAAGTTCAGATTACACACACTATTACACGATAACATATATCGTATTAAAGGAACCAAAGTAAGCGCTTATCCTGATTTCTTATAACCTATCTATATAAATTTTATTATATTTTATTGACTTCTGGTGAATCAAACTCGTGTAAGTTTGATTCACCAGAAGGAATTTAAATTATATTTTTATACTGGGAATGTCATTGTTATGCTAGATACAATTGAACTTTTGTAGTAAAAATCTTGTAAATTTAGAATTATTTTAACATATTTTAATTAATTTTTCAATTTACAAAAATAGAATGACAATATATTAATAAACGGAATTGTTTAATATTACAAATTAAATGCATTAATGCATGCAATTAATTTTTTGTTAACTTTATGTGGATAGGCTTCTAGTATCAGTTTCTTAGAAGGAAATAAATACTATAATATATATTTTATAATTTATATTTCAAGTTAAGATTTCTATCGTATTGCTTGATTTCACGCTCTATGGTCAGATCATTCAGTATTTTCCCTTTAATTAAGGAATTAAAAAGCAATAATTCAGCTTTTATTTTATTTTACTACCAAACCAATTAGAGATTTTACGTTGTTATGTCGAAAGCAATTTATTTACTGAACGGAGGTAAAACTTATTAATGAACTTACATAAAATTATACTGGAAGTTCAAAAGTGAAATCTACTATGGCTTTACGTCAGTTTGACATGTCGAAAATTTCAATCATTGCGTTTCCACAGGCAAAAATGTTTCTAATTAAATGTGTACAATGTGTTCACTGATACATACAGCTCTAAGTAAAGACTCGTAACTACAAACATTAAGCAAAATTATCGCACGACAATGCAGCAGAAAACAATTTACAATGTGGGGTGTGAATGAAATAAACCAGGTGCATGTTCAGCTTACACACACGATTACACGATATTATAAACAAAAAATACGGGAAGATAGCAAGTGCTTAATTAGATTTTAAAGAACCTATCCATATAAAATGTATTAGCTTTTTTTGATTTCTGGTGAAATATAACTCGTGTAATTTTATAAATAGAATTAATTTAAATAATATTTTAAAATTTGATAATATCAATGTTATGCTAGTTAGAGCAGAAACTTTCGTAGCATAAATATTGTAGATTTAGAAATGTTTTAACCTATTTTCATTAATTTTAGAATTTACTAACTGAGAATCACTGTATCATACCAAATATAATTCTTTAAAAATACAAAATTAAATGCAATAATGCAATGAATTAATTGTTTTTTATTAAATTTATGTGGATAGGCTTCTAGAATCAGTTGCTTAGAAGGAAATAAATACTATAATATATATTTTATAATTTATATTTCAAGTTAAGATTTCTATCGTATTGCTTGATTTCACGCTCTATGGTCAGATCATTCAGTATTTTCCCTTTAATTAAGGAATTAAAAAGCAATAATTCAGATTTTATTTTATTTTTACTAACAAACCAATTCGAGATTTTACATTGTTATGTCAAAAGTAATTTATTTAGTGAACGGAGGTAAAACTTATTAATGAACTTACATAAAATTATACCGGACGTTCAAAAGTGAAATCTACTACTATGGCTTTACGTCAGATTGTCATGTCAAAAATTTCAATCATTGTGTTCCCATAGGCAAAAATGTTTCTAATTAAATGTGTATAAGTGCTTTCACTGATATATACATCTCAAAGGAAAGACTCGTAACTACAAACATTAAGCAAAATTATTGCACGACAATGCTATAGAAAACAATTTACAATGTGGGGTCTGATTTAGATAAAGTAGGTGCATGTTCAGTTTACATGCACGATTACAAGATATTATAAGTAGAAAAATACGGGAAGATAGCAAGTGCTTAATTGAATTTTTTAGAACCTATCTATATAAAATGTATTAGCTTTTTTTTATTTCTGGTGAAACATAACTCGTGTAATTTTATAAATAGAAGGAATTTAAATAATATTTTAAATTTTAGGAATGTCAATGTTACGCTAGTTAAAGCAGATATTTTCGTAGCAGAAATATTGTAGATTTAGAAATATTTTAACCTCTTTTCATTAATTTTATAATTTACTAACTGAGAATCACTGTATCATACCAAATGTAATTGTTTAAAATTACAAAATTAAATGCAATAATGCAAGCAATTGTTTTTTATTAACTTTATGTGAATAGGCTTCTAGTATCAGTTTCTTAGAAGGAAATAAATACTATAATATATATTTTATAATTTATATTTCAAGTTAAGATTTCTATCGCATTGCTTGATTTTACGCTCTATGGTCAGATCATTCAGTATTTTCTCTTTAATTAAGGAATTAAAAAGCAATAATTCAGCTTTTATTTTATTTTTACTAACAAACCAATTAGAGATCTTACATTGTTATGTCAAAAGCAATTTATTTAGTGAACGGAGGTAAAACTTATTAATGAACTTACATAAAATTATACCGGACGTTCAAAAGTGAAATCTACTACTATGGCTTTACGTCAGATTGTCATGTCAAAAATTTCAATCATTGTGTTCCCATAGGCAAAAATGTTTCTAATTAAATGTGTATAAGTGCTTTCACTGATATATACATCTCAAAGGAAAGACTCGTAACTACAAACATTAAGCAAAATTATTGCACGACAATGCTATAGAAAACAATTTACAATGTGGGGTCTGATTTAGATAAAGTAGGTGCATGTTCAGTTTACATGCACGATTACAAGATATTATAAGTAGAAAAATACGGGAAGATAGCAAGTGCTTAATTGAATTTTTTAGAACCTATCTATATAAAATGTATTAGCTTTTTTTGATTTCTGGTGAAACATAACTCGTGTAATTTTATAAATAGAAGGAATTTAAATAATATTTTAAATTTTAGGAATGTCAATGTTACGCTAGTTAAAGCAGAAATTTTCGTAGCAGAAATATTGTAGATTTAGAAATATTTTAACCTCTTTTCATTAATTTTATAATTTACTAACTGAGAATCACTGTATCATACCAAATGTAATTGTTTAAAATTACAAAATTAAATGCAATAATGCAAGCAATTGTTTTTTATTAACTTTATGTGAATAGGCTTCTAGTATCAGTTTCTTAGAAGGAAATAAATACTATAATATATTTTATAATTTATATTTCAAGTTAAGATTTCTATCGTATTGCTTGATTTCACGCTCTATGGTCAGATCATTCAGTATTTTCTCTTTAATTAAGGAATTAAAAAGCAATAATTCAGGTTTTATTTTATTTTTTAACAAACCAATTCGAGATTTTACATTGTTATGTCAAAAGTAATTTATTTAGTGAACGGAGGTAAAACTTATTAATGAACTTACATAAAATTATACCGGACGTTCAAAAGTGAAATCTATTACTATGGCTTTACTTCAGATTGTCATGTCAAAAATTTCAATCATTGTGTTCCCATAGGCAAAAATGTTTCTAATTAAATGTGTATAAGTGCTTTCACAGATATATATATCTCAAAGGAAAGACTCGTAACTACACACATTAAGCAAAATTATTGCACGACAATGCTATAGGAAAACAATTTACAATGTGGGGTCTGCTTTAGATAAAGTACGTGCATGTCCAGTTTACATGCACGATTACACGATATTATAAGTAGAAAAATACGGGAAGATAGCAAGTGCTTAAATGAATTTTACAGAACCTATCTATATAAAATGTATTAGCTTTTTTTTTATTTCTGGTGAAACATAACTCTTGTAAGTTTATAAATAGAAGGAATTTAAATAATATTTTAAATTTTAGGAATGTCAATGTTATGCTAGTTAAAGCAGAAATTTTCGTAGCAGAAATATTGTAGATTTAGAAATATTTTAACCTCTTTTCATTAATTTTATAATTTACTAACTGAGAATCACTGTATCATACCAAATGTAATTGTTTAAAATTACAAAATTAAATGCAATAATGCAAGCAATTGTTTTTTATTAACTTTATGTGAATAGGCTTCTAGTATCAGTTTCTTAGAAGGAAATAAATACTATAATATATATTTTATAATTTATATTTCAAGTTAAGATTTCTATCGTATTGCTTGATTTCACGCTCTATGGTCAGATCATTCAGTATTTTCCCTTTAATTAAGGAATTAAAAAGCAATAATTCAGATTTTATTTTATTTTTTAACAAACCAATTCGAGATTTTACATTGTTATGTCAAAAGTAATTTATTTAGTGAACGGAGGTAAAACTTATTAATGAACTTACATAAAATTATACCGGACGTTCAAAAGTGAAATCTACTACTATGGCTTTACGTCAGATTGTCATGTCAAAAATTTCAATCATTGTGTTCCCATAGGCAAAAATGTTTCTAATTAAATGTGTATAAGTGCTTTCACTGATATATACATCTCAAAGGAAAGACTCGTAACTACAAACATTAAGCAAAATTATTGCACGACAATGCTATAGAAAACAATTTACAATGTGGGGTCTGATTTAGATAAAGTACGTGCATGTCCAGTTTACACGCACGATTACACGATATTATATATAGAAAAATACGGGAAGATAGCAAGTGCCTAATTAGATTTTAGAGAACCCATCTATATAAATTGTATTAGCTTTTTTTTATTTCTGGTAATCATAACTCGTGTAATCTTATAAATAGAAGGAATTTAAATAATATTTTAAAATTTGGTAATGTCAATGTTATGCTAGTTAGAGCAGAAATTTTCGTAGCATAAATATTGTAGATTTAGAAATATTTTAACCTATTTTCATTAATTTTATAATTTACTAACTGAGAATCACTGTATCATACCAAATGTAATTGTTTAAAATTACAAAATTAAATGCAATAATGCAAGCAATTGTTTTTTATTAACTTTATGTGAATAGGCTTCTAGTATCAGTTTCTTAGAAGGAAATAAATACTATAATATATATTTTATAATTTATATTTCAAGTTAAGATTTCTATCGCATTGCTTGATTTTACGCTCTATGGTCAGATCATTCAGTATTTTCTCTTTAATTAAGGAATTAAAAAGCAATAATTCAGCTTTTATTTTATTTTTACTAACAAACCAATTAGAGATCTTACATTGTTATGTCAAAAGCAATTTATTTAGTGAACGGAGGTAAAACTTATTAATGAACTTACGTAAAATTATACCGGACGTTCAAAAGTGAAATCTACTACTATGGCTTTACGTCAGATTGTCATGTCAAAAATTTCAATCATTGTGTTCCCATAGGCAAAAATGTTTCTAATTAAATGTGTATAAGTGCTTTCACTGATATATACATCTCAAAGGAAAGACTCGTAACTACAAACATTAAGCAAAATTATTGCACGACAAGGCTATAGGAAACAATTTACAATGTGGGGTCTGATTTAGATAAAGCACGTGCATGTCCAGTTTACATGCACGATTACACGATATTATAAACAAAAAATACGGGAAGATAGCAAGTGCTTAATTGAATTTTTTAGAACCTATCTATATAAAATGTATTAGCTTTTTTTGATTTCTGGTGAAACATAACTCGTGTAATTTTATAAATAGAAGGAATTTAAATAATATTTTAAATTTTAGGAATGTCAATGTTATGCTAGTTAAAGCAGAAATTTTCGTAGCAGAAATATTGTAGATTTAGAAATATTTTAACCTATTTTCATTAATTTTATAATTTACTAACTGAGAATCACTGTATCATACCAAATGTAATTGTTTAAAATTACAAAATTAAATGCAATAATGCAAGCAATTGTTTTTTATTAACTTTATGTGAATAGGCTTCTAGTATCAGTTTCTTAGAAGGAAATAAATACTATAATATATATTTTATAATTTATATTTCAAGTTAAGATTTCTATCGTATTGCTTGATTTCACGCTCTATGGTCAGATCATTCAGTATTTTCCCTTTAATTAAGGAATTAAAAAGCAATAATTCAGATTTTATTTTATTTTTTAACAAACCAATTCGAGATTTTACATTGTTATGTCAAAAGTAATTTATTTAGTGAACGGAGGTAAAACTTATTAATGAACTTACATAAAATTATACCGGACGTTCAAAAGTGAAATCTACTACTATGGCTTTACGTCAGATTGTCATGTCAAAAATTTCAATCATTGTGTTCCCATAGGCAAAAATGTTTCTAATTAAATGTGTGTAAGTGCTTTCACAGATATATATATCTCAAAGGAAAGACTCGTAACTACACACATTAAGCAAAATTATTGCACGACAATGCTATAGAAAACAATTTACAATGTGGGGTCTGATTTAGATAAAGTAGGTGCATGTTCAGTTTACATGCACGATTACAAGATATTATAAGTAGAAAAATACGGGAAGATAGCAAGTGCTTAATTGAATTTTTTAGAACCTATCTATATAAAATATATTAGCTTTTTTGATTTCTGGTGAAACATAACTCGTGTAATTTTATATATAGAAGTAATTTAAATAATATTTTAAATTTTAGGAATGTCAATGTTATGCTAGTTAAAGCAGAAATTTTCGTAGCAGAAATATTGTAGATTTAGAAATATTTTAACCTATTTTCATTAATTTTATAATTTACTAACTGAGAATCACTGTATCATACCAAATGTAATTGTTTAAAATTACAAAATTAAATGCAATAATGCAAGCAATTGTTTTTTATTAACTTTATGTGAATAGGCTTCTAGTATCAGTTTCTTAGAAGGAAATAAATACTATAATATATATTTTATAATTTATATTTCAAGTTAAGATTTCTATCGCATTGCTTGATTTTACGCTCTATGGTCAGATCATTCAGTATTTTCTCTTTAATTAAGGAATTAAAAAGCAATAATTCAGCTTTTATTTTATTTTTACTAACAAACCAATTAGAGATCTTACATTGTTATGTCAAAAGCAATTTATTTAGTGAACGGAGGTAAAACTTATTAATGAACTTACATAAAATTATACCGGACGTTCAAAAGTGAAATCTACT
Organism: Pardosa pseudoannulata; assembly: GCA_032207245.1. Taxonomy (NCBI): domain Eukaryota; kingdom Metazoa; phylum Arthropoda; class Arachnida; order Araneae; family Lycosidae; genus Pardosa; species Pardosa pseudoannulata. Next base: position 67,979,912 of record CM063503.1, read on the forward strand.
ACTATGGCTTTACGTCAGATTGTCATGTCAAAAATTTCAATCATTGTGTTCCCATAGGCAAAAATGTTTCTAATTAAATGTGTATAAGTGCTTTCACTGATATATACATCTCAAAGGAAAGACTCGTAACTACAAACATTAAGCAAAATTATTGCACGACAATGCTATAGGAAACAATTTACAATGTGGGGTCTGATTTAGATAAAGTACGTGCATGTCCAGTTTACATGCACGATTACACGATATTATAAGTAGAAAAATACGGGAAGATAGCAAGTGCTTAAATGAATTTTAGAGAACCCATCTATATAAATTGTATTAGCTTTTTTTTATTTCTGGTAATCATAACTCGTGTAATCTTATAAATAGAAGGAATTTAAATAATATTTTAAAATTTGGTAATGTCAATGTTATGCTAGTTAGAGCAGAAATTTTCGTAGCATAAATATTGTAGATTTAGAAATGTTTTAACCTATTTTCATTAATTTTAGAATTTACTAACTGAGAATCATTGTATCATACCAAATGTAATTCTTTAAAAATACAAAATTAAATGCAATAATGCAAGCAATTGTTTTTTATTAACTTTATGTGAATAGGCTTCTAGTATCAGTTTCTTAGAAGGAAATAAATACTAAATATATATTTTATAATTTATATTTCAAGTTAAGATTTCTATCGTATTGCTTGATTTCACGCTCTATGGTCAGATCATTCATTATTTTCTCTTTAATTAAGGAATTAAAAAGCAATAATTCAGATTTTATTTTATTTTTTAACAAACCAATTATAGATTTTACATTGTTATGTCAAAAGTAATTTATTTAGTGAACGGAGGTAAAACTTATTAATGAACTTACATAAAATTATACCGGACGTTCAAAAGTGAAATCTACTACTATGGCTTTACGTCAGATTGTCATGTCAAAAATTTCAATCATTGTGTTCCCATAGGCAAAAATGTTTCTAATTAAATGTGTATAAGTGCTTTCACTGATATATACATCTCAAAGGAAAGACTCGTAACTACAAACATTAAGCAAAATTATTGCACGACAAGGCTATAGGAAACAATTTACAATGTGGGGTCTGATTTAGATAAAGTACGTGCATGTCCAGTTTACATGCACGATTACACGATATTATAAGTAGAAAAATACGGGAAGATAGCAAGTGCTTAAATGAATTTTACAGAACCTATCTATATAAAATGTATTAGCTTTTTTTTATTTCTGGTGAAACATAACTCTTGTAAGTTTATAAATAGAAGGAATTTAAATAATATTTTAAATTTTAGGAATGTCAATGTTATGCTAGTTAAAGCAGAAATTTTCGTAGCAGAAATATTGTAGATTTAGAAATATTTTAACCTCTTTTCATTAATTTTATAATTTACTAACTGAGAATCACTGTATCATACCAAATGTAATTGTTTAAAATTACAAAATTAAATGCAATAATGCAAGCAATATTTTTTTATTAACTTTATGTGAATAGGCTTCTAGTATCAGTTTCTTAGAAGGAAATAAATACTATAATATATATTTTATAATTTATATTTCAAGTTAAGATTTCTATCGTATTGCTTGATTTCACGCTCTATGGTCAGATCATTCAGTATTTTCCCTTTAATTAAGGAATTAAAAAGCAATAATTCAGCTTTTATTTTATTTTTACTAACAAACCAATTAGAGATCTTACATTGTTATGTCAAAAGCAATTTATTTAGTGAACGGAGGTATAACTTATTAATGAACTTACGTAAAATTATACCGGACGTTCAAAAGTGAAATCTACTACTATGGCTTTACGTCAGATTGTCATGTCAAAAATTTCAATCATTGTGTTCCCATAGGCAAAAATGTTTCTAATTAAATGTGTATAAGTGCTTTCACTGATATATACATCTCAAAGGAAAGAATCGTAACTACAAACATTAAGCAAAATTTTTGCATGACAGTGCTATGGGAAACAATTTACAATGTGAGGTCTGATTTAGATAAAGTAAGTGCATGTCCAGTTTACATGCACGATTACACGATATTATAAGTAGAAAAATACGGGAAGATAGCAAGTGCTTAATTGAATTTTATAGAACCTATCTATATAAAATGTATTAGCTATTTTTGATTTCTGGTGAAACATAACTCGTGTAAATTTATAAATAGAAGGAATTTTAAATAATATTTTAAATTTTAGGAATGTCAATGTTATGCTAGTTAAAGCAGAAATTTTCGTAGCAGAAATATTGTAGATTTAGAAATATTTTAACCTGTTTTCATTAATTTTATAATTTACTAACTGAGAAGCACTGTATCATACCAAATGTAATTGTTTAAAATTACAAAATTAAATGCAATAATGCAAGCAATTGTTTTTTATTAACTTTATGTGAATAGTCTTCTAGTATCAGTTTCTTAGAAGGAAATAAATACTATAATATATATTTTATAATTTATATTTCAAGTTAAGATTTCTATCGCATTGCTTGATTTTACGCTCTATGGTCAGATCATTCAGTATTTTCTCTTTAATTAAGGAATTAAAAAGCAATAATTCAGCTTTTATTTTATTTTTACTAACAAACCAATTAGAGATCTTACATTGTTATGTCAAAAGCAATTTATTTAGTGAACGGAGGTAAAACTTAATAATGAACTTACATAAAATTATACCGGACGTTCAAAAGTGAAATCTACTACTATGGCTTTACGTCAGATTGTCATGTCAAAAATTTCAATCATTGTGTTCCCATAGGCAAAAATGTTTCTAATTAAATGTGTATAAGTGCTTTTTACTGATATATACATCTCAAAGGAAAGACTCGTAACTACAAACAATTAAGCAAAATTATTGCACGACAATGCTATAGGAAACAATTTACAATGTAAGGTCTGAATTTAGATAAAGTACGTGCATGTCCAGTTTACATGCACGATTACACGATATTATAAGTAGAAAAATACGGGAAGATAGCAAGTGCTTAAATGAATTTTACAGAACCTATCTATATAAAATGTATTAGCTTTTTTTTATTTCTGGTGAAACATAACTCGTGTAAGTTTATAAATAGAAGGAATTTAAATAATATTTTAAATTTTAGGAATGTCAATGTTATGCTAGTTAGAGCAGAAATTTTCGTAGCATAAATATTGTAGATTTAGAAATGTTTTAACCTATTTTCATTAATTTTAGAATTTACTAACTGAGAATCACTGTATCATACCAAATGTAATTCTTTAAAAATACAAAATTAAATGCAATAATGCAAGCAATTGTTTTTTATTAACTTTATGTGAATAGGCTTCTAGTATCAGTTTCTTAGAAGGAAATAAATACTATAATTTATATTTTATAATTTATATTTCAAGTTAAGATTTCAATCGTATTGCTTGATTTCACGCTCTATGGTCAGATCATTCAGTATTTTCTCTTTAATTAAGGAATTAAAAAGCAATAATTCAGCTTTTATTTTATTTTTACTAACAAACCAATTATAGATTTTACATTGTTATGTCAAAAGCAATTTATTTAGTGAACGGAGGTAAAACTTAATAATGAACTTACATAAAATTATACCGGACGTTCAAAGTGAAATCTACTACTATGGCTTTACGTCAGATTGTCATGTCAAAAATTTCAATCATTGTGTTCCCATAGGCAAAAATGTTTCTAATTAAATGTGTATAAGTGCTTTTACTGATATATACATCTCAAAGGAAAGACTCGTAACTACAAACATTAAGCAAAATTATTGCACAACAATGCTATAGGAAACAATTTACAATGTAAGGTCTGAATTAGATAAAGTACGTGCATGTCCAGTTTACATGCACGATTACACGATATTATAAGTAGAAAAATACGGGAAGATAGCAAGTGCTTAATTGAATTTTAGAGAACCTATCTATATAAAATGTAATTAGCTTTTTTTGATTTCTGGTGAAACATAACTCGTGTAAGTTTATAAATAGAAGGAATTTAAATAATATTTTAAATTTTAGGAATGTCAATGTTATGCTAGTTAAATCAGAAATTTTCGTAGCAGAAATATTGTAGATTTAGAAATATTTTAACCTATTTTCATTAATTTTTTAATTTACTAACTGAGAATCACTGTATCATACCAAATGTAATTGTTTAAAATTACAAAATTAAATGCAATAATGCAAGCAATTGTTTTTTTATTAACTTTATGTGAATAGGCTTCTAGTATCAGTTTCTTAGAAGGAAATAAATACTATAATATATATTTTATAATTTATATTTCAATTTAAGATTTCTATCGTATTGCTTGATTTCACGCTCTATGGTCAGATCATTCAGTATTTTCTCTTTAATTAAGGAATTAAAAAGCAATAATTCAGCTTTTATTTTATTTTTACTAACAAACCAATTAGAGATCTTACATTGTTATGTCAAAAGCAATTTATTTAGTGAACGGAGGTAAAACTTATTAATGAACTTACGTAAAATTATACCGGGCGTTCAAAAGTGAAATTTACTACTATGGCTTTACGTCAGATTGTCATGTCAAAAATTTCAATGATTGTATTCCCATAGGCAAAAATGTTTCTAATTAAATGTGTATAAGTGCTTTCACTGATATATACATCTCAAAGGAAAGAATCGTAACTACAAACATTAAGCAAAATTTTTGCATGACAATGCTATAGGAAACAATTTACAATGTGGGGTCTGCTTTAGATAAAGTACGTGCATGTCCAGTTTACATGCACGATTACACGATATTATAAGTAGAAAAATACGGGAAGATAGCAAGTGCTTAAATGAATTTTACAGAACCTATCTATATAAAATGTATTAGCTTTTTTTGATTTCTGGTGAAACATAACTCGTGCAAATTTATAAATAGAAGGAATTTAAATAATATTTTAAATTTTAGGAATGTCAATGTTATGCTAGATAAAGCAGAAATTTTCGTAGCAGAAATATTGTAGATTTAGAAATATTTTAACCTATTTTCATTAATTTTATAATTTACTAACTGAGAATCACTGTATCATACCAAATGTAATTGTTTAAAATTACAAAATTAAATGCAATAATGCAAGCAATTGTTTTTTATTAACTTTATGTGAATAGGCTTCTAGTATCAGTTTCTTAGAAAAAAATAAATGTTATAATATATATTTTATAACTTATGCTTCACGTTTAGATTTCTATGGTATTGCTTGATTTCACGCTCTTTGGCCAAAGCATTAAGCATTTTCTGTTTAATTTAAGAATTATAAAGCAATAATTCAGCTTTTATGTTTTTTTACTAACAAACCAATTATAGATTTTAAATTGTTATGTCAAAAGCAATTTATTTAGTGAACGGAGGTAAAACTTATTAATGAACTTACATAAAATTATACCGATTTATTAAAGAATTTGCTTAAGGAGATTATACCAGACGTTCAAAAGTGAAAGCTCATACTAATGCTTTTTGTCAGATTGACATGTCTTAAGTTTCAATCATTGTGTTCCCACAGTTAAAAACGTTTTGAACTAGATGTATAGAATATATTCACTGATATATACAGGCCAAAGTAAAGACTGGTAGCTACAAGCACTAGGCAGAATTTTTGCATGACGAGACTGCAGAGAACGATTACCATTGTGGTGTCTGATATAAATAAACTAGATGCACGTTCAGCTTATTCTCGCCCGTTCCCATAAATATGTACATCTGTAAATGGGAAGATAGCAAATGCTTCATTAGATCTCCCAGAATCCATGTATATAAATTGTATTAGCTTTTACTGATTTCTGGTGAAACATAACTCGTGTAATTTATAAATAAGATGAATTTAAATAATATTTTAAATTTTGGGAATGTCGTTGTTATGCAAGTTAGAACAGAAATTTTCGTAGCATCAGTATTGTAGAATCGGAAAAATTTTAACCTGTTTTATTTAATTTTTTATTTTACTAAATGAGAATCACTTTGTCATACCGACTGAAATTTTTTAATATTACCAATTTAGTTGCAATAATGCAAGAAATTTTTATCATTTTTACTAACTCTATGTTTTTACTTTGTTATGCCAAAAGCAATTTATTTACGTAACGGAGGTAAAACTTGTTAAAGAAATTGCAAATCAAGTGCATGCCGTTCGTTTAAATATGAAAGCTCCTACTAATGCTTTACATCAGATAGATATGTAAAAAATTTCAAGCACGTTGTTCCCACTGGAAAATGTTTTTTAACTAATCGTATTGAATATCTTTACTGTTATATACAGCTCCAAAATTAATCGTTCTAACTACGAAAACTAACTGAAGCTAGGCGTATGAAAAAGCTGCACAGAACCATATTATCAATTTGGGGTGTGAACGAAATCATGTAGGCGAATTACACGCACCTTTATACGATAACGGAAAGTGAAGATAGCAAGTTCCTGTTATATCCTTATAAAACCTATCTATATAATGTCTTAGCTTTTATGAATTTCTGGCTGTAAAAAATCGCGTAATTGTTTTAAATAGAATTAGTATTTTTTTTTCTAATGTTGTTGTTAATCTAGTAATAACAGAAATAAACCTAGAATTAATCTTGTAGATTCGAAAAGTTTTTAACCTGTTTCTTTTAATCTTTAAATTTACTAATTGAGAATTAGTGTAGCTTACCAAAGGAAATTGTTTCGTTTACAAATTTGAATTTGAGAATGAAAGCAATTATATTTTTTTTTGTAAAATTTTATGTGGATAGGCTTCTAGTATCAGTTTCCTTGTTGAAATTTTATGCTATAAAATATGTGCTATAACATATGCTTCGTATTTGGATTGCTATGCATTTGGATTGCAAAGCTTTAAGCATTTTCTGTTTAATATCATCTAAATAATTAAACAGAAATAATCAATAGTAATCTGAATAAAAATCGGAATATTTCAGCTTATATCTTATTTTACTTACAAACCTATTAATAAAAATTTACGTTGTAAAACGCTTAAAATAGTGGTAAAATAATATAATGGTAAGGAAAAAAAATATTTTATCCTTAAGAATTTTTTTTCTAATATGTGCGAGTCTCTTTCTACACATATGCTTTAAAATGATAACTTTAGATTAAAATGTCTTATACAGAATTAAAAAATATGAGGAAATAGACAATGAATTTAAATGAAAGCTTTTATGCTCACATGTACAATTATTCATATGTATAATACATTAAAGATTTTACATGGCAAGTATCCTTTATGTTTTAAAGAGCAGCCTTTAGCCATTTATTTATTGACATATCAAAATTTAAATTATTTAGATTGATTAAATTTTCAGCATTCTTCTTTTCTTTTTGCCTATTTACCAGCAAACATACGAACACTTAACATATACTTAATTCTAACATAGCCGGTCAAATCACTCTACTTAAGTTTTCTGATTGAATGTATGCCATATGGATGTTGGGAAGAAAATAAAAAATAAACTTTATTGTAATTAAACAAAATTATATATTGTGAATTTTTATATTTTATAAACACGAAGAATAAGAAATTTTGAATTCATTACTCATCACATCTTTTCCGAATATTTTACCGGTCAATTAGAGGGTTATGGTATACTTAGAGCTAATATTCTTTAGATTTTATATTATATTTATAATTTTTTAAAAGTTTTTTTATGATGAATAGTATTAACAGCTCAGGTTATTGATATTGTAGATTTAGAAATGTTTTAACCTATTTTCATTAATTTTAGAATTTACTAACTGAGAATCATTGTATCATACCAAATGTAATTCTTTAAAAATACAAAATTAAATGCAATAATGCAATCAATTAATTGTTTTTTAGTAACTTTATGTGGATAGGTTTCTAGTATTAGTTTCTTAGAAGGAAATAAATATTATAATATATATTTTATAACTTATGTTTCACGTTTAGATTTCTATGATATTGCTTGATTTCACGCTCTTTCGTCAAAGCATTAAGCATTTTCTGTTTAATTTAAGAATTATAAAGCAATAATTCAGCTTTTATTTTATTTTACTAACAAACCAATTATAGGTTTTTAATTGTTTATGTCAAAAGCAATTTATTTAGTGAACGGAGGTAAAACTTATTAATGAACTTACATAAAATTATACCGGACGTTCAAAAGTGAAATCTACTACTTTGGCTTTAAGTCAGATTGTCATGTCAAAAATTTCAATCATTGTGTTCCCATAGGCAAAAATGTTTCTAATTAAATGTGTATAAGTGCTTTCACTGATATATACATCTCAAAGGAAAGACTCGTAACTACAATCATTAAGCAAAATTATTGCACGACAATGCTATAGGAAAGAATTTACAATGTGGGGTCTGACTTAGAAAAAGTACGTGCATGTCCAGTTTTACATGCACGATTACACGATATTATAAGTAGAAAAATACGGGAAGATAGCAAGTGCTTAAATGAATTTTACAGAACCTATCTATATAAAATGTATTAGCTTTTTTTTATTTCTGGTGAAACATAACTCGTGTAAGTTTATAAATAGAAGGAATTTAAATAATATTTTAAATTTTAGTAATGTCAATGTTATGCTAGTTAAATCAGAAATTTTCGTAGCAGAAATATTGTCGATTTAGAAATATTTTAACCTATTTTCATTAATTTTAAAATTTACTAACTGAGAATCACTGTATCATACCAAATGTAATTGTTTAAAATTACAAAATTAAATGCAATAATGCAAGCAATATTTTTTATTAACTTTATGTGAATAGGCTTCTAGTATCAGTTTCTTAGAAGGAAATAAATACTATAATATATATTTTATAATTTATATTTCAAGTTAAGATTTCTATCGCATTGCTTGATTTTACGCTCTATGGACAGATCATTCAGTATTTTCTCTTTAATTAAGGAATTAAAAAGCAATAAATCAGCTTTTATTTTATTTTTACTAACAAACCAATTATAGATTTTACATTGTTATGTCAAAAGCAATTTATTTAGTGAACGGAGGTAAAACTTAATAATGAACTTACATAAAATTATACCGGACGTTCAAAAGTGAAATCTACTACTATGGCTTTACGTCAGATTTTCATGTCAAAAATTTCAATCATTGTGTTCCCATAGGCAAAAATGTTTCTAATTAAATGTGTATAAGTGCTTTCACTGATATATACATCTCAAAGGAAAGACTCGTAACTTCAAACGTTAAGCAAAATTATTGGACGACAATGCTATAGGAAACAATTTACAATGTGGTGTCTGATTTAGATAAAGTACGTGCATGTCCAGTTTACATGCACGATTACACGATATTATAAGTAGAAAAATGCGGGAAGATAGCAAGTGCTTAATTGAATCTTAGAGAACCTATCTATATAAAATGTATTAGCTTTTTTTGATTTCTGGTGAAACATAACTCGTGTAAATTTATAAATAGAAGGAATTTAAATAATATTTTAAATTTTAGGAATGCCAATGTTTTGCTAGTTAAATCAGAAATTTTCGTAGCAGAAATATTGTAGATTTAGAAATATTTTAACCTATTTTCATTAATTTTATAATTTACTAACTGAGAATCACTGTATCATACCAAATGTAATTGTTTAAAATTACATAATTAAATGCAATAATGCAAGCAATTGTTTTTTATTAACTTTATGTGAATAGGCTTCTAGTATCAGTTTCTTAGAAGGAAATAAATACTATAATATATTTTATAATTTATATTTCAATTTAAGATTTCTATCATATTGCTTGATTTCACGCTCTATGGTCAGATCATTCATTATTTTCTCTTTAATTAAGGAATTAAAAAGCAATAATTCACTTTTATTTTATTTTTACTAACAAACCAATTATAGATTTTAAATTGTTATGTCAAAAGCAATTTATTTAGTGAACGGAGGTAAGACTTATTAATGAACTTACATAAAATTATACCGGACGTTCAAAAGTGAAATCTACTAATATGGCTTTAAGTCAGATTGTCATGTCAAAAATTTCAATCATTGTATTCCCATAGGCAAAAATGATTTCTAATTTAAATGTGTATAAGTGCTTTCACTGATATATACATCTCAAAGGAAAGACTCGTAACTACAAACATTAAGCAAAATTATTGCACGACAATGCTATAGGAAACAATTTACAATGTGAGGTCTGATTTAGAAAAAGTACGTGCATGTCCAGTTTACATGTACGATTACACGATATTATAAGTAGAAAAATACGGGAAGATAGCAAGTGCTTAAATGAATTTTACAGAACCTATCTATATAAAATGTATTAGCTTTTTTTTATTTCTGGTGAAACATAACTCGTGTAAGTTTATAAATAGAAGGAATTTAAATAATATTTTAAATTTTAGGAATGTCAATGTTATGCTAGATAAAGCAGAAATTTTCGTAGCAGAAATATTGTAGATTTAGAAATATTTTAACCTATTTTCATTATGTTTATAATTTACTAACTGAGAATCACTGTATTATACCAAATGTAATTGTTTAAAATTACAAAATTAAATGCAATAATGCAAGCAATTGTTTTTTATTAACTTTATGTGAATAGGCTTCTAGTATCAGTTTCTTAGAAAAAAATAAATGTTATAATATATATTTTATAACTTATGCTTCACGTTTAGATTTCTATGGTATTGCTTGATTTCACGCTCTTTGGCCAAAGCATTAAGCATTTTCTGTTTAATTTAAGAATTATAAAGCAATAATTCAGCTTTTATGTTTTTTTACTAACAAACCAATTATAGGTTTTAAATTGTTATGTCAAAAGCAATTTATTTAGTGAACGGAGGTAAAACTTATTAATGAACTTACATAAAATTATACCGGACGTTCAAAAGTGAAATCTACTACTATGGCTTTAAGTCAGATTGTCATGTCAAAAATTTCAATCATTGTGTTCCCATAGGCAAAAATGTTTCTAATTAAATGTGTATAAGTGCTTTCACTGATATATACATCTCAAAGGAAAGACTCGTAACTACAATCATTAAGCAAAATTATTGCACGACAATGCTATAGGAAAGAATTTACAATGTGGGGTCTCACTTAGAAAAAGTACGTGCATGTCCAGTTTACATGCACGATTACACGATATTATAAGTAGAAAAATACGGGAAGATAGCAAGTGCTTAATTAAATTTTAGAGAACCCATCTATATAAATTGTATTAGCTTTTTTTTATTTCTGGTAATCATAACTCGTGTAATCTTATAAATAGAAGGAATTTAAATAATATTTTAAAATTTGGTAATGTCAATGTTATGCTAGTTAGAGCAGAAATTTTCGTAGCATAAATATTGTAGATTTAGAAATGTTTTAACCTATTTTCATTAATTTTAGAATTTACTAACTGAGAATCATTGTATCATACCAAATGTAATTCTTTAAAAATACAAAATTAAATGCAATAATGCAATGAATTAATTGTTTTTTATTAAATTTATGTGGATAGGCTTCTAGAATCAGTTGCTTAGAAGGAAATAAATACTATAATATATATTTTATAACTTATACTTCAAGTTTAGATTTCTATCGTATTGCTTGATTTCACCCTGTATGGACAGATCATTCAGTATTTTCTCTTTAATTAAGGAATTAAAAAGCAATAAATCAGCTTTTATTTTATTTTTACTAACAAACCAATTATAGATTTTACATTGTTATGTCAAAAGCAATTTATTTAGTGAACGGAGGTAAAACTTAATAATGAACTTACATAAAATTATACCGGACGTTCAAAAGTGAAATCTACTACTATGGCTTTACGTCAGATTTTCATGTCAAAAATTTCAATCATTGTGTTCCCATAGGCAAAAATGTTTCTAATTAAATGTGTATAAGTGCTTTCACTGATATATACATCTCAAAGGAAAGACTCGTAACTTCAAACGTTAAGCAAAATTATTGGACGACAATGCTATAGGAAACAATTTACAATGTGGTGTCTGATTTAGATAAAGTACGTGCATGTCCAGTTTACATGCACGATTACACGATATTATAAGTAGAAAAATGCGGGAAGATAGCAAGTGCTTAATTGAATCTTAGAGAACCTATCTATATAAAATGTATTAGCTTTTTTTGATTTCTGGTGAAACATAACTCGTGTAAGTTTATAAATAGAAGGAATTTAAATAATATTTTAAATTTTAGGAATGCCAATGTTTTGCTAGTTAAATCAGAAATTTTCGTAGCAGAAATATTGTAGATTTAGAAATATTTTAACCTATTTTCATTAATTTTATAATTTACTAACTGAGAATCACTGTATCATACCAAATGTAATTGTTTAAAATTACATAATTAAATGCAATAATGCAAGCAATTGTTTTTTTATTAACTTTATGTGAATAGGCTTCTAGTATCAGTTTCTTAGAAGGAAATAAATACTATAATATATATTTTATAATTTATATTTCAATTTAAGATTTCTATCATATTGCTTGATTTCACGCTCTATGGTCAGATCATTCATTATTTTCTCTTTAATTAAGGAATTAAAAAGCAATAATTCAGCTTTTATTTTATTTTTACTAACAAACCAATTATAGATTTTAAATTGTTATGTCAAAAGAAATTTATTTAGTGAACGGAGGTAAAACTTATTAATGAACTTACATAAAATTATACTGGAAGTTCAAAAGTGAAAACCACTACTATCTCTTTACGTCAGTTTGACATGTCGAAAATTTCAATCATTGCGTTTCCACAGGCAAAAATGTTTCTAACTAAAGGTGTACAATGTGTTCACTGATACATACAGCTCTAAGTAAAGACTCGTAACTACAAACATTAAGCAAAATTATCGCACGACAATGCTATAGGAAACAATTTACAAATGTGAGGTCTGATTTAGATAAAGTACGTGCATGTCCAGTTTACATGTACGATTACACGATATTATAAGTAGAAAAATACGGGAAGATAGCAAGTGCTTAATTGAATTTTAGAGAACCTATCTATATAAAATGTATTAGCTTTTTTTGATTTCTGGTGAAACATAACTCGTGTAAATTTATAAATAGAAGGAATTTAAATATTATTTTAAATTTTAGGAATGTCAATGTTATGCTAGTTAAATCAGAAATTTTCGTAGCAGAAATATTGTAGATTTAGAAATATTTTAACCTATTTTCATTAATTTTTTAATTTACTAACTGAGAATCACTGTATCATACCAAATGTAATTGTTTAAAATTACAAAATTAAATGCAATAATGCAAGCAATTGTTTTTTTATTAACTTTATGTGAATAGGCTTCTAGTATCAGTTTCTTAGAAGGAAATAAATACTATAATATATATTTTATAATTTATATTTCAATTAAGATTTCTATCGTATTGCTTGATTTCACGCTCTATGGTCAGATCATTCATTATTTTCTCTTTAATTAAGGAATTAAAAAGCAATAATTCAGCTTTTATTTTATTTTTACTAACAAACCAATTATAGATTTTAAATTGTTATGTCAAAAGCAATTTATTTAGTGAACGGAGGTAAAACTTATTAATAACCTTACATAAAATTATACCGGACGTTCAAAAGTGAAATCTACTACTATGGCTTTAAGTCAGATTGTCATGTCAAAAATTTCAATGATTGTATTCCCATAGGCAAAAATGTTTCTAATTAAATGTGTATAAGTGCTTTCACTGATATATACATCTCAAAGGAAAGACTCGTAACTACAAACATTAAGCAAAATTATTGCACGACAAGGCTATAGGAAACAATTTACAATGTGGGGTCTCACTTAGAAAAAAGTACGTGCATGTCCAGTTTACATGCACGATTACACGATATTATAAGTAGAAAAATACGGGAAGATAGCAAGTGCTTAAATGAATTTTACAGAACCTATCTATATAAAATGTATTAGCTTTTTTTTATTTCTGGTGAAACATAACTCGTGTAAGTTTATAAATAGAAGGAATTTAAATAATATTTTAAATTTTAGGAATGTCAATGTTATGCTAGTTAAATCAGAAATTTTCGTAGCAGAAATATTGTAGATTTAGAAATATTTTAACCTATTTTCATTAATTTTATAATTTACTAACTGAGAATCACTGTATCATACCAAATGTAATTGTTTTAAAATTACAAAATTAAATGCAATAATGCAAGCAATATTTTTTTATTAACTTTATGTGAATAGGCTTCTAGTATCAGTTTCTTAGAAGGAAATAAATACTATAATATATATTTTATAATTTATATTTCAAGTTAAGATTTCTATCGTATTGCTTGATTTCACGCTCTATGGTCAGATCATTCAGTATTTTCTCTTTAATTAAGGAATTAAAAAGCAATAAATTCAGCTTTTATTTTATTTTTACTAACAAACCAATTATAGATTTTACATTGTTATGTCAAAAGCAATTTATTTAGTGAACGGAGGTAAAACTTAATTAATGAACTTACATAAAATTATACCGGACGTTCAAAAGTGAAATCTACTACTATGGCTTTACGTCAGATTGTCATGTCAAAAATTTCAATCATTGTGTTCCCATAGGCAAAAAATGTTTCTAATTAAATGTGTATAAGTGCTTAGTTCCTGTTATATCCTTATAAAACCTATCTATATAATGTCTTAGCTTTTATGAATTTCTGGCTGTAAAAAATCGCGTAATTGTTTTAAATAGAATTAGTATTTTTTTTTCTAATGTTGTTGTTAATCTAGTAATAACAGAAATAAACCTAGAATTAATCTTGTAGATTCGAAAAGTTTTTAACCTGTTTCTTTTAATCTTTAAATTTACTAATTGAGAATTAGTGTAGCTTACCAAAGGAAATTGTTTCGTTTACAAATTTGAATTTGAGAATGAAAGCAATTATATTTTTTTTTGTAAAATTTTATGTGGATAGGCTTCTAGTATCAGTTTCCTTGTTGAAATTTTATGCTATAAAATATGTGCTATAACATATGCTTCGTATTTGGATTGCTATGCATTTGGATTGCAAAGCTTTAAGCATTTTCTGTTTAATATCATCTAAATAATTAAACAGAAATAATCAATAGTAATCTGAATAAAAATCGGAATATTTCAGCTTATATCTTATTTTACTTACAAACCTATTAATAAAAATTTACGTTGTAAAACGCTTAAAATAGTGGTAAAATAATATAATGGTAAGGAAAAAATATTTTATCCTTAAGAATTTTTTTTCTAATATGTGCGAGTCTCTTTCTACACATATGCTTTAAAATGATAACTTTAGATTAAAATGTCTTATACAGAATTAAAAAATATGAGGAAATAGACAATGAATTTAAATGAAAGCTTTTATGCTCACATGTACAATTATTCATATGTATAATACATTAAAGATTTTACATGGCAAGTATCCTTTATGTTTTAAAGAGCAGCCTTTAGCCATTTATTTATTGACATATCAAAATTTAAATTATTTAGATTGATTAAATTTTCAGCATTCTTCTTTTCTTTTTGCCTATTTACCAGCAAACATACGAACACTTAACATATACTTAATTCTAACATAGCCGGTCAAATCACTCTACTTAAGTTTTCTGATTGAATGTATGCCATATGGATGTTGGGAAGAAAATAAAAAATAAACTTTATTGTAATTAAACAAAATTATATATTGTGAATTTTTATATTTTATAAACACGAAGAATAAGAAATTTTGAATTCATTACTCATCACATCTTTTCCGAATATTTTACCGGTCAATTAGAGGGTTATGGTATACTTAGAGCTAATATTCTTTAGATTTTATATTATATTTATAATTTTTTAAAAGTTTTTTATGATGAATAGTATTAACAGCTCAGGTTATTGAGAGTTTTCCATAGGTTGTGCGAAATATATTCTTTCGAAATTAAAAGCATTAAAGGAATGAAACTTAAATAAAAAGCTGCGCCTCTTTACACATTTTACTGTAATAGTTTCAACGTAAGCTGTATTATAATTGCTAAACAAAAGTAATTTTTGAAATACTTACAAAATAATTTGTTTGGGAAAATACAAAATGCTTCTAATACATCTTCAATATATATTAAAATATTAAACTAATTACAATTTATTGAGCTATCAAACAACCAAACTAATTTTAATTGGAATAGTAATGTTAATATTATACATTTAACTCAATTTTCTCTTTTAAAATAATTTAACCATGAATCAAATATTCATATTTTTCGCTTAACTTAATCTTTTTTTTTTGTAGATCAAATTTGTATGAAACACCTAAACATTAAAAAATTCATGGTCAACAACACAAAAGAAAATCAGTCAGAACAAAAGTAATCTAAATTTTGAAAAGAGGTATACCATTGTATGCAACAGCAATGAAACGATTTTTGCTTTACTACCTTTCACACGTGATTTAAAACTGAAGATTATTAACATTTATAAAATTTTTCTGTTTTCAGAAACTAATGTAGATTTTAAATTGAATATTTTTTTCTGTGAAATACTTTGTTGCTTACGACAGGTATAATTAAGTATCCCACTGTTTTAAGCATTTATCCAGTACATCAAGTAAGATATGCACTAAAAATTATATGTGTTGTGCTCCATATGCTCTAAAATTACTTTTAAAAATTCTACAAAAGGGTAGAGATATTTAGACTAATGTGGTTAAAAGTAACTTAATGTATGGAATATATTTTTTATATTAACAACATAAATGAAAAATATCAGACGTCATATTTATTATAAATAGCTGTTAAAATAGATTGTCAAGTTTTTAATTAAAATGAAAGTAATTGATTAACCTTACGAAGATGGACATTTAACCCCTTAACGCATTTGCCCGTGTCTGACACGTGCGAAATTCAAATTAAGCATGTAATAAAATCGTTTACACTTTGTTTGTATAACAATTTTTTATATACTTTTTACTCTTTCCAAGCTCCCTAGTCACCCCCAAAACTGAAATTGCAAAGAATAACTTACATTGTACCTATATATCCCTTTTCTGTGAAGAAAATATGTCATATTTTATAATTTTTTCTAAACTAAACTCGTGCTTTAAGGGGTTAAAGAATTGTGTCCACAGGAAGAAGTTCATTTACAGTTATTAAAATAGAGGTAAATTAATATAATTGTAATAAAATATTTATTTTTATTCTTATGAATTTATTCTAATATGTACGAGTCTCTTCATAAACATTTTATTTAAAATCAAACCTTTATAACGAAACTTATTACACAGTATCAAAAAATATAATAAAATACACAATGAGATAAAAAAATAATTTTTACACAAATTTTAACACATGTACAATTGATATGTACTATACTTTAAAACTATTACCTAGTAAGTACCCTTAATATTTTTAAAAGCCTTTTACCATGTTTGTGACTGAACTAAGAAGCTTTTCAATGGTAGATTGAGAAAATTTTTCCCATTCTTCTTTCGATGGCCGAGTGGTTAGGGCACTGACCTTCGGAACCGGAGTTCGTAGGTTCGAGTCCCACTGAGGCATGGATGTTCGTAGCCGTTCGGAATCTGCTTTAAAAAGTAGGTCCCGGTCTCATTAGCCCTCGTGTAGTAAAAAGTAGACTGTAGTGCTCCCAACCAACCAACCAACCCATTCTTCTTTTATTTTTGCTTATTTCACAGTGAATATATTAACAGTTAATACATAGATATTTCTACTATAGCCGGTCAAATGATCAGACTTCATGTTTCCTGATTGAATTTATGATGTATGAATATTGGGAAGGTGAAAAAACAAATATAGTTTATTATAATTAAAGAAAGTTGTATATTTCAAAATTTTATGTATTACAAACACAAACAGTAAGAATTATTAAATCATTACCTATCGCATTTTTTAAATATGTATTACTTCTCTTTTGACAATTTATAATATGTTTTGTGATAATGGTTTGTGGATTTTATATTCTGTTTGCAGTTTTTTTCTGAACTTTTTGCTATAAATGTTGAATTTTATTAACAGATCAGGTTATTGTGAGGATATTCATATATTATACTAAATACATTGTTTCAAAATTGAAAATCGTTAAAGGAACGGATCATAACGAAAAATTTGCTTTTACATGGAATGTGTACTAGAATAGTTTCAACGTTATCAATACTGTAATTGCAAAACAACATATTACTTGTCTCATATTTTCAAAACAAATTGTATTGAAAAATAGAGAATGCTTCTAATACAGCTTCAGTACCTAAAATATTGAATTAATAACAATTATATAAACGTCGTTTACAAAACTAATTTGAATTTGTACAGTAATGTTAATATTAATTTTAAAATGAGATTGACTCTCTAAATTTATTCATATATTAAAAAAAATAAATTTTTCCCTTTGGTAAACAATGCATTGTAGCTCTACGAAGCGCTTAGATGTTAAAAACGCTGTCGTCTACTTAGTAGACAAATATTTAGGTGTGTGAAAAATACCATCTACATTTCGGAAAGACGCATAATATCATATGCTTTCATGAATAGAATTAGTAAAAATTTTATGTTATTGCATTTCTCAAATTCATTACATATCAAATAATATATATATATATATATATATATATATATATATATATATATATATACTATATATATATATATATATATATATATATACATATACATTATATATACATATATATATACATATATATAACATATATATATACATATATATATACATATATATATATATATATATATATATATATATATATATATATATATATATATATATATATATATATATATATATATATATATATATATATACTGGTATTACAAAATAATTTAGATTTTTTTAAAATTGAAAACTTCTTTAGTCTGTGAAATACTTTGCTCACGACAGTTATAATAAAATACCCCCTTATTTTAAGCATTCTTTAAATAAATGTATCTATAAGATAGTTAAAAAACATTGTATGTGTTATATAACATATGTTCTAAAATATCATTTAGAATATAGTCCGAAATGTTACACATATTTAGAATATTGTGCATGAAAATAACTTAGTCGAGGCAATGTAGTCTTCAAAATTATTACCAGAAATAAAAATACTATATTTCAAATTTTTTACAAATAGCGGCTGCAATAGTTGGCTATATTTCTTGAACTACTACAATTAAAACCAAAATTGAAAAGTATTGTAATGGAGATGCAAATTCAAAGACTTTTTTAAATGATTTATTACAGGTTATTCGGCCATTTATGATATTTTTAGTGTTAATGTTCGTTGATCATATATTCTTTTTGTAATTTTGTTTTAAGTTCTTTAAATAAATGTTGAATAATATTACCAGGTCAGGTTATTACGCGTGTTTTCGTATATTCTACTAAATATATTCTTTCAAAATTAAAAAAACGTAAAAAGAACGGATCCTGATGAAAAATCTGCGTCTGCTTGGATATTTTACTGGAATAGTTTCAACGTAATCTCTATTGAAAAGGCGAAAGAAAATGTTACTTTTCAAATATATGCAAAATAAATTTTTTGGGAAAATAATTTTTTTTTCTAATACAGCTTCAATGCTTAAAATATTATATTTATTACAATTTATTGACCTATGAAACAACCTAACTAATATTAATTGAAATATTAATGTTAATGTTATGCGTTAATCACAATTGACTCTTTTAAAATAATTTAACTATATATCAAACATTCATATTTTTCGCTTTAACATTTGTTTTTGTAAATAGGAGTTGTATGGAACACCTAAACGCTTTAAAATTTATGGTCAACAGAAAAAATAAAGTATTCTGCTTACGTAAAAATAATCAAAATCTCAAAGAGGCATACGATTGTATCCGACAGAAATTAAACGATTTTGCTCTATTACCCTATAAGCTTCTTTTACCGCTCAAGGTTAATAACATTTATAAAATTCTCTGGTTTTATAGAAAAAATGGAAAATTTTAAATTGAATATTTTTATTTCGCCGAAATACTTTGTTGCTTCCCACAGGTATTAAGTTCCCGCCTACTTTAGCTTTACTGGTCAATTGGTTAGGTCACTGATCGTCGGTTCCAGAGTTCGTGGGTTCGAATCCCACTATGGCATGGTTGTTCGTAGCCGTTCGGAATCGGCTTTAAGCAGTAGGTTCCGGTCTTATTAGCCCTCGTGTGCAAAACAGCAGACCGTAGTGCTCCAAACCAAACAAATCCCGCCTAATTTAAGGATTCATCAAGTACATTTATCTATGAGATAGACACTAAAAATTTGTATGTGTTATACACTATACGTTCTAAAATAAAATTTTAAAATAGTCCAAAAGTATAGAAATATTTATACTAATGAGCATAAAAGTAACTTAATGTTGGAAAATTTTGAAAATTATGAACAGAAAATAAAAATACCATATTTTATATTTATCACAGATAGTTGTTAAAATGGATTTTCATATTTTTTGAGATACAATAATTAATATGAAAGTAAAAGATTAACGTAACGAAGATGGATATTTAATGACTTATTCCCACTTGGAGAAGTTGATATACAGTTATATTGGTTGATATTGGTAAATTAATATATAGGAAAGAATTTTTTTTTATTCTTATGAATTTATTTTAATATGTATGAGTCTCTTGATAAACATTTGATTTAAAATGAAACCTTTATATTAAAAATTATTACGCAAAAACAAAAAAAAAATTAAAAATGCAATGAAATTTAAAAAAAATTTTTTTTTTGCGTATATATGTATGATTGATATGTACTATACTTTAAATATATTACCTATTAAGTACCCATTATGCTTTATGAGCCTTTTACCATGCTTTTAATTGAACTAAGATGCTTTTCAATGCTAGATTGAGTAAATGTTGCAAATTTTTCTTTTATTATTGCTTATATCTTATTGAATATACCAACATTTATTACGTCGCTATTTATAACATAGAGGGTCAAATTATCGGACTTCATGTTTCCTGATTGGATTTATGAAGTATGAATATTAGGAAGGAGTAAAACAAATATAATTTATTATAGTTAGTAAATTAATATAATGGAAAGAAAAAAAACTATTTTTATTCTTATGAATTTATTGAAATTTATACTAATTTCTTGATAAACATTTCATTTAAAATGAAACCTTGATATTAAAAATTATCACGCAAAAAAAAAAATTATAAAAAACAAAATGAAATTAAAAAAAATTATTTTGCTTACAATCCAACAATTGATATGTACTATACTTTAAATCTATTATCTAGTAAGTACCCTTTATGTTTTTAAGAGCCTTTTACTATGTTTTTAATTTAACTAACAAGATTTTCAAAGTTATACTGAGTAACTTTAAACCATTTTTCTTTTCTTTTTGCTTTTTAAAAATGAAATATACCCACACTTAATACATACCTATTTCTACCATAGCCGATCAAATAATCGGAATTTTAATAATTGAATTTATAAAGTATGGAATTTGGGAGGGATATGAACAAATAAACTTTATAATAATTAAAGAAAATTGTATATTTCAAGTTTTTATGTATTACAACCACAAAGAATAAGCATTATTAAATCATTTTTTAAATATGCATTACTGCTCATTTGAAAATTCATGATAAGTTTGGTGATAATGGTCTTTTGATTTTAGATTTTGCTCGCAGTATTTCTTTTAAACTTAACTATAAATATTGAATTTTTTTAACAGATCAGGTTATGGTGGGGGTTTCCATATATTATCCTAAATACATTGATGGAACGGATCCTAACTAAAATTCTGTGTCTACATGAAGTGTGTATTTGAATGGCTTCAGTGTAATCAATACTGTTATTGCGAAACAACATACTAATTATCTCATACTTTAAAAATAATTTGTATGTATAAATAGAAATTGTTTCTAACACTGCTTCAATACCTAATATTTTGAATTAATAAAATTTTGAACAAATAACAATTAAGAAACTATTCATTAAATAAAATAATTTATTTAATTAATAATATTATATTAAAATAATAATTTTCTCTGGATTATTTTTTTAAGCTCTGAAAAGTATAAAAAAAAAGCATTTCATCAAATTTTTAAACACCATCTATATGAATAATATATATTTTTGGAAGAGTATAACAATAAAAGTAACTAACAATTTTATATTGTTCAATTCATTAAAAATATAATATATATATATATATATATAATAATATATAATTTATATATATATATATATATATATATAGATAGATAAAAATAGAAATTTATAATATATTTTATATAATTTTT
The DNA here is from genome assembly GCA_032207245.1 of Pardosa pseudoannulata. Classification (NCBI taxonomy): domain Eukaryota; kingdom Metazoa; phylum Arthropoda; class Arachnida; order Araneae; family Lycosidae; genus Pardosa; species Pardosa pseudoannulata. Next base: position 68,002,072 of record CM063503.1, read on the forward strand.
ATAAACATTCTTAATGAGAAAAATTATTTGTTCATAATGATTTTAATTAATAAAATTTAAAATTTCAAAATTTATAATAAAAATATTTGTATGTGTTATTACAATCTGATAATAAAATAAATTACATTGACATAATGACAAAATTAGGTGCATGCAAAGATTAAAATACCAAGAGAAATATCATGATGTTCTATATTCGCAAAGAATTAAGAAAAAAAGACTTGAATAATTTGTATAAAAAAATCATTTCTTATATTTACATTTAAAGAATAAATTGTTTGGATTACAAAATACTTTTAATACAGCTATAGTACCTAAAATATACAATTAATTACAATGTTTATAAAAATAAAAAATTATTAATTAATTTGAATGAAAAATATTTTCAATTTGAATTTGAAATATTTTGATAAAATATAAATTATCTAATCTGATCAACTTCCTGAAATACTCAAAGAAAATTATTATTAACCAAAACGTAAGAAAAATAGTAATGCAATATTTTTCAAAATAAAAATTTATGTATTTAAGAGTACCAGTTATTTCAATTTTCTTTTTACCCCATTTTAACTTTTTTCTGGTATGTAAAATTTTAATTTACCTTTAAAATTGTTTAATAAATAAATAAAAGGTAGAATAATCAAATATTCCATTATTTTAAGAAATATTTGTTAATGTTTTTCTTCTGAAAACACAAAATATTTTAAATTATTTTTTTCAATTTAAGAAATGGTGTTTTCTATTTTCTATAAAATGTTACTTTTTATTTTTTAAAATATGTTTTTAATATTCTTTTTATATCTTCAAACCTAAAATATTAAATAACATGTTAATTGAACTATAACAAACTACTTGTTCTAATTTTAAAATGCAATTATCTTTTTTAAATTTTCTTTTGATTTCTTATTCAGATTAATTAGTACTTATTAAATTTGCTTTAATGCGTATATTAAATACAGAAAGAAAATAATTTGTATTTTTATACTTCTTTCTTCATTACTTTTACATACTACAATAAATTGTTTATTACAAAAATACATTTAATATACAAATTTTACATATTTTACAAATTTTTTTGAATTATAAACTAAAATACAAAATACATAATGTTTTTAAATTTTTGAATATTATAAAATTAATCTCTTTTGCATATTTGAAATAATGATAACACATTATTTTACATACTAAGATAAAAAAAGTGTCCTTTTTTCAGTACATTTTTGCTTTCAACAAAAATGTGATTTTATCTATTTTCCCAATTTTTAAACCATATTTAAATATTTTTGGTATAAATTTTAAATGGATTAATTTAAAAAAATTTATTATGAAAATATTTTCTGGTATGTAAAATTTTTAAAATGATATCAATATTTATCTTGAAATATTTTTCTCAAAGTTTGTATCTATTTCCACATATTTGATACATAAGTTTTTTTTCGCAGTATGTAAATGTTGTTTTACACCATAAAAAACATTTTTTTAAAATTCATAAGTTTTTTTCATAAATTTTTTATATTTTAAATAAATAAAATTAAAATACAATATTGATATTAAAATTCAAAATAATGTTATTTCAATATAAAATTATTTTGAAAAAACACAAAACTGTTATGTTTGAAGACTAATGTGAATTTAATGGAAATCATATATTTAAATGTATATATACAAATATACAATACAAAAAGTATTTTGAATTTAAATATTTTATTTCATTACATAAAAAAATAAATGAATAAAAAAATGCATAAAATTATTTATAATAATAACAATTAATTAAAATGTTCTTTTAGAATTTTAGTACTACAAAATAATTTTAATTTAAAAAAACTTTTACAAAAATTTAAAATTCCTTTTTTTAAAAATTGAAAAAATTTTTGAACACATAAAAAATTAAAATTTTGTCCAAGTTTAAATACTTATTATATTTTAAACAAATAAAAGAATAGAATAATAAGTTAGTCATTCCAATAAATACACTGTGTTTTTAATGATATTTAATCATTTTCATTTTCTGGGTGTATGATTTAAAATATAAATCCAAATTTATAACCTATTAAAATTTTCTGGTATGTAAAAATAAGTAGATTTTAAATCTTTCTTTTTCTGTGAAATAAATTTTCTCAAGACAGAAATCCATTTTAATAAATTCATCAAGTTAATGTATTTATCTGAAAAACAAATAAATTTATGTATTAAAATATTTTTTACTGTAAAAATTTTTTTTATTCTAAAAACATAATTTTAAAAACATGTTACTTTTAAATACATAAATTGTTTAAAATATACAAAAATTCTTTTTAATATTCAACCTAAAATATTGAATTAACAATAAAAAAACAAAAAACTACAAAAAATCTACTGATCTGTTTACTACTAAATAAACTTATTTATCAGAAATTTAATCATACACAGCTTACACAAATTGCATGCAAGAAGTTAAAAATTGAGACAGTTTTTAGCATGAAATGTATAGTATACGCGTATCAATACACACAGAAAAAAAGACAAAATATGTAGTTCATTCTTTTATATCAACATTTATAAAATAAAATTTTGGATAATACAAATTACAAGAATAAAATATTTAAATACAATTAATAAATGTAAGCTAATAACTACAAAAAAATATTTGAATTTTCATTAATAATATTTATTGAAACTTTCAATTTTACATACTTAAAATAATTGAGATAATAAAAATTTTTAACAGCTTAAATACCAAATATAAATTAAAAATTATTGAACATTAACAAAAAATTATTAATTGATAAACTTATATAATTTTAAAATCATAATCAAATGAAAATATTTCATATTAAATAAAATTTTCTCTTTTTATTTTCTTTTTATCCAAAATTAACCTAATTTAAAAAATTTTCTCTATGTAAAAAAAGATTTTAAAAACAACCTTAATTCTGTGAAATAAATTAAGTTTCAAGATTCAGGTAAATATTAACATATATTTTAATTATTTATTATAAAATTTTTTATTTTTTTTAAAAAAATAAATTTTTTCTATTTCTAAAAATTTTTTTATTTTATATTTCAAAATAAAGTTTTAAAAAAAAAAATTTAATATCTTCAAATAAAGTTTTTAATAAAACATACCTAAAAATTATAATTATAATTAAACAACTAAACACAAATAATTGACTAAAATAAAAAACTACTGTATTTATCTCTATTAAGATAATTTAATCAAAATTTAATCATACACAGCTTACACAAATTAGGGGTGCATGCAAAGAAGTTAAAAATACCGTGCGAGACAGCCATCTATTGCATGAAATGTATAGTATACGCGTATCAATTATACAATACAGAAAAAAAGACGTGAATAATTTGTAGTTCACTTATAAATCATTTCTTACATTTTACATACTTACAGAATAAATTGTTTGGAATAATACAAAATGCTTTTAATACAGCTATAGTACCTAAAATATACAATTAATTACAAATGTTTGAGCTATTAAACTACAAAAAAAATTTTAATTGAAATGATAAACTTAATATTACACTTAAAATTCATTTGAATCTTTGAAATTATTTTGAACACATATTAAAAATTCTCTGTTTGTGTCAAGTTCCCTGAAATACCTCAATGATACAAATTATTTCGCCCACATACTAGCCAAAAGATAAGAAAATAAGGGTGCAGTCTGCATTTCGTAATATAGCACACAAAAGTGTATGCTTTCCCGATATTTAATGAGTTGTTACCAGTTTCACTTCGGGTGTATGTGATTTAAATCCCAAATTTATTAACCTATTTAAAATTTTCTGGTATGTAAAAAATAAGTAGATTTTAAATGGTATCCTTTTAATTCTGTGAAATAAATTGTTTCTCAAGACAGGTAGAATCAAATATTTCCTTATTTTAAGAATTCATCAAGTTAATGTATCTATCTGATAAACACTAAAATTCTATGTTTTACACCATATGCGCTAAAATATTTTTTTCGCAGTTTACTGGAATGGTTTCAATGTAATCTGTTTTCTATTTGCTAAAAAACATGTTACTTTTCTCCTAAATTCAAAATAAAGTTTTTTGGAAAATACAAAATGCTTTAAATATATCTTCAAACCTATAATATTGAATTAACAACAAATAATTGAACTATAAAACAACAAAACTACTGTTCATAATGTTAATGCAAGACTACTGTGAATATTTTACTTAAAATGCAATTATCTCTATTAAGATAATTTAATCATACACAGCTTACACAAATTAGGGGTGCATGCAAAGAAGTTAAAAATACCGTGCGAGACAGCCATCTATTAGCATGAAATGTATAGTATACGCGTATCAATTTACAATACAGAAAAAAAGACGTGAATAATTTGTAGTTCACTTATAAATCATTTCTTACATTTTACATACTTACAGAATAAATTGTTTGGAATAATACAAAATGCTTTTAATACAGCTATAGTACCTAAAATATACAATTAATTACAAATGTTTGAGCTATTAAACTACAAAACTAATTTTAATTGAAATGATAAACTTAATATTACACTTAAAATTCATTTGAATCTTTGAAATTATTTTGAACACATATTAAAAATTCCTATGTTTGTCCAAGTTCCCTGAAATACCTCAATGATACAAATTATTTCGCCCACATACTAGCCAAAAGATAAGAATAAGGGTGCAGTCTGCATTTCGTAATAAAGCACAAAAGTGTATGATTTCCCGATATTTAATGAATTGTTACCAGTTTCTCCGCTCGGGTGTATGTGCTTTAAATCCAAAATTTATTAACCTATATAAAATTTTCTGGTATGTAAAAATTAAGTAGATTTTAAATGGAGTACCTTTTAATTCTGTGAAATAAATTGTTTCTCAAGACAGGTAGAATTACATATTCCCTTATTTTAAGAATTCATCAAGTTAATGTATCTATCTGATAAACAATAAAATTGTATGTTTTACACCATATGCGCTAAAATATTTTTTTCGCAGTTTACTGGAATGGTTTCAATGTAATCTGTTTTCTATTTGCTAAAAAACATGTTACTTTTCCTAAATTCAAAATAAAGTTTTGGGAAAATACAAAATGATTTTAATATATATCTTCAAACCTAAAATATTGAATTAACAACAATTAATTGAACTATAAAACAACAAAACTACTGTTCATAATGTTAATGCAAGACTACTGTGAATATTTTACTTAAAATGCAATTATCTCTATTAAGATAATTTAATCATACACAGCTTACACAAATTAGGGGTGCATGCAAAGAAGTTAAAAATACCGTGCGAGACAGCCATCTATTAGCATGAAATGTATAGTATACGCGTATCAAATTACAATACAGAAAAAAAGACGTGAATAATTTGTAGTTCACTTATAAATCATTTCTTACATTTTACATACTTACAGAATAAATTGTTTGGAATAATACAAAATGCTTTTAATACAGCTATAGTACCTAAAATATACAATTAATTACAAATGTTTGAGCTATTAAACTACAAAACTAATTTTAATTGAAATGATAAACTTAATATTACACTTAAAATTCATTTGAATCTTTGAAATTATTTTGAACACATATTAAAAATTCCTATGTTTGTCCAAGTTCCCAGAAATACCTCAATGATACAAATTATTTCGCCCACATACTAGCCAAAAGATAAGAATAAGGGTGCAGTCTGCATTTCGTAATATAGCACACAAAAGTGTATGCTTTCCCGATATTTAATGAGTTGTTACCAGTTTCACTGCTCGGGTGTATGTGATTTAAATCCCAAATTTATTAACCTATTTAAAATTTTCTGGTATGTAAAAATTAAGTAGATTTTAAATGGTATATCTCTTAATTCTGTGAAATAAATTGTTTCTCAAGACAGGTAGAATCAAATATTTCCTTATTTTAAGAATTCATCAAGTTAATGTATCTATCTGATAAACACTAAAATTCTATGTTTTACACCATATGCGCTAAAATATTTTTTTCGCAGTTTACTGGAATGGTTTCAATGTAATCTGTTTTCTATTTGCTAAAAAACATGTTACTTTTCTCCTAAATTCAAAATAAAGTTTTGGGGAAAATACAAAATGCTTTAAATATATCTTCAAACCTATAATATTGAATTAACAACAAATAATTGAACTATAAAACAACAAAACTACTGTTCATAATGTTAATGCAAGACTACTGTGAATATTTTACTTAAAATGCAATTATTTCTATTAAGATAATTTAATCATACACAGCTTACACAAATTAGGGGTGCATGCAAAGAAGTTAAAAATATCGTGCGAGACAGCCATCTATTGGCATGAAATGTATAGTATACGCGTATCAATATACAATACAGAAAAAAAGACGTGAATAATTTGTAGTTCACTTATAAATCATTTCTTACATTTTACATACTTACAGAATAAATTGTTTGGAATAATACAAAATGCTTTTAATACAGCTATAGTACCTAAAATATACAATTAATTACAAATGTTTGAGCTATTAAACTACAAAACTAATTTTAATTGAAATGATAAACTTAATATTACACTTAAAATTCATTTGAATCTTTGAAATTATTTTGAACACATATTAAAAATTCCTATGTTTGTCCAAGTTCCCAGAAATACCTCAATGATACAAATTATTTCGCCCACATACTAGCCAAAAGATAAGAATAAGGGTGCAGTCTGCATTTCGTAATATAGCACACAAAAGTGTATGCTTTCCCGATATTTAATGAGTTGTTACCAGTTTCACTGCTCGGGTGTATGTGATTTAAATCCCAAATTTATTAACCTATTTAAAATTTTCTGGTATGTAAAAAATAAGTAGATTTTAAATGGTATATCTCTTAATTCTGTGAAATAAATTGTTTCTCAAGACAGGTAGAATCAAATATTTCCTTATTTTAAGAATTCATCAAGTTAATGTATCTATCTGATAAACACTAAAATTCTATGTTTTACACCATATGCGCTAAAATATTTTTTTTCGCAGTTTACTGGAATGGTTTCAATGTAATCTGTTTTCTATTTGCTAAAAAACATGTTACTTTTCTCCTAAATTCAAAATAAAGTTTTTGGGAAAATACAAAATGCTTTAAATATATCTTCAAACCTAAAATATTGAATTAACAACAATTAATTGAACTATAAAACAACAAAACTACTGTTCATAATGTTAATGCAAGACTACTGTGAATATTTTACTTAAAATGTAGTTATCTCTATTAAGATAATTTAATCATACACAGCTTACACAAATTAGGGGTGCATGCAAAGAAGTTAAAAATATCGTGCGAGACAGCCATCTATTGGCATGAAATGTATAGTATACGCGTATCAATATACAATACAGAAAAAAAGACGTGAATAATTTGTAGTTCACTTATAAATCATTTCTTACATTTTACATACTTACAGAATAAATTGTTTGGAATAATACAAAATGCTTTTAATACAGCTATAGTACCTAAAATATACAATTAATTACAAATGTTTGAGCTATTAAACTACAAAACTAATTTTAATTGAAATGATAAACTTAATATTACACTTAAAATTCATTTGAATCTTTGAAATTATTTTGAACACATATTAAAAATTCCTATGTTTGTCCAAGTTCCCTGAAATACCTCAATGATACAAATTATTTCGCCCACATACTAGTTAAAAGATAAGAATAAGGGTGCAGTCTGCATTTCGTAATAAAGCACACATAAGTGTATGCTTTCCCGATATTTAATGAGTTGTTACCAGTTTCTCTGCTCGGGTGTATGTGATTTAAATCTCAAATTTTTTAACCTATTTAAAATTTTCTGGTATGTAAAAATTAAGTAGATTTTAAATGGAGTACCTTTTAATTCTGTGAAATAAATTGTTTCTCAAGACAGGTAGAATTACATATTCCCTTATTTTAATAATTCATCAAGTTAATGTATTTATCTGATAAACAATAAAATTGTATGTTTTACACCATATGCGCTAAAATATTTTTTTCGCAGTTTACTGGAATGGTTTCAATGTAATCTGTTTTCTATTTGCTAAAAAACATGTTACTTTCCTAATATATTCAAAATAAAGTTTTGGGGAAAATACAAAATGATTTTAATATATATTCAAACCTAAAATATTGAATTAACAACAATTAATTGAACTATAAAACAACAAAACTACTGTTCATAATGTTAATGCAAGACTACTGTGAATATTTTACTTAAAATGCAATTATCTCTATTAAGATAATTTAATCATACACAGCTTACACAAATTAGGGGTGCATGCAAAGAAGTTAAAAATACCGTGCGAGACAGCCATCTATTAGCATGAAATGTATAGTATACGCGTATCAATTTACAATACAGAAAAAAAGACGTGAATAATTTGTAGTTCACTTATAAATCATTTCTTACATTTTACATACTTACAGAATAAATTGTTTGGAATAATACAAAATGCTTTTAATAAAGATATAATACCTAAAATATACAATTAATTACAAATGTTTGAGCTAATAAACTACAAAACGAATGTTAATTAAAATGATAATCTTAATATTGCACTTAAAATTCAATTGAATCTTTGAAAATATTTTGAACACATATTAAAAATTTCTCTGTTTGTCCAAGTTCCCTGAAATACCTCAATGATACAAATTATTTCGCCCACATACTAGCCAAAAGATAAGATCAAGGAATAAGAGTGCAGTCTGCATTTCGTAATATAGCACACAAAAGTGTATGCTTTCCCGATATTTAATGAGTTGTTACCAGTTTCACCGCTCGGGTGTATGTGATTTAAATCCCAAATTTATTAACCTATTTAAAATTTTCTGGTATGTAAAAAATAAGTAGATTTTAAATGGTATATCTCTTAATTCTGTGAAATAAATTGTTTCTCAAGACAGGTAGAATCAAATATTTCCTTATTTTAAGAATTCATCAAGTTAATGTATCTATCTGATAAACACTAAAATTCTATGTTTTACACCATATGCGCTAAAATATTTTTTTCGCAGTTTACTGGAATGGTTTCAATGTAATCTGTTTTCTATTTGCTAAAAAACATGTTACTTTTCTCCTAAATTCAAAATAAAGTTTTTGGGAAAATACAAAATGCTTTAAATATATCTTCAAACCTAAAATATTGAATTAACAACAATTAATTGAACTATAAAACAACAAAACTACTGTTCATAATGTTAATGCAAGACTACTGTGAATATTTTACTTAAAATGTAGTTATCTCTATTAAGATAATTTAATCATACACAGCTTACACAAATTAGGGGTGCATGCAAAGAAGTTAAAAATATCGTGCGAGACAGCCATCTATTGGCATGAAATGTATAGTATACGCGTATCAATATACAATACAGAAAAAAAGACGTGAATAATTTGTAGTTCACTTATAAATCATTTCTTACATTTTACATACTTACAGAATAAATTGTTTGGAATAATACAAAATGCTTTTAATACAGCTATAGTACCTAAAATATACAATTAATTACAAATGTTTGAGCTATTAAACTACAAAACTAATTTTAATTGAAATGATAAACTTAATATTACACTTAAAATTCATTTGAATCTTTGAAATTATTTTGAACACATATTAAAAATTCCTATGTTTGTCCAAGTTCCCTGAAATACCTCAATGATACAAATTATTTCGCCCACATACTAGCCAAAAGATAAGATCAAGGAATAAGAGTGCAGTCTGCATTTCGTAATATAGCACACAAAAGTGTATGCTTTCCCGATATTTAATGAGTTGTTACCAGTTTCACCGCTCGGGTGTATGTGATTTAAATCCCAAATTTATTAACCTATTTAAAATTTTCTGGTATGTAAAAAATAAGTAGATTTTAAATGGTATATCTCTTAATTCTGTGAAATAAATTGTTTCTCAAGACAGGTAGAATCAAATATTTCCTTATTTTAAGAATTCATCAAGTTAATGTATCTATCTGATAAACACTAAAATTCTATGTTTTACACCATATGCGCTAAAATATTTTTTTCGCAGTTTACTGGAATGGTTTCAATGTAATCTGTTTTCTATTTGCTAAAAAACATGTTACTTTTCTCCTAAATTCAAAATAAAGTTTTTGGGAAAATACAAAATGCTTTAAATATATCTTCAAACCTATAATATTGAATTAACAACAAATAATTGAACTATAAAACAACAAAACTACTGTTCATAATGTTAATGCAAGACTACTGTGAATATTTTACTTAAAATGCAATTATTTCTATAAAGATAATTTAATCATACACAGCTTACACAAATTAGGGGTGCATGCAAAGAAGTTAAAAATATCGTGCGAGACAGCCATCTATTGGCATGAAATGTATAGTATACGCGTATCAATATACAATACAGAAAAAAAGACGTGAATAATTTGTAGTTCACTTATAAATCATTTCTTACATTTTACATACTTACAGAATAAATTGTTTGGAATAATACAAAATGCTTTTAATACAGCTATAGTACCTAAAATATACAATTAATTACAAATGTTTGAGCTATTAAACTACAAAACTAAATTTTATTGAAATGATAAACTTAATATTACACTTAAAATTCATTTGAATCTTTGAAATTATTTTGAACACATATTAAAAATCCCTATGTTTGTCCAAGTTCCCTGAAATATCTCAATGATACAAATTATTTCGCCCACATACTAGCCAAAAGATAAGAATAAGGTGCAGTCTGCATTTCGTAATAAAGCACACATAAGTGTATGCTTTCCCGATATTTAATCCGTTGTTACCAGTTTCTCCGCTCGGGTGTATGTGCTTTAAATCCAAAATTTATTAACCTATATAAAATTTTCTGGTATGTAAAAATTAAGTAGATTTTAAATGGAGTACCTTTTAATTCTGTGAAATAAATTGTTTCTCAAGACAGGTAGAATTACATATTCCCTTATTTTAAGAATTCATCAAGTTAATGTATCTATCTGATAAACACTAAAATTCTATGTTTTACACCATATGCGCTAAAATATTTTTTTCGCAGTTTACTGGAATGGTTTCAATGTAATCTGTTTTCTATTTGCTAAAAAACATGTTACTTTTCTCCTAAATTCAAAATAAAGTTTTTGGGAAAATACAAAATGCTTTAAATATATCTTCAAACCTAAAATATTGAATTAACAACAATTAATTGAACTATAAAACAACAAAACTACTGTTCATAATGTTAATGCAAGACTACTGTGAATATTTTACTTAAAATGCAATTATTTCTATTAAGATAATTTAATCATACACAGCTTACACAAATTAGGGGTGCATGCAAAGAAGTTAAAAATATCGTGCGAGACAGCCATCTATTGGCATGAAATGTATAGTATACGCGTATCAATATACAATACAGAAAAAAAGACGTGAATAATTTGTAGTTCACTTATAAATCATTTCTTACATTTTACATACTTACAGAATAAATTGTTTGGAATAATACAAAATGCTTTTAATACAGCTATAGTACCTAAAATATACAATTAATTACAAATGTTTGAGCTATTAAACTACAAAACTAATTTTAATTGAAATGATAAACTTAATATTACACTTAAAATTCATTTGAATCTTTGAAATTATTTTGAACACATATTAAAAATTCCTATTGTTTGTCCAAGTTCCCTGAAATACCTCAATGATACAAATTATTTCGCCCACATACTAGCCAAAAGATAAGAATAAGGGTGCAGTCTGCATTTCGTAATAAAGAACACAAAAGTGTATGATTTCCCGATATTTAATGAATTGTTACCAGTTTCTCCGCTCGGGTGTATGTGCTTTAAATCCAAAATTTATTAACCTATATAAAATTTTCTGGTACGTAAAAATTAAGTAGATTTTAAATGGAGTACCTTTTAATTCTGTGAAATAAATTGTTTCTCAAGACAGGTAGAATTACATATTCCCTTATTTTAATAATTCATCAAGTTAATGTATTTATCTGATAAACAATAAAATTGTATGTTTTACACCATATGCGCTAAAATATTTTTTTCGCAGTTTACTGGAATGGTTTCAATGTAATCTGTTTTCTATTTGCTAAAAAACATGTTACTTTCCTAATATATTTAAAATAAAGTTTTTGGAAAATACAAAATGATTTTAATATATATTCAAACCTAAAATATTGAATTAACAACAATTAATTGAACTATAAAACAACAAAACTACTGTTCATAATGTTAATGCAAGACTACTGTGAATATTTTACTTAAAATGCAATTATCTCTATTAAGATAATTTAATCATACACAGCTTACACAAATTAGGGGTGCATGCAAAGAAGTTAAAAATACCGTGCGAGACAGCCATCTATTAGCATGAAATGTATAGTATACGCGTATATATTTACAATACAGAAAAAAAGACGTGAATAATTTGTAGTTCACTTATAAAACATTTCTTACATTTTACATACTTACAGAATAAATTGTTTGGAATAATACAAAATGCATTTAATACAGCTATAGTACCTAAAATATACAATTAATTACAAATGTTTGAGCTATTAAACTACAAAACTAATTTTAATTGAAATGATAATCTTAATATTACACTTAAAATTCAATTGAATCTTTGAAAATATTTTGAACACATATTAAAAATTTCTCTGTTTGTCCAAGTTCCCTGAAATACCTCAATGATACATATTATTTCGCCCACATACTAGCCAAAAGATAAGAATAAGGGTGCAGTCTGCATTTCGTAATATAGCACACAAAAGTGTATGCTTTCCCGATATTTAATGAGTTGTTACCAGTTTCACCGCTCGGGTGTATGTGATTTAAATCCCAAATTTATTAACCTATTTAAAATTTTCTGGTATGTAAAAATTAAGTAGATTTTAAATGGAGTACCTTTTAATTCTGTGAAATAAATTGTTTCTCAAGACAGGTAGAATCAAATATTCCCTTATTTTAAGAATTCATCAAGTTAATGTATCTATCTGATAAACACTAAAATTCTATGTTTTACACCATATGCGCTAAAATATTTTTTTCGCAGTTTACTGGAATGGTTTCAATGTAATCTGTTTTCTATTTGCTAAAAAACATGTTACTTTTCTCCTAAATTCAAAATAAAGTTTTTTGGAAAATACAAAATGATTTTAATATATATCTTCAAACCTAAAATATTGAATTAACAACAATTAATTGAACTATAAAACAACAAAACTACTGTTCATAATGTTAATGCAAGACTACTGTGAATATTTTACTTAAAATGCAATTATCTCTATTAAGATAATTTAATCATACACAGCTTACACAAATTAGGGGTGCATGCAAAGAAGTTAAAAATACCGTGCGAGACAGCCATCTATTAGCATGAAATGTATAGTATACGCGTATCAATTTACAATACAGAAAAAAAGACGTGAATAATTTGTAGTTCACTTATAAATCATTTCTTACATTTTACATACTTACAGAATAAATTGTTTGGAATAATACAAAATGCTTTTAATACAGCTATAGTACCTAAAATATACAATTAATTACAAATGTTTGAGCTATTAAACTACAAAACTAATTTTAATTGAAATGATAAACTTAATATTACACTTAAAATTCATTTGAATCTTTGAAATTATTTTGAACACATATTAAAAATTTCTCTGTTTGTCCAAGTTCCCAGAAATACCTCAATGATACAAATTATTTCGCCCACATACTAGCCAAAAGATAAGATCAAGGAATAAGAGTGCAGTCTGCATTTCGTAATATAGCACACAAAAGTGTATGCTTTCCCGATATTTAATGAGTTGTTACCAGTTTCACCGCTCGGGTGTATGTGATTTAAATCCCAAATTTATTAACCTATTTAAAATTTTCTGGTATGTAAAAAATAAGTAGATTTTAAATGGTATATCTCTTAATTCTGTGAAATAAATTGTTTCTCAAGACAGGTAGAATCAAATATTTCCTTATTTTAAGAATTCATCAAGTTAATGTATTTATCTGATAAACAATAAAATTGTATGTTTTACACCATATGCGCTAAAATATTTTTTTCGCAGTTTACTGGAATGGTTTCAATGTAATCTGTTTTCTATTTGCTAAAAAACATGTTACTTTTCTCCTAAATTCAAAATAAAGTTTTTGGGAAAATACAAAATGCTTTAAATATATCTTCAAACCTAAAATATTGAATTAACAACAATTAATTGAACTATAAAACAACAAAACTACTGTTCATAATGTTAATGCAAGACTACTGTGAATATTTTACTTAAAATGCAATTATTTCTATTAAGATAATTTAATCATACACAGCTTACACAAATTAGGGGTGCATGCAAAGAAGTTAAAAATATCGTGCGAGACAGCCATCTATTGGCATGAAATGTATAGTATACGCGTATCAATATACAATACAGAAAAAAAGACGTGAATAATTTGTAGTTCACTTATAAATCATTTCTTACATTTTACATACTTACAGAATAAATTGTTTGGAATAATACAAAATGCTTTTAATACAGCTATAGTACCTAAAATATACAATTAATTACAAATGTTTGAGCTATTAAACTACAAAACTAATTTTAATTGAAATGATAAACTTAATATTACACTTAAAATTCATTTGAATCTTTGAAATTATTTTGAACACATATTAAAAATTCCTATGTTTGTCCAAGTTCCCAGAAATACCTCAATGATACAAATTATTTCGCCCACATACTAGCCAAAAGATAAGAATAAGGGTGCAGTCTGCATTTCGTAATAAAGCACACATAAGTGTATGCTTTCCCGATATTTAATGAGTTGTTACCAGCTTCACCGCTCGGGTGTATGTGATTTAAATCCCAAATTTATTAACCTATTTAAAATTTTCTGGTATGTAAAAAATAAGTAGATTTTAAATGGTATATCTCTTAATTCTGTGAAATAAATTGTTTCTCAAGACAGGTAGAATCAAATATTTCCTTATTTTAAGAATTCATCAAGTTAATGTATCTATCTGATAAACACTAAAATTCTATGTTTTACACCATATGCGCTAAAATATTTTTTTCGCAGTTTACTGGAATGGTTTCAATGTAATCTGTTTTCTATTTGCTAAAAAACATGTTACTTTTCTCCTAAATTCAAAATAAAGTTTTGGGAAAATACAAAATGCTTTAAATATATCTTCAAACCTAAAATATTGAATTAACAACAATTAATTGAACTATAAAACAACAAAACTACTGTTCATAATGTTAATGCAAGACTACTGTGAATATTTTACTTAAAATGCAATTATCTCTATTAAGATAATTTAATCATACACAGCTTACACAAATTAGGGGTGCATGCAAAGAAGTTAAAAATACCGTGCGAGACAGCCATCTATTAGCATGAAATGTATAGTATACGCGTATCAATTTACAATACAGAAAAAAAGACGTGAATAATTTGTAGTTCACTTATAAATCATTTCTTACATTTTACATACTTACAGAATAAATTGTTATGAATAATACAAAATGGTTTTTATACAGATATAATACCTAAAATATACAATTAATTACATATATTTGAGCTAATAAACTACAAAACGAATGTTAATTGAAATGATAAATCTTAATATTACACTTAAAATTCATTTGAATCTTTGAAATTATTTTGAACACATATTAAAAATTTCCTCTGTTTGTCCAAGTTCCCTGAAATACCTCAATGATACAAATTATTTCGCCCACATACTAGCCAAAAGATAAGATCAAGGAATAAGGGTGCAGTCTGCATTTCATAATATAGCACACAAAAGTGTATGCTTTCCCGATATTTAATGAGTTGTTACCAGTTTCTCACCGCTCGGGTGTATGTGATTTAAATCCCAAATTTATTAACCTATTTAAAATTTTCTGGTATGTAAAAAATTAAGTAGATGTTAAGTGGTATATCTCTTAATTCTGTGAAATAAATTGTTTCTCAAGACAGGTAGAATCAAATATTTCCCTTATTTTAATAATTCATCAAGTTAATGTATTTATCTGATAAACAATAAAATTGTATGTTTTACACCATATGCGCTAAAATATTTTTTTCGCAGTTTACTGGAATGGTTTCAATGTAATCTGTTTTCTATTTGCTAAAAAACATGTTACTTTTCTCCTAAATTCAAAATAAAGTTTTTGGGAAAATACAAAATGCTTTAAATATATCTTCAAACCTAAAATATTGAATTAACAACAATTAATTGAACTATAAAACAACAAAACTACTGTTCATAATGTTAATGCAAGACTACTGTGAATATTTTACTTAAAATGCAATTATCTCTATTAAGATAATTTAATCATACACAGCTTACACAAATTAGGGGTGCATGCAAAGAAGTTAAAAATACCGTGCGAGACAGCCATCTATTAGCATGAAATGTATAGTATACGCGTATCAATTTACAATACAGAAAAAAAGACGTGAATAATTTGTAGTTCACTTATAAATCATTTCTTACATTTTACATACTTACAGAATAAATTGTTTGGAATAATACAAAATGCTTTTAATAAAGATATAATACCTAAAATATACAATTAATTACAAATGTTTGAGCTAATAAACTACAAAACGAATGTTAATTAAAATGATAATCTTAATATTGCACTTAAAATTCAATTTGAATCTTTGAAAATTATTTTGAACACATATTAAAAATTCTCTGTTTGTCCAAGTTCCCAGAAATACCTCAATGATACAAATTATTTCGCCCACATACTAGCCAAAAGATAAGATAAGGATAAGTGCAGTCTGCATTTCGTAATATAGCACACAAAAGTGTATGCTTTCCCGATATTTAATGAGTTGTTACCAGTTTCACTGCTCGGGTGTATGTGATTTAAATCCCAAATTTATTAACCTATTTAAAATTTTCTGGTATGTAAAAAATTAAGTAGATTTTAAATGGTATATCTCTTAATTCTGTGAAATAAATTGTTTCTCAAGACAGGTAGAATCAAATATTTCCTTATTTTAAGAATTCATCAAGTTAATGTATCTATCTGATAAACACTAAAATTCTATGTTTTACACCATATGCGCTAAAATATTTTTTTCGCAGTTTACTGGAATGGTTTCAATGTAATCTGTTTTCTATTTGCTAAAAAACATGTTACTTTTCTCCTAAATTCAAAATAAAGTTTTTGGGAAAATACAAAATGCTTTAAATATATCTTCAAACCTAAAATATTGAATTAACAACAATTAATTGAACTATAAAACAACAAAACTACTGTTCATAATGTTAATGCAAGACTACTGTGAATATTTTACTTAAAATGCAGTTATCTCTATTAAGATAATTTAATCATACACAGCTTACACAAATTAGGGGTGCATGCAAAGAAGTTAAAAATATCGTGCGAGACAGCCATCTATTGGCATGAAATGTATAGTATACGCGTATCAATATACAATACAGAAAAAAAGACGTGAATAATTTGTAGTTCACTTATAAATCATTTCTTACATTTTACATACTTACAGAATAAATTGTTTGGAATAATACAAAATGCTTTTAATACAGCTATAGTACATAAAATATACAATTAATTACAAATGTTTGAGCTATTAAACTACAAAACTAATTTTAATTGAAATGATAAACTTAATATTACACTTAAAATTCATTTGAATCTTTGAAATTATTTTGAACACATATTAAAAATTCCTATGTTTGTCCAAGTTCCCTGAAATACCTCAATGATACAAATTATTTCGCCCACATACTAGCCAAAAGATAAGAATAAGGGTGCAGTCTGCATTTCGTAATAAAGCACACATAAGTGTATGCTTTCCCGATATTTAATCAGTTGTCACCAGTTTCTCTGCTCGGGTGTATGTGATTTAAATCTCAAATTTTTTAACCTATTTAAAATTTTCTGGTATGTAAAAATTAAGTAGATTTTAAATGGAGTACCTTTTAATTCTGTGAAATAAATTGTTTCTCAAGACAGGTAGAATTACATATTCCCTTATTTTAATAATTCATCAAGTTAATGTATTTATCTGATAAACAATAAAATTGTATGTTTTACACCATATGCGCTAAAATATTTTTTTCGCAGTTTACTGGAATGGTTTCAATATAATCTATTTTGTATTTGCTAAAAAACATGTTACATTTCTCCTAAATTCAAAATAAAGTTTTTGGGAAAATACAAAATGATTTTAATATATCTTCAAATCTAAAATATTGAATTAACAACAATTAATTGAACTATAAATCAAAAAACTACTGTTCATAATGTTAATGCAAGACTACTGTGAATATTTTACTTAAAGTACAATTATCTTTATTAAGATAATTTAATCATACACAGCTTACACAAATTAGGGGTGCATGCAAAGAAGTTAAAAGTACCGTTTGAGACAGCCATCTATTGGCATGAAATGTATAGTATACGCGTATCAATATACAATACAGAAAAAAAGACGTGAATAATTTGTAGTTAACTTATAATTCATTTCTTACATTTTACATACTTACAGAATAAATTGTTTGGGATAATACAAAATGCTTTTAATACGGCTATAGTACCTAAAATATACAATTAACTACAAATATTTTAGCTATTAAACTACAAAACGGATTTTAATTGAAATGATAATCGTAATATTACACTTAAAATTCATGTGAATCTTTCAAAATATTTTGAACACATATTAAAAATTTCTCTGTTTGTCCAAGTTCCCTGAAATACCTCAATGATAGAAATTATTTCGCCCACATACTAGCCAAAAGATAAGAATAAGGAATAAGAGTGTAGTCTGCATTCCGCAATAAAGAACACAAAAGTGTATGATTTCCCGATATTTAATGAATTGTTACCAGTTTCTCCGCTCGGGTGTATGTGCTTTAAATCCAAAATTTATTAACCTATATAAAATTTTCTGGTATGTAAAAATTAAGTAGATTTTAAATGGAGTACCTTTTAATTCTGTGAAATAAATTGTTTCTCAAAACAGATAGAATCAAATATTCCCTTATTTTAAGAATTCATCAAGTTAATGTATCAATCTGATAAACACTAAATCTACGTTTTACATTATATGCGCTAAAATATTTTTTTCGCAGTTTACTGGAATGGTTTCAATGTAATCTATTTTGTATTTGCTAAAAAACATGTTACATTTCTCCTAAATTCAAAATAAAGTTTTTGGGAAAATACAAAATGATTTTAATATATCTTCAAATCTAAAATATTGAATTAACAACAATTAATTGAACTATAAATCAAAAAACTACTGTTCATAATGTAATCTGTTTTCTATTTGCTAAAAAACATGTTACTTTTCTCCTAAATTCGAAATAAAATTTTTGGGAAAATACAAAATGCTTTTAATATATCTTCAAACCTAAAATATTGAATTAACAACAATTAATTGAACTATAAAACAACAAATCTACTGTTCATAATGTTAATGCAAGACTACTGTGAATATTTTACTTAAAGTACAATTATCTCTATTAAGATAATTTAATCATACACAGCTTACACAAATTAGGGGTGCATGCAAAGAAGGTAAAAATACCGTGCGAGACAGCCATCTATTGGCATGAAATGTATAGTATACGCGTATCAATATACAATACAGAAAAAAGGAAGTGAATAATTTGTAGTTAACTTATAAATCATTTCTTACATTTTACAAACTTACAGAATAAATTGTTTGGGATAATACAATATGCTTTTAATACAGTTTTAGTACCTATAATATACAATTAATTACAAATGTTTGAGTTATCAAACTACAAAACTAATTTTAATTGAAAGGATAATCTTAATATTACACTTGAAATTCATTTGAATCTTTAAATATATTTTGATCACATATTAAAAATTCCTGTATTTGCTCTGTTCTTCCAAGCTCCCTGAAACACCTGAATTTTACAAATTACTTCACCAATATTCTAGCCAAAAGATAAGAAAAAGCAATAAGTGTGCAGTCTACATTTCGTAATAAAGCACACAAGTGCATGCTTTCCAGACAATTATTCAAGGAATAGTGGTTTCTCTCTTAGGTTCACGTGCTTTACATCCCAAATTTATTAACCTTTTTAAAATTTTCTGGTATGTCAAAATTAAGTAGATTTTAAATTGTATGCCTTTTAATTTTGTGAAATAAATTGTTGCTAAAGACATGTATAATGAAATATTCCCTTATTTTAAGCATTCATGAAGTTAATGTATATCCGATAAACACTAATATTGTATGTGTTTTACACCATATGCGCAAAAATATTTTTTTAAAAGAGTCCATAATTAATATTTATACTATTGTACATAAATATAACGTATTATAGGAAATATGGATTTGAAAATACTTAACAGAATATAAAAAAAGTACCAAATTCCACATTAATTACAGTTAATTATTGTATTAGATTGTCATAATTCTTGGACTAGGACAATTATATGAAAATTGAAAAAATAATGTAACGGAGATTCATATCCAGAGACTTATTCCCCACTCGAAAAAGTATTTTGACAAGGATTCAAATGTTGGTAAAAAATTATAATAGTATTTAAAATAATATATTTTATCTTTAACATTTTTTTTCTAATCTGTACCCAGAATCTAGGAGACTTACTGAGATGATTCTTTCTAGACTTTTCTCCCAATTAATCTTCGAAATTTATTGTTTGGCTCTGGCTATTTTATCCTAATAACCAACATTTCTAAGTATATTTCGATCTGAAATTCGTTTCTAACCATATATCTTTCGTAAATTATTTACTATCTGTTTAATTCAGATCTTCTATGATATGAACAGCAGTAATTTTGTGATTTAATATGATATTCTTAACTATTTTTCTTTCTTTTCTAATAGAAAATTGCACTGTATGATCACATATCAGTCTTAAAAATAAGATTTCTCGTATATAAAAATCTCTATTACGAGTTCAATATGTGAATGAGATTTCTAGATAATTTTGCATATCTGACGAAGCTATTTGTCTTCATCTCGTAACTGTACTACCAAACACTTAAAATCTAGATGAATTTACTTACATTGCAGCATATTTATTGTTAAAAGTATTTTCCTGCTCCAATTCTGTAAAAATATTTAATGAAAGAAACAAATATTTAAGATAAATTTAGCTGTGAATCAATCAAAAAGATGATTCTTAATAAGACATTTCTTTCGCTATAGTTTATATTCATTGAAATCATGTGCATGATAGTTAATACACACACTCTAGAAATGGTATAGGAAATCACAGAGAAGCGGTGATGGCATACAAGAGCAATAAAATGACAAACAGTTTATTAACATTTATGAATTTCTGGTAAAAAAAAATTCGTGCAGCTTTTAAATACATAACTTCTAAAATTTTTTTTCTCTTTATTTGTAACATGACTGCACACGTGATTTCATAATTATTTACCCTATGAAGATTGTAGGGTCTCACATTCTTTTTACCTAATTTATCAAAGTAATTTTATGCAGTATCTAGAGTCTTTTTTAATTGACCAACTAACAATTATTACTATATTACTTTATGCCGAACTTTTTAGATAAAATTTCAATGAAATATAAATTGTATGTTAATTTTCTAAATAAAATGGAAATTAAAGTATCAATATTAAAATGTTTTAGCTATGCTCTGTGAGAAAGAGTCATTTTTGTGTTTCAAACTAAAAAAACCATAAAAAATAGAAGCCTAATTAATAGCTTTTATCTAATATAACAAGATATATTAAGAAGGCACGACACCGAAATCATGGATAATCATGGCAAATTATACTTTATTATCCAATATATATTTAAAAAAAATGCGTAATTTTACAGCTTTATAAACCCCGATGTTTATAAGGCTATTCAGAACATATTTTTTCATATGCAATACTTTCTGGAATTATAGAGTCCTTTCTCGGTTTGTAAAGAGGTCGGTTCCGATTTATTCAGTCACGGTCCGTATCAGTAAATGCCTCTGCAATAACAGTGGTGATGTCAGAGCTGAGCTTTTTGTACGTCCTGACTTGTTCATGACCTTTAAAACTTCAAAAGGATACAAATCTATCCTTTTGGGGGGGGATAGGGCTAGGATTCTTTCGACCAAAACATGTCAACGACGTACAACAAAATTTTCATCAAATGGCTTGCGTTGGCAAGCATTGGGTTTCTTTGACTCTTTATATTTCGGGATGACACACATCGTAATCTACGGAAACCGATAAATTCGAATGCTTTCTGTCACCGAGTACGCTCCGCAAACTCTACCGATAATAGCGGTTGGTTTAGTTTGGAGAACTACGATCTACCTTTTTGCAACACGAGGCATAACGAGACCGGTATCTACTGCTTAAAGCCGATTCTAAAATACTACAAACATCAAAACCAGCGGCGTGTTGAGAACCATGAACAGCATCACCCTACCATTTAACCATTGATTGGCTGAATGATCATCGAAATCAAGACTTTTCGATTATATTTATCACTTGGTTTACAAATTGCGGCTATTTAAAGGATATGCTGGTTTAGTACATGAGATAAATAATTTGAACGTCAATCAAAACAACTATCCTTGGTGTAGAGCCACCAGAATGTACATTTTCATCTCCTAAATGCAAACAACACAGACTGTTTTAAACTGCATAACTATAAAGTAATTTTATGCAGTATCTAGAGTCTTTTTTAATTGACCAACTAACAATTATTACTATATTACTTTATGCCGAACTTTTTAGATAATATTTTAAGGAAATATAAATTGTATGATAATTTTCTAAATAAAATGGAAATTAAAGTGTCAATACTAAAAGGTTTTAGCTATGCTCTGTGAGAAATAGTCATTCTTGTGTTTCAAACGAAAAAACCATAAAAAATAGAAGCCTAATTAATAGCATTTATCTAATATAACAAGATATATTAAGAAGGCACAACACCGAAATCATGGATAATCTGGGCAAATTATACATTATTATCAAATATATATTTAAAAAAATGCTTAGTTTTACAGCTTTTTAAACCCCGATGTTTATAAGGATATTCAGAACATATTGTTTTTTCATATACACTACTTTCTTTAATTACAGCGTCCATTCTCGGTTTGTAACGAGATCGGTTCCGATTTATTCAGTCACGGTCCGTATCAGTAAATGCCTCTGCAATAACAGTGGTGATGTCAGTGTTGAAACGCTTGGACGTCATGATTTGTTCATGACCCTTACAACCACAAAAGGATACAAATCTAGCCTTTTTTTTTTGGAGGGGGGTAGGGCTAGGACTCTTTCGACCAAAATATGTCAACGACGTACAACAAAATTTTCATCAGATGACTTGCGTTGAAAAGCATTGGGTTTCTTTAAATCTTTATATTTCGGGATGACACACATCATTAATCTACGGAAACCGATAAATTCGAATGCTTTCTACCACCGAGTATGCACCGCGAACCCTACCCATAATAGCAGTTAGTTTGGTTTAGAGCACTACTGTCTACCTTTTTGCAACACGAGGCATAACGAGACCGGTATCTACTGCTTAAAGCCGATTCTAAAATACTACAAACATCAAAACCAGCGGCGTGTTGAGAACCATGAACAGCATCACCCTACCATTTAACCATTGATTGGCTGAATGATCATCGAAATCAAGACTTTTCGATTATATTTATCACTTGGTTTACAAATTGCGGCTATTTAAAGGATATGCTGGTTTAGTACATGAGATAAATAATTTGAACGTCAATCAAAACAACTATCCTTGGTGTAGAGCCACCAGAATGTACATTTTCATTTCCTAAATGCAAACAACACAGACTGTTTTAAACTGCATAACTATTTTAATGGTTATTAGCCCAATATTATAATGAAGAAAGTAGGCAGTCAACCGTACCTCAGATGCAGTTCGCTAATTGAAGAATTTATTTATATATTTTAAAAATTTAGTAATAAAATATCCCCTAGACTTTAATTACCATGGATTAGAATGATATTTGAGTTTGTGTCCGATTTGTTGTACTTGAGCTATCAAAATCAATTATAGTATACTACTGGTAGAATCTGAAAATAGTTTCACCAATTTCAGGAAACTTCTATTTAAAATAAGATAATTCACGTAACTACAATTAAAAGGTTATATGAAACAATTCAAAGGTTATATGAAGTAGCATGAAGCTACGTTATGTTTCAAAGGTGAAAGTATATTCACACGGAAGTTTGTGAATTAAAATATTTACGTGAAATTCATTTTGTTCCACTTCATAAAGCAAATGCTTTGCGCAATCTCATATATTAAAATAGTATTATGAAAAATTGTTTTAAGACTTGCTTTTAATATAAAGGTTACGGTTGCTAAAACACTATATAAAACTATTTAAAACTATATACCGAAATATATTTTGATATGCAGTTGTGATTATTTAAATAGTTTGCACTTTGCTCCACAGTCCAAAAAAACTGGATAGTTTCGCATGTTTTAGAAGCGCAGTGTTTCTATGCAGTACGCATCATGTTAGTTGCGATGGTCAAAAAAGGAAATTATGATGTTTTAATGAGAAACAGTCTGTCATGTGTTCTAAAAACATTAAAAAATCATTAATCTTCTCCTGAAATTTATAAGAATTATAAATGAAAACTTCTATGTCATTTAGTTACCTTCAATTAAGAAGAACTGAGAAAACAAATGTTTTATAAACGCCTAGAATATGTTCACTGGAATATACAGCTCGAAGGTAAAGCTTCCTAACTACGAACAACACTACGCAAACCTCGTCGTATGACAAGTCTGCAGAAAACCATCCCCGATATAGTGTCTGAATGAAATTAGGTGTGATCACGTTTATCACATATGCAGCTTTCAAAATATAATATAGACAGAAGGTAACACTATCCTAAGAGCCTTATGGAACCTATCTATATAATATGTATTAGCTTTTATTAAATTTTGGTGGAACAAATCTGGTGTAGTATATTAAATAGAGTTACTTTAATTTTTTTTTATTTTGGGAATGTCTTTGTTATGCTAGTAAGAATAGAAAAACTCGTAGCATAAATAATGAAGTTTCGGAAAAGAATTGAATGTGTTTCATTTAAACATTCAATTCACTAACTGAGAATCAAAGTAGCTTACAAAATGACATATTTTCCTATTAAAAATTTGAATGCAATTATACAAGGATTATTATTATTTATTAACGCAACGGAGGTAAAACTTAACAAAGAAATTGTTCACAAGATTATAACGGACTTTAAATTGTTAAAGCCTGTAATAATGCTTTACTTTAGATTGACATGTACAAAATTTCAAGAACTTCTTTCCCACCGGCAAAAACGTTTTTAACTAAACGTATACAATCTGTTCACTGATATAAAAGCTCGAAAGAAAAGACTCCTAATTGTGAAGACGGAGTAAATCTCGTCACATGATAGACCTACCACAGACAACTACTCACGTGCAATGTACTTCAAATAAACTTAGGTGCATGTATGGATTACACGCATCATTACGCGAAGTCATGAACGAAAAAAACTGAAAGAGCTTACCTAACACCTTAAGAACCTATCTATATAAATTTTATTAGTTTTTATTGATTAATGGTGGACAAAACTCGTGTAATTGTTTAAATAGAAGGGATTTAAATTATATTTTTCATTTTTTGAATATGATTGATATGCTAGTTAGAACAGAAATTTTTATAGTATAAATCTTGTAGATTCGATAAAAATTTATTCTCTTTTCTTTAATTTTTCAATGTGCTAACTAATACTCATTGTAGTATACAAAATGAAATTGTTTAATATTACAAATGTAAATGCAATGATGTAATCAATTGTATTCTTTCTACATTAACTTTATGTCGATAGGCTACTAGTATCAGTTTCCTAGAAGCCCTCAAAAGCCATAATATATATTTTAAAACTTTGATTTCTATTATATTGCTTGATTTCACGATTTTTGTTCAAAGAGTCAAGAGCATTTTGTTTAATTTAAGACTTAAAAATGAATACTTCAGATCTTATTTTATTTTAATAACAAACCAATTACAGTGTTTACGTTATTATGTCAAACGCATTTTATTTACGCAACGAAGTTAAAATTTAACAAAGAAATTGCATAACAAGATTATACCGGACGTTCAAATGGTAAATCCCAAACGAATGCTTTACGTCAGACTGGGATGTGCAAAATTTCAAGCACTTCATTCCCACTTGCAAAAAAGCTTTTAACTATACGTAAAGAATATGTTCACTGATACAGCACCGGTTTTCTTGAATTTTTCAATTTACTAACTGAGAATCACTGTAGCATAACAAATGAAATAGTTTAATATTAAAAAATTAAATGCAATAATACAAGAAATTGTACAAGTTTTTGCATAGCTAAATAACTAAGTTATTTTGGACTAAACGTATTCAACGCGATAAATTGCATACAGTAAACAAACATCAATTTTCCAAGATACGAAGTATTAGCAAAGCTTATCGCATGACAAGATTGCAGAGTAATAGTACTTTTGTAGATTCTGAATTACACAATTGGGATGCATGTTCACTTTACATGCACCATATCACGATAAAATGTATCTGAATATGACAAGTACAGCGTTATATTTTACAGAACTTATTTATATAAAATATAGCATTTTTTTTTTAATTTCTGGTGGAGCAAAATAATATTTTAAATAGAAGGAATTTAAATAATATTTTTATATTGGGAATGTTATTGTTATACAAGTTAGAACAGAAATTTCGGTACTATAAATCTTGTAGATTTAAAAAACTTTTAACCTATTTTCTTTACCTTTTCATTTTACAATCTGAGAATCACTGTATCATACCAAATGAAACTCGTTCACATTACAAAATTAAATGCAATTATGCAAGCAATTAATTTTCTTATTAACTTTATGTGGATAGGCTTCCAGTATCAGTTTCTTAGAAGGAAATAAATGCTATAATATATATTTAATAACTTATACTTTACGTTTAGATTTCTATCGTATTGTTTATTTTACGCTCTATGTTCAAAGTATTGAACATGTTCTGTTTAATTTAAGAACTAAAAAGCAAGAATTCAGCTTTTATTTTATTTTACTAACAAACCCATTAGACATTTTACGATGTATGTCAAAAACAATTTATATACGCAGCGGAGGTAAAACATATTAAAGAATTTGCAAAACAAGATTATACCGCACATAAAATATGAAAGCTCACACAAATACCTTAAGTCAGATTGACATAGATTTCAAGCACTTTGATCCCACAGGCAAAAATGATTTAACTAAACTGTATTGATTAAGTTCATTGATATATCCAGCTCCAAAGACATTTAACTGCAAATGCAAAGGAAACGTTTGCCGCATGAAAAAGCTGTAGAGAACAATTACCCATGTGGGGTGATATTTAAATAAGCTAGGTGCATGTTCAGGTTACACGCACCATTACACTATAATTTATATATGGGTATAAATAAGAAGACAGCAAAAACCTACTTAAATCTAATAAATCCTATCTATATAAATTGTATTACTTTTATTGATTACTGTGAATCAAATCTCAGTTAAGTTTTTAAATAGAAGAAATTTAAATTATGTTTTTTATATTCTGAATGTCATTGTTATGCTAGTTAGAACAGAAATTTTCGTAGTAAAAATCTTGTAGATTTAGAAAAGTCTTAACCTATTTTTTTTTAATTTTTCAATTTTCTTTCTTCAATTCTTCAATTCTTCAATTTTTCTTATTTTTTCAATTTAAAGACAGAGAATCAATGTATCACAAAAAATGAAAACTGTTTAATATTACAAAATTAAATCTAAAAATGGAAGCAATTAATAATTTTTATTAACTTGATGTGGATAGGCTTCTAGTATCATTTTCGTAGAAGGAAGTAAATGCTATCATATATATTTTATAAATAATAATGACGTTTAGATTTCTATGGTAATGCTTGAAATCACGCTATATGGTCAAAATAATAAGCATTTTCTGTTTAATTTAAGAATTAAAAAGTAATAATTCAGCTTTTTTATTTTACTAATAAACCAATTAGATATTTTGCGTTGTTATATCAAAAGCTATTTATTTACGCAGCTGAGTTAAATCTTATTAAATAATTACTATAAATGACAACAGCGGACGTTCAAAGGTGAAACATCACACTAATTTTACTAACAAACCAATATGAAATTTTACGTTGTTATGTCAAAAGCAGTTTATTTAAGCAACGGAGGTAAAATTTTTAAAGAATTTGCATAAAAAGATTATAGTTTAAGTTGAAGTTCAAATGTGAGAGCTCACACTATTGTCTCCCATCAGATGGACATGTCTATGATTTCAAGCAATTTGTTCCCTCAGGTAAGAATATTTTTAACTGACCGCACAGATTGTGTTCACTGATTTATACATGGCCAATGTAAAAACTGATAACTGTAAATACTAAACAAATTTTGCCGCATGACAACGCTGTAGAGAAAAATTATCCACGCAGAGTCGAATTTAAAAAAGCTAGGGGAAAGTTCAATTTACAAGCACCATTACACGATAATATACATACGGGTATGTACGGGAAGATAGCAAGTGCTTATTGTGTTTCAGTATATCCTATCGATATAAATGGTATTAGCTTTTATTGATTTCTGGTGAATCAAAACTCGTGCAAGGTTTTAAATAGAAGGAATTTAAATTATGTTTTTTATATCGGGAATGTCATTGTTATGCTAGTTAGAGCAGAAATTTTCGTAGTATAAATCTTATAGATTTAGAAAAAATTTAAACTATTTATTTAATATATCAATTTACAAACAGAGAATCGCTGTATCATACCAAATGTAACTGTTTAATATTACGAATTAAAATGCAATAATACAAGCATTTAATTTTTTTATTAGCTTTATGTGTATAGGATTCTAGTATGTATCCTTTTCTGAGAAGGAAATAAGACTATAATATATATTTTATAACTTATAATTCACATTTAGATCTGTGTGGTATTGCAAAATTTCACGCTCTATGGTCAAAACTTTATGCATTTTCAGTTTAATTTAAGAATTAAAAAGCAATAATTCAGCTTTTATCTTATTTTACTAACAAACAAATTAGAGATTTTACGTTGTTATGTCAAAAGCAATTTATTTACGCAACGGAGGTAAAACTTATTAAAGAATCTGCATAACAGGATTATATCGGACGTTCAAATGTGAAAGCTCACAGTAATACCTTAGGTCAGATTGACATGTCTATGATTTCAAGCACTTTTTCCTCACAGGCAAAAAATGTTTTTAACTGAACGGATAGATTATGTTCATTGACATATACAGCTCGAATGCAAAGACTTCGAACTGCAAATGGTAAGCAAAATCTGCCGCATGACATTCTGTAGTGAACAATTATTCACCTGTAGTCTGATTTAACTTAACCAGGTACAAGTTCAATTTACATGCACCATTACACGATAATATACATCGATATTAATGGAAGAATAGCAAATGCTTACCCAAATTTCATATATCCTATCTATATAAATTGCTTTTATTGATTTCTGGTGAATAAAAACTCTTGTAAGTTTTTAAATAGATTTAATTTAAGTTTTTTATGTTGGAAATGCAATGCTAGTTACAATTGAATTTTTGAAGTACAAATCTCTTAAATTTAGAATTGATTAACCTATTTTCTTTAATTAATTCAATTTACTAACAGAGAATGACTGTATCATACTAAATGTAACTGTTTAATATTACAAATTAAATGCATTAATGCATGCAATTAATTTCTTTTATTAATTTTATGTGGATAGGCTTCTAGTATCAGTTTCTTAGATGGAAATAAATACTATAATATATATTTTATAAATTATACTTCAAGTTTAGATTTCTATCATATTGCTTGATTTCACGCTCTATGGTCAGAGCATTCAGCATTTTCTCTTTAATTAAGGAATTAAAAAGCAATAATTCAGCTTTTATTTTATTTTACTACCAAACCAATTAGAGATTTTACGTTGTTATGTCGAAAGCAATTTATTTACTGAACGGAGGTAAAACTTATTAATGAACTTACATAAAATTATACTGGACGTTCAAAAGTGAAATCTACTACTATCTCTTTATGTCAGTTTGACATTTCGAAAATTTCAATCATTGTGACTCCACAGGAAAAAATGTTTCTATCTAAATGTGTACTGTTTACTGACATATACAGCTCAAATTAGAGATTCGTAACTATAAACATTAAGCAAAATTATTGCACTACAATGCTGTAGAAAACAATTTACAATGTGGGGTCTGAATTAGGTAAACTAGGTGCAAGTTGAACTTACAACTAATATATATTTTATAACTTATGCTTCACGTTTAGATTTCTATGATATTGCTTGATTTCACGCTCTTTCGTCAAAGCATTAAGCATTTTCTGTTTAATTTAAGAATTATAAAGCAATAATTCAGCTTTTATTTTATTTTACTAACAAACCAATTTCAGTTTTTACGTTGTTATGGGAAAAGTAATTTATTTTCGCAATGGAGGTTAAATTTATTAAAGAATTTGCTTAAGAAGTTTATACCAGAAGTTCAAAAGTGAAAGTGATGTCTTAAATTTCAATTATTGTGCTCCCACAGGCAAACACGTTTTGATTGGTTTGGTTTGGTTTGGTTTGGTTTGGAGTGCTACGGTCTACTTTTTGCAACACGAGGGCTAATGAGACCAGGACCTACAGTTTAAAGCCGATTCCGAAAGGCTACGAACATCCATGCCACTGTAGGATTCGAACCCATGAACTCCCAAACACGTTTTGAACTAAATGTATAGAATATGTTCACTGATATATACCGCTCAATGTAAAGACTGCATGCACAAACAAAATTTTGCATGAGAAAAACAATTTTTGCATAAGACTGCAGAGAACGACTACCAATATGGTATCTGATTTGGATAAACTAGGTGCCAATTCAATTTAAACGCACGACTTCACGCAAATAGCTGTGGGTTTAAAAGGTAAGATCTGCTAGAACTCATGTATATAAATTGTATTAGCTTTAATGATTTCTGGTGAAACATAACTCGTGTGCTTTATAAATAGGAGGAATTTAAATAATATATTATATTTTTGGAAAGTCATTGTTATGCTAGTTAGAACAGAATTTTTCGTAGCACCAATATTGTAGATTCGGAAACATTTTAACCTTTTTTTTAATTTTTCAATTTAATAATTGACAATCACGAATGAAATTGTTTAATATTACAAATTTAATTGCAATAATGCAAGCACTTTTTATCATTTTTGACTAAATCTATGTTTTTACGTTGTTATGTCAAAAGAAATTTATTTAAGCAACGGAGGTAAAATTTGTTAAAGAAATTGCATAGCAAGTGCATGCCGTTCGTTTAAATGTGAAAGCTCCTACTAATGCTTTACATCAGATAGATATGTAAAAAATTTCAAGCACGTTGTTCCCACTGGAAAATGTTTTTTAACTAATCGTATTGAATATCTTTACTGTTATATACAGCTCCAAAATAAATCCTTCTAACTACGAAGACTAATTGAAGCTCGGTGTATGAAAAAGCTACATAGAACAATATTATCCATATGGGGTCTGAACGAAATTATGTAGGCGAATTACCCT
Source organism: Pardosa pseudoannulata (assembly GCA_032207245.1). Classification (NCBI taxonomy): domain Eukaryota; kingdom Metazoa; phylum Arthropoda; class Arachnida; order Araneae; family Lycosidae; genus Pardosa; species Pardosa pseudoannulata. The sequence goes on from CM063503.1 coordinate 68,033,670, forward strand.
CACCTTTACACGATAACGGAGAGTGATGATAGCAAGTTCCTGTCTTATCCTTATAAAAACTATCTATATAATATGTATTAGCTTTTATGAATTTCTGGCTGAAAAAAATCATGTAATTTTTTAAATAAAAGTAGTTTAATGTTTTTTATTTTTCTAATGTTGTCGTTAATCTTGTAATAACAGAAAAAACCCTGAACAAATCTTGAGGATTCGAAAAGTTTTTAACCTGTTTCCTTTAATCTTTCAATTTACTAACCGAGAATCAGTGTAGAATACCAAAAGAAATTGTTTCCATTACAAATTTGAATTTAAGAATGGAAGCAATTATATTCTTTTGATATAATTTTATGTGTATAGGCTTCTAGTATCAGTTTCCTCGTTGAAATTTTATGCTATAAAAATATGTGCTATAACATATGCATTATATTTTGACTGCTATTTAGACTTGATCAATACTGCGGTTGCAAAACAGCATATTACTTCTTTCATACTTACAAAATAAATTGTATGGAAAAATAGAAAATGCGTCTAATAAACCTTCAATACTATATACAGCTATTTATTGAATTATCGTTAACAAAACTAATTTGAATTCGTAAAGTACTGTTAATATCAAGTTTAAAATGCATATAAATATTTTAAATTAATTTATCCATATAATAAAAGAATAAAATTCTTCGCTTTGTTGAGTAATTTATTGCAGCTCTCTGAATCTTTGTCTTCTACTTAGTAGAAAAAAATTCAGGGTGTACAAAATACCATCTAAGCTTCGGAAAGATGCATACTTTTACATTGAATTACTTAACATTGATTTAATAACAATTTTATAAACGTCATTTACAAAACTAATTTGAATTTGTACAGTAGTGTTAATATTAAGTTTAAAATGCGATTGCCTCTCTAAATTAATTTATTTATATTTTAACAAAATAAATTTTTCCCTATGGTAAGCATTTTATTGTAGCACTAAGAAACACCTAGACGCTCAAAACGCTGTCGTCTTTTTAGTATGCAAGTATTTGTGGGTGTGAAAAAAGCCATCTATGTTTCAGAAAGATGCATACTATAATATGCTTTCATGAATAGAATAAGAATAAATTGTTTGTTATTGCAATTCTAAACTTCATTACAGATCAAATATAAGAATATATATATAACTTTCTGGTATGAGAAAATAATCTAGATTTTAAATTGAAAACTTCTTTATTCTGTAAGATACCCACAACAGTTATAATTAAATATCATTCTATTTTAAGCATTCTTAAAATAAATGTATCTATAAGATAGATTCAAAACATTGTATGTGTTATACAACATATGCTCTAAAATAGCCTTTAGAAAATAGTCCGAAATGAATCTTGTGCATGAAAATAACTTAGTTTAGGTCATGTAGTCTTAAAAATTATTACCATAAATAAAAGTACTACATTTCAATTTATGTTACAAATAGTGGCTGCAATAGTTCGCTATTTTCCTTGAACTACTACAATTAAAATGAAAAGTGAAAAATAATGTATTGGAGATGTAAATTCAAAGAAAATTTCAAATGATTTATTACAGGTTATTTGACCATTTATGATAAGTTCAGTGTTAATACTCTTTTGATTTTATTTTCTTTTTGCGATTTTAAGTTTTTGCTAAAAAAGTTTAATAGCATTAACAGGTCAGGTTATTGCGGGTTTGTTCTAAGTATATTCATTCAAAATTTAAAAAGAAACATTAAAGTAACGGATCGTAATTAAAAAGCTGCATCTCCTGGAACATTTAACTGGAATGTTGTCAAAGTGATCTGCATTGTAATTTCTAAATAAAATTTTACTTTTCAAATACTTACAATACAGACTGTTTGGGAAAATACAGTATGCTTCTAATACAGCTTCAATACCTAAAATATTAAATTAATTACAATATATTGAGCTATCAAACCACCAAACGAATTTTAATTGAAAGAATATTCGTACTATTATACTTAAAGTTCATTTGTTACTTTAATAATATTTGGATAATGTACTATAAATTTCATATATTTCGCTTTGGAAAGCTCATTCTTCTGATGGTTAGAGCTCTATGGAATAACTCAATTTTATAACATTGCCGTCAACTTTCTAGCCAAAAATCACGGGGGTTAAAATTTACCCAACACTTGAAATAGATACATGCCACTGCATGCTTTCTCCAGAGACCTCACGAAAATACATTCAATCAAATGTTAACTAAGGGATTTAAACCTCAAATTTATTAACTTTCTGGTATGAGAAAATAATGTAGATTTTAAATTGAATAACTTTTAATTCTGTAAAATACTTTGCATCTCATGACATAATTAAATGGCATCTCATGTTATAATTAAATATCCCTCTATTTTAAGCATTCATCCAGTTAATGTATCTATATGATAAACACTAAAAATTGTATATGTGTTTTACCCCATATGCGCTAAAATAATATTTTAAAAATAGTCCACAATTCATATTTATATTATTGAACATAAACAAACGTATTGTAAAGAAATACAGATTTGAATATTATCAACATAATATAAAAACCAGATTACCCATTTAGAACATATTTTGTAATAGATTGTCATAATCCTTGAACTGCGACAACTATATTGAATGTAAAACAATAATGTAAGATGCATATTCAAAGACTTATTCCTTACTCGAAAAAGTATTTGTTCAGTGATTAAAATTTGGTTAAAATAATATAATAGTAAAAATCAAGTTATATTTATCCTTAATATTTTATTGTGATATGGTTTGATTTGGTTTGGTTTGGAGCGCTACGGTCTACTGTTTTGCACAAGAGGGCTAATGAGATCGGGACCTACTGCTTAAAGCCGATTCCGAAAAGCTACGAACATCCATGCCAAAGTGGGATTCGAACCCACGAACTCCGGTACCGACGATCAGCGCCCTAACCAATCGACCAGAGTTTGGCTTATTGTGATATGGAAGAATCTCTTGCTAAATATATGCTTTAAATAAAAAAAAAAACATTACAACATGTTATACTGAAATTTTAAAAAAATGAATAAAATTAATCAAAAATATTTTACTTTGTTGTATACTAGAGTTATAATTAGTTATCCCCCTATTATAAGCATCCTGCATGTGAATGTATCTATGAGATAGTCACCAAAAATTGTACATGTGTTATACAGCAAATGTGCTGAAGTAACCTTTAGAAAAGAGTCCAAAATGGAACAGACATTTGTATTAGTTTGCATAAAAAAAAACCCACTTGGAAATCAACATAAAATAAAAATACCTGATTTCACATTTACTACAGATAATTGCTGGAATAGATTGTCATATTTCTTACACTACGTCAGACAAACTAAGAGTGGAAAAGGTAATGTAACGGACGTGAATAATCAATGATATATTTCCCCTCATAAAATTATTGTACGGTGATTAAAATTTTGTTAAACTTGTATAACGCAAGGAAACAAGTTTTTAGCAGCAGAAATTTTGGGATTTGATTTGATTTTCTTAACTATTTTTCTCTCTTTTCTAATAGGTAAATTCATTGAACGTCCACATATCAGTCTTAAAAATAAGATTTCTTTTTTCAAAAAATACACTATTACAAGTACAATACGTGAATGAGATTTCTCGACAATTTTGTATATCAGACGAAGCAACTTGTCTTCATCTCGTAATTGCACTATCAAATACATAAGATCTAGATAAAATTTCTGTCATTTTAGCATAATTATTCGAAAAAGAATTTTCCTACTTATAATCTTTAAAAAAAATTAACGGAAGATACGAGAGTTCAAGAAAAGGTTAAATTGGAATCAACCAACACGACACTCCTGAACAAGAAAACATTTTCGCTAAATTTTATCTTCATTGTAGTCAGGTGCATATTAGTTTGCACACATTGTTCTAGAAAATTGCATAGGGAATCTAGAGAAGCAGACATTACTTAATAAAGCATTAAAATGACATAAAGTGTTTATTAACATTTATAAATTTCTGGTAAAGCAATCCTGTAGTTTTTAAATAGAGAACATCTAAAAAGAATTGTCACTTTATTCGTTACATAATTACACCTGTGATATCAGAATTATTTACCCTATAAATATTGTAGTAGCTCTCATTCTTTTTACCTATTTTATCAAAGTAATTTTATGTAGTATCTAGGGCCTCTTTTGATGAAACATCTAACTATTATACACTTTATGCCAATATTTTTAAATAATGAAATATAAATTGTATGCTAATTTTTTGAATAAAATTGAAATTAAAGTGTCAATATTAGAAATTTTTAGCTATGCTCTTTGAGAAAGAGTCATTCTTGTGTTTCAAACGAAAAAAAACCATAAAAAATAGAAACCTAATTAATATCATTTATCTAATGTAACAAGATATATTAAGAAGGCAAGACACCCAAATCGTGGATAATCAGGGCAAATGATACATTGTTATCAAATATATATATATTTAAAAAATGATTAGGTTTACAGCTTTTTAAACCAAATATTTATAATGATTTAAAGAAGATATTTTTCATATACATATCTTGCTGGAATTATAGCTTCCATTCTCGGTTTGTCACGAGATCGGTTTCGATTTATTCAGTCCGTATCAACAATAACAGATGGCAGTGCTGAGACGTTTAGACGCCCTGACCTGTTAATGATCCTTGCAACTACTAAAGTATACGAATCTAGCCTTTTGGGGGGTCGGATTCTTTCGACCAAAAGATGTCAAAGATTTACAACAAAATTTTCATCAAATGGCTTGCTGGGGAAATCATTGGGTTTCTTTGACTCTTTATATTTCGTGATGAAACACATCGTCAATATACGGAAACCATTAAAATCGAATGGTATCTGCCATCGAGTACAATAACTCTTAAGATAATAATGGTTGTTTTGGTTTAGATTGATACGATCTTCCTTTTAGCAACACTAGGGATAATGTCACCTTAGATATAAAGCACTATCTTATCCACATAAAATGAAGTTTTCTTTTTGGTAATATCAATGCGATCAAATCTGAGAAAACCTATTATTGCTTTAACCTTTAAAATAGAAAAAAGATTAATCCTATACTGTATAAATTAGAGCGTTTTCAATTTCTTTAGAGTATAGAAGCCCTACACCCAGTAATAAACATTTTAAGAACTAGGAAGAAAATGGGTAACTGGCAAAAAATAATCGAAGTTTCCTGGAACTAGAAGAGATATTTCCATCACCTCATAAGATGACACAAGAGGAGCAACAAGCAAAGATTAACCTAAAAGTTTGAAAGTTTATATGAAGCAGCATGAAGTTACGTTATGTTTCAAAGGTGAAAACACATTCACACAAAAGTTTGCAAATTCAAATATTTACGTGAAATTTATATCGTTCCACTTCATAAAGCAAAAGTTTTGAGCATTCTCATATATTAAAATAGTATTATGTAAATTAGTTTTAATAATTGCTTTTAATATAAAGGTTACGGTTGCTAAAACACTATATGAAACTATTTAAATCTATTTACGGAATTATATTTTGATATGTAGTTGTGATAATTTAACTAGTTTGCTCTTTTCTCCGCCCTCCAAAAAAGTGCGGAATTTGCACATAAGTGTTAGAAGTGCAGTTTTTCTAAGCAGTACTCATCATATTAGATGAGATGGTAAAAAAATGAAATTAAGATGTTTTTATGAGAAACAGTCTGACATGTGTTCTAAAAAGATAAAAAAAGACTTTTAATCTTCGCTTGAAATTTATCACAATTATGAATAAAAATGTATTTCTAATTTATTTACCTTCATTTAAGAAAAACTGAGAAAACAATTATTTATTAAACGTATAGAATATGTTCACTGATATATACACCTCACAGGCAAAGCTCCTAACTTCGAAAACTACGCTAAGCTCGTCGCATGACAAGTCTTCAAAAACCCATTACCCTTTTGTGTTCGGACTGAAACTAAATATATACACTTTTTTTAAACAAGCAGATTTCAAATGAAATACATAAAAAGACCAACTCAGCCTAACCTATCCTCATGGAACCTATCTATATAATATGTATTAGCTTTTATTGAGTTCTGGTAGGAAAAATCTGGTGTAAAATTTTAAATATAATTACTTTAATTGTTTTTATTTTGGGAATAACGTTGTTATGCTAGTAAGAACAGAAAAAAACTCGTAGCATAAATAGTGAAAATTCGAAAATATTGAATGTGTTTCATTTACACATTCAATTCACTAACTGAGAATCAAAGTAGCATACCGAATGTAATTGTTTAGTTTTACAAAATTAAAAACAACAATGCAAGCAATTTTTTTATTAACTTCAAGTAGATAGGCATCTAGTATCATTTTCTTACAAGAAAAAAATTATTAAATGTTGAAACTATTGAAAATTTGAATGCAATTACGCAAGGAATTATGTTCCATTTTCAAAAAATATATGGATGCAGTTCTAGTATCAGTGTCCTTGAAAAAACTAAATGCTATAACATATATGCTACAACATATGCTTAACACTTAGATTGATAAGTTATTCCTTGGTTTTACGGTCTATGGTGTGTTCACTGATTTACACAGCTCCAAAGTAAGTTCATTTAACTATGAAGAGTAAGTGAAGATCTTCTATTTGAAAAGCTGCACAAAAACAATATCCATATGGGGTCTGAATATAGGTGGAACATAGTAAGTGCTTGCATTGATCTCATAGAACATATCTCGATAAATTGCCATAGCTTTTATTAAATTCTAGTGGTACAAAATGTTTTTAATACAAGACAATAAATTATATTGTTTTATTTGACGAATATCTTTTTTATGCTAGTAAGAGCAGAAATAATAGTAGCGTAAACGTTGTAGATTTGGAAAAAAATTAACCTGTTTAATATAATCTTTCATTTTACTAACTGAACATACCAAATGAAATTATCTGTAATAGAAATATAATTGCTATAAAGCAAGCAGTTATAAATGTTTTTAATACTTTTACATGAATAGGCTTTTATTATCAGCTTACTAGAAGCAAATAAATGCTGTAATACATATTTTATAAATTATGCTTTACATTAAGATTTCTAAGGTATTCCTTGATTTCATGCTCTATGGTCAAAGCATTAAGAATGTCTTGTATAATTTAAGACTGAAAAATTAAAATTTCAGCTTTTATTTTACTTTACTAACTAACCAATTAGAGTTTATACATTGTTAAGTCAAAGCCAATTTATTTACGCAAAAGAGGTAAAAGGTAACAAAGATAATGCATAACAAGATTAAAACTGACGTTCAAATGCCACAGCCCACATTAATGCTTTACGTCAGATTGACACATACAATTTCCATCAATTCCTCCCTACTGGCAAAAACGCTTTTAACTAAACGTAACCAATTTGCTCACTGATATACAGAGCTCCAAAGTAAAGACTCCTAATACGAAGACTGAGTAAAGGTCTTCACATGCAAACCTACAAAAAACAACATACCAAGTGCGATGTAAGTTAGATCATTCAAGTGCATGTTCAGATAAAACACACCGTTACACGATAGCAAGTAAGAAATAATGGATAAAGTTTACCTGAATTCAGCAGAACCTATCTATATAAATTTTATTAGCTTTTATTAATTTCTGGTGGACAAAACTCGTGTAATTATTTAAATAGAAGGAATTTAAATTTTATTTTTCATTTTTCGAATATAATTGTTATGCTAGTTAGAACAGAAATTTTCGTAGTATAAATTTTGTAGATTCGGTAAAATTGTATCTTGTTTTCTTTGATTTTTCAAAGTACTAAATAATATTCACTGTAGTATACCAAATAGAATTGTTTAATAATACAAATGTATATGCAATGATGCAAGCAATTGTATTCTCTTTTGATTAAATTTACGTTGATAGGCTTCTAGTATCAGTTTCCCAGAAGCTAATAAATGCTATAAAATATAAGTTATAACATATGCTTTACATTTAAATTGCTATGATAATGCTTGATTTCTCGCTGTGTGGTCGAAGCATTAAGCATTTTCTGTTCAATTTGAAATTTAAAAACTGAATATTTCAGCTTATATTTTATTTTACTAACAAACCAATTAAGTTTTTATGGTTTTAAGTCAGTAGGAGTTTATTTAAGCAACGGACGTAAAACTTAAACTGAATAACAAGATTATACCGGATGTTCGAACGTTAAAGCTCTCACTAAGGCATTACGTCAGACTGACATACACACGTTTTCGAGCAGTTTATACCCATCGTCTAAATTATTTTAACAAAACATATTGAAATTGATCACTGATATATACAGTTTTCATAGAAAATTTTCTTAACTCGGAAGCGTAAGCAAAGGTCGTCGCACAAGAGGGCGGGAGAGACCATTTACCAATATGGGTTCTAAATAAAGTAATTTAGGTACCTGTCTGTCTGTCTGTCTGTCTCACACGCATCATTAAAACTACTTTACATATACATATGCACACGGGAACACAGCAAGTGCTGACGTAAATCCTGTAAAACCTATCAATATCAATTGATTAGGCTTTTTTTATTTCTGGTGGAACAAAACTCGTGTAACTTTTTAAATGTAAGGAATTTAAGTTCTATTTTTTGGGGAATGTTACTGTTATGCTAGTTAGAACAAAAATTCTCGTAGCATAAATCTTGTAGATTCAGAAAAACTTTAACCTATTTTCTTTAATTTTTGAATTAACTAACTGAGAATCAGTGTAGCATACCATATGTAACTGTTAAATACAATAATACAAGCAATTAATTTTTTTTACTCAATTTCTGTGGATAGGTATCTAGTATCAGTTTCCTAGAAGCCATAATATATAATTTATAACTTCTGCTTTAGATTTTGATTTTTATGATACTGCTTGATTTCGCGATGTTTGATCAAAGCGTTAAGAGTATTTGGTTTAATTTAAGATTTAAAAATGAATACTTCAGATCTTATTTTATTTTAATAATAAACCAATTACAGTGTTTACGTTATTATGTCAAACGCAATTTATTTACGCAACGAATGTAAAAACTTAACAAAGAAATTGCATAACAAGATTATACTGAACGTTCAAATGGGAAATCCAAAAATATTGCTTTAAGTCAGATTGACATGTGCAAAATTTCAAGCACTTCTTTCCCACTTGCAAAAAAGGTTTTAATTAAACGAAAAGAATATGTTCAATCATATATACAGCTCCGGTTTTCTTGAATATTTCAATTTACTAGCTGAGAATCAGTGTTGCATACCAAATGAAATTGTTTAATATTACAAAATTAAATGCAATAATACAAGAAATTGTATTTTTTTGCATTGCTAATCAACTAACTGATTGCAACTAAACGTTTTCCCTATGATAAAGGGCATACAGTAATCGAAAGTAAAATGTCCAAAATATGAAATACAAACAATGCTCATCGCATAATTTTGTTCAGAGTACAAAATCTTTTATAGGGTCTGAATATACAATTTGGGTGCATGTTCACTTTACACGCCCCGTTACAAGATAATATATATGGGAAGATAACAAGTACTATCTTCAAACGTACACAACTTATTTATATAATATGTGATATATTTATTATTTCTGGTGGATTAAAGCATAATTTATTAAATAGAAGGAAATTAAATTATATTTTTTATATTGGGAAAGGTATTATTATGCAAGTTAGAACAGAAATTTTCGTAGTACAATTATTGTAGATTTAGAAAATTTTTACCTATTTTCTTTACTCTTTCAATTTACAATCTGAGAATCACTGTAACATACCAAGTGAATCTCTTTTATATTATAAAATTAAATATGCAAACAATTAATTTTTTTATTAACTTTATGTGGATAGGCTTCAAGTATCAGTTTCTTAGAAGGAAATAAATGCTACAATATATATTTCATAACTTATAATTCACGTTTAGATTTTTAACCTATTGCTTAATTTCACGCTCTATGGTCAAACATTAAGCATTTTCTGTTTAATTAAGGAATTAAAAGGCAATATTTCAGCTTTTATTTTATTTTACTAACAAACCCATTAGATATTTTGCCATGTATGTCAAAAAGAAATTATATACGCAACGGAGGTAAAACGTATTAAAGAATTTGCGAAAGAAGATTATTCCGGACGTTAAAATATGAAAACTCACACAAATGACTTACGTCAGATTGACATGTCTATGATTTCAAGCACTTTGTTCCCCCACGCAAAAATATTATTAACTGGGCGTATAGAAAATGCTCATTGGTTTATACAGATCTAATGTAAAAACTTCTAACTGCAGACACTAAACAAAGTTTGAAGCATGACAAGGTCGTAGAGAACAATTACCCATGCGGGGCCTGATTTATATGAGCTAGGTTCAAGTTCAGTTTACATGCACCAATACACGATAATATATATATATATATATATATATATACTTACATTTGTATGTATGTAAGATAGCAAGTTCTTATTTCGACTAAATATAATATATCTATATAAATAGTATTAGCTTTTAGTGATTTCTGGCTGAAAATGCTCAACAAAGTTTGCCTCATAAGAAAACTGTAGAGAATAACTGACCGAGGTCAGATTTTAATAACCTAGATGCAAGTTCAAATTACACGCACCATTACACGATAATATGAATATAGAAATGTACGGGAAGACAGCAAACCCCTGTTGTAACTGTATATATCTTATCTATATAGATGATAATAGCTTTTATAGATTTCTGGTGAATGAAAACTCGTGTAAGTTTTTAAACAGAAGGAATTTAAACTATATTTTTTATATCGGGAAGGTTAATATTATACTACTTAGAACAGAAATTTTCGTACCATAAATCTTATAAATTTAGGAAAAATTTAACCTAGTTCTTTATTATTGCAATTCACGGACATATAATAACTGTATCATACTAATTTAACTATTTAATATTGCAAAATTTAATGCAAAAATTCAAGCAAGTACTTTTTTTATTATCTTTATGTGGATAGGCTTCTAGTATCACTTTTCCTAGAAGGAAATAAATGCTATAATATATATTGGATAACTTATACTTAACTTTTAGGTATATATCGTATTCCTGGATTTCGCGCTGTATGGTCAAAGCTTTAAGAATTTTTGATTTATTTTAAGAATTAAAAAGCAATAATTCACCTTTTATTTTATATTTATAAGAAACTAATTAGAGACTTTACGTTGTTATGTTAAAAATAATTTATTTACGCAATGGATTTAAAACTTACGAAAGAATTTGCATAACAAGATTTACGGGATGTAAAAATGTGGTAGCTCACATTAATGTTTCACGTCATATTTATATATAAGCTGTGGAGAACAATTATCCATGCTGGGTATGATTTAAATAAGCTAGGTGCAAGTTGAGCTTACACGCATCATTACACGATAATAAATATATCGGTTAATACGGGAAGATAGCAGGTGCTTGCTTTATTTATTATATCCTATCTATATAAATGGTATTAGCTTTTATTGATTTCTGGTGAAACAAAACTCGTGTAAGTTTTTAAATGGAAGATATTTAATTATATTTTCTTTATTCTGAATGTCATTGTTATGCTAATTAGAACAGAAATTTTCTTACTACAATGTTGTAGAATTAGAAAAACTTTAATAAATTTTTAAATCCTTCAAATTAAAAACAGAGTATCACTATATCATGCCAAATGTAACTGTTTAATATTACAATATTAAATCCAATAATGCAAGCAGTTAATTATTTTTATTAAATTGATGTATATAGGCTTCTAGTATCATTTTTGTAGAAGGAAATAAATGCCTTAATATATATTTTATAACTTACATTTCAGGTTTAGTTTTCTATGGTATTTACTTGAAATCACGCTCTATGGTCAAGCAATTAAATATTTTCTGGTTAATTTAAAAATTAAAAAGCAACAATTCCGTTTTTTTCAATTTACTAATAAACCAATTTGAGATTTTGCGTTGTTATATCAAAATTATTTATTAACGCAACGGATTTATGCCTTAAAGAATTTGCATAAAATAGTTTATAGTTGACGTTCAAATGTGAGAGCTCACACTATTGACTCCTTTCAAACTGACATGTCTGGGATTTCAACCGCTTTCTTCTCCAAGGGAAAATATTTTTAACTGACCGTATAGATTGTGTTCTCAAATTTACATAGATTCAGTGTAAAGACTACTAGCTAAAAATGCTAACCAAATTTTGCCGCAAGCGAAAGATGTAGAGAACAATTACCTATACACAGCCTGAATTTAATAAGGAGGGTACAAATTCAGTTTACGAGCACCATTACAAGATAATATAAAGATGGGTATACACAGAAAGATAGCAAATCCTTTCTACAGTTCAATATATCTTATATATATAGATTGCAATAGCTGTTATTGATTTCTGGTGAATCAAAACTCGTGTAAATTTTTAAATAGAAGGAATTTAAATTATATTTTTTTATTGGTTATGTGTTTGTTATGCTAGTTAGAAATGAAATTTATAGTACAAATCTTGTAGATTTAGAAAACATTTTATCTATTTTTTTTTAATTTTTCAATTTACAGATTGAGAATGACTGTATCATATAAAAAGTAACTGTTTAATATTACAAAATCAAATGCAATAATTCAAACAAATGCTTTTTTTATTAACTTTATGTGGATAGGCTTCTAGTATCACTTTCTTAGAAGGAAATAAATGCTATAATATATATTGTATAACTTATACTTCACGTTTAGGTATATATCGTATTCCTGGATTTTACGCTCTATGTTCAAAGCATTAAGAATTTTTGGTTTAATTTAAGAATTAAAAAGCAATAATTCACCTTTTATTTTATATTTATAACAAACTAATTAGAGATTTTACTTGTTGTGTTAAAAATAATTTATTTACGCAACGGATTTAAAACTTACGAAAGAATTTGCATAACAAGATTTACGGGACGTTCAAAGTGATAGCTCACATTAATGTTTCACGTCATATTTATATATCAAAGATTTGAAGTATTTTGTTCACACAGTAAACATTTTTCTAACTGAACTATAGATTATGCTCACTAATATATATTTCTCCAAAGTAAAGACTTCTAAATGCATATTGAAAGTAAATTCTGCGGCGTGAGAAAGCTGTGGAGAACAATTATCCATGCGGAGTCTGAATTAAATAATCTAGGTGCAAGTTGAGTTTACACGCACCATTACACGATAATAAATATATCGGAAAATACGGGAAGATAGCAAGTGCTTGCTTTTTTTTAATATATCCTATCTATATAAATATTATTAGCTTTTATTGATTTCTGGTGAAACAAAACTCGTGTAAGTTTTTAAATAGAAGAAATTTAATTATATTTTCTTTATTGGGAATGTCATTTTTATGCTAGTTAGAACAGAAAATTTCTTACTAAAAATGTTGTAGATTGAGAAAAATTTTAACCATTTTTTTTATTGTTCAAAATAAAAACGGAGAATCTTTATATCATACCAAATGTAACTGTTTAATATTACAAAATTAAATCCAATAATGCAAGCAATTAATTATTTTTATTAAATTGATGTGGATAGGCTTGTAGTATCATTTTCGTAGAAAGAAATAAATGCCTTAATATATATTTTATGACTTACATTTTAGGTTTAGTTTTCTATGGTATTACTCGGAATCACGCTCTATGGACATACTATTAAACATTTTCTGTTTAATTTAAATATTGAAAAGCGACAATTCCGCGCTTCTTTTTCAATTTACTAAGAAACCAATTTGAGATTTTGCTTTGTTATATCAAAAGTTATTTATTTACGCAAAGGATTTATGCTTTAAAAAATTTGCATAAAACAGTTTATAGTTCACGTTCAAATGCGAGAGCTCACACTATTGCCTCCTTTCAGCTTGGCATGTGTATTATGTCAAGGGATATTTTCTCCGAGACAAAAATACTTTTAACTGGCCGTATAGATTGTGTTCTCTGATTTATACAGCTTCGATGGAAAGACGTCCACCTGAAAATGATAAGCTATGATTACTGCACGAGAGAACCGTAGAGAAAAATTACCTTTGCGTGGTCTGATTTTAATAATCCAGGTGCAAGTTCAATTTACACGCACCTTTCCAAGATAATATAAATACAAGAAAATACGGGAAGATAGCAAGTGCTTATAGTACGTCAACATATCCTATCTATATAAATCGTATTAGCTTTTATTGTTTTCTGGTGAATCAAAACTCGTGTCAGTTTTTAAATAGAAGAAATTTAAATTATATTTTTTATTGGGAATGTCATTGTTATGCTTGTTAGAACAGAAATTTTCGTACTAAAACTGTTGTAGATTTAGAAAAATTCTAACCATTTTTTATAACTTTTCAAATTAAAAACAGAGAATCACTATATCATACGAAATGTAACTGTTTAATATTACAAAATTAAATCCAATAATGCAAGCAATTAATTATATTTATTAAATTGATGAGGATAGGCTTCTAGTATCATTTTCGTAGAAGGAAATAAACGCCTTAATATATATCTTATAACTTATATTTCAGGTTTCGTTTTCTATGGTATTCCTTGAAATCACACTCTATGGTCAAAATATTAAGCATTTTCTGTTTAATTTAAAAATTAACAATTCCGCTTTTATTTGAATTTACTAATAAACCAATTTCAGATTTTGCGTTGTTATATTAAAAGCTATTTCTTTACGCAACGGAGTTAAACCTTCTTAAAGAATTTGCATAAAAACGATTATATTTGATATTCAAGTGTGAAAGCACACATAATTGAATCCTTTCAGCTTGACATGTGTATGTTTTCAAGGGATTTGTTCTCTCAGGCAAAAATACTTTTAACTGACCTTATAGATTGTGTTCTCTGATTTATACAGCTTCGATGAAATGACGTCCACCTTAAAATGATAATCTAAGTTTGCTGCATGAGAGAACTGTAGAGAAAGATGATCTAAGCGGCGTCTGATTTAAATAACCTAGGTGCAAGTTCAGTCTACACGCACCACTGCAAGATAATAAAAATATATGAAAATACGGGAAGATAGCAAGTGCTTGCTATGCATAATATAGCCGATCTATATAAAGGGTATTAGCTTTTATTGTTTTCTGGTGAAACAAAACTCGTGTAAGTTTTTAAATAGAAGAAACTTATTATATATATTTTTTATGGAGAATGTCATTGTTACGCTAGTTAGAACATAAATTTTCTTACTAAAAATGTTGTAGATTTAGAAAAATTTTAACCATATTTTTAAAATTTTCCAAATTAAAAACAGAGAATCGCTCTATCATATCAAATGTAACTATTTAATATTACAAAAGGAAATCGAATAATTCAAGCAATTAATTATTTTTATTAACTTGATATGGATAGGCTTCTAGTACCATTTTCGTAGTAGGAAATAAATGCCATAATACATATTTTATAACTTATACTTTAGGTTTAGTTTTTTTTTGTTATTGCTTGAAATCACCCTCTATGGTTAAAATATTAAGAGTTTTCTGTTTAATTTATAAATTAAAAAGCTACAATTTATTTGAATTTACTAATAAACCAATTTGAGATTTTGCGTAGTTATATGAAAAGCTATTTATTTACGCAACGGAGTTAAACCTTCTTAAAGAATTTGCATGAAAAAGATTATAGTTAACGTTAATATGTGAAAGCTCACACTAACGCCTTCCGTCACATTGACATGTCTAAGATTTCTTTGTTTCCACAGGCAAAACTATTTTTTACTGAACGTATACATGCCTTTTACTGATACATATAGAGGTCTAATGCAAAGACTTCGAACTGCAAATGCTAAGCGAACATTTCCGCACGACATTCTGTCGAAAACAATTACCCATGTAGGGTCTGACTCATTTTACGTAGATGCAAGTTCAGACTACAAGCAGTAGTTCACGATAATATATATGTAGGTATTTAAGGGAAGATATCAAGTGCTAATTTGATTTCATATATATGCTGTCTACATAAATAGTATTAGCTTTTGTTGACTTCTGCTGAATCAAAACTTGTGTAAGTTTTTAAATAGAAAGAATTTTTATGTTAGGAATATCATTGCTATGCTACTTACAATTGGATTTTTGTTGTTCAAATCTTGCAAATTTAGAAAAATGTTAACCTTTTTTAAAAAATTTTTCCATTTACAGACAGAGAATCACTGTATCATACCAAAAGTAACTGTTTAATATTACAAAATGCATTAATGCAAGCAATTAATTTTTTTAACTTTATGTGGATAGGCACCTTGTATCAGTTTCTTAGAAGGAAATCATTGTTATAATATATATTTTATAACTTATTTCTTTTCAATTTTTATGGTATTGCTTGAATTCACGCTCTTTGGTCAAAGCATTAAGCATTATCTGTTCAATTTAAGAATTAAAAAGCAATAATTCAGTTTTATTTTATATTACTAAGAAACCAATTAGAGATTTTTTGCTCTTATGTCAAAAGTAATTTATTTACGCAATGGAGGTAAAACATATTAAAGAATTTGCTTAACAAGATTATTACGGAAGTTCAAATGTGAAAGTTCACATTAATATCCTACTCACAATGATATGTGTAAGATTACAAGCACTTTGTTTCCACAGGGAAAATTGTTTTAAACTGAATGTTCAGATTATGTCACTGATGCATACAGCTCCAAAGTAAAGACTTGCCGCATGACACTCTGTAGTGAACAATTACTCATGAGGGATCTAATTTAACTTACTTAGATGCTAATTCAGATTACAAGCATCATTATACGATAATATACATCGCATTAAAGGAAACAAAGCAAGTGCTTAGTTCGATTTCATATGAGCTATCTATATAAATTTTGTTACCTCTTATTGACTTCTGGTGAATCAAAACTCGTGTAAGTTTTTAAATAGAAGTAATTTAAATTCTATTTTTTATATTGGGAATGTCACTGTTATGCTAGTTACAATTGAATTTTTGTAGTACAAATCTTGTAAATTTAGAATTGATTTAACATATTTTCTTTAATTTTTCAATTTACTAACAGAGAATGACTGTATCATACCAAATGTAATTTTTTAATATTACAAAGTAAATGCATTAATGCAAGCAATTAATTTTTATTAACTTTATGTGAATAAGATTCTAGTATCAGTTTCTTAGAAGGAAATAAATGTATAATACATATTTTATAACTTATACTTCACGTTTAGATTTCTATCGTTCTGCTTGATTTCACGCCCTATGGTCAAAGCATTACGCATGTTCATTTTAACTTAAGAATTAAAAAGCAATAATTCAGTTTTATTTTATTTTACTAACAAACCAATTAGAGACATTTTGTTGTTATGTCAAAAGCCATTTATTTTTTCACAACGGAGGTAAAACTTCTAAAGCATTTGCTTAAGAAGATTATTCTGGACGTTCAATTGTGGAATCTTCTACTAATGCTTTACGTCAGATTTATATGTAAAAAATTTCAAGCACTTGTTCTCAATGGTAAATTGTTTTTAACTACTTGTATTGAATATCTTCACTGCTATATACAACTTCAAAGTAAATCCTTGTAACTAAAGTAACTAAAAATCTTCTGAGACTAACTGAAGCTCGGCGAATGGCAAAGCTGCACAGAACCATATTATTTATATGGGGTCTGAGCTAAATTATAGAGGCGCGTGCTCGTATTACACGCAACTTTACACAATAAAGGAAAGAGGTGATAGAAAGTGCTTGCTTTATCCTCACAAAACCTCTCTATATAATATGTATTAGATTTTATGGATTTATGGCAGAATAATATTGTGTAATTTTTTAAATAGAAGTATTTTAAATTTTTTTTTATTTTAGAAATTTTGTTGTTTAGCTAGTAAGAACAGAAATGAACCTAAAACAAATCTCGTAGTTTCGAAAATGTTTTAATCTTGTTTTCTTTAATCTTGCAATTTACTAACTGAGAATCAGTGTAGCATAGCAAATGAAATTGTTTCCTGCTACAAATTTGAATGGAAGCAATTATATTCATTCGTATAATTTTATGTGGATAGGCTTCTAGTATCAGTTTCCTCGAAGAAATTACATATTATAAAATATATCCTATAACACATGCGTCCTATTTAGATTGCTATTGTAGGACTCGATTTAATGGTCTATGATCAAAACATTAAGCATTTTCTGTTTAATTTCAGATGGAATATTTTAGTTTATATCTTATTTTACTAACAAACCTATTAACAAGAATTTTTACATTGTTAAGCTCGCCGCATGACAAGGTTGCTGAAAATCATCAACCGTAGGGGGTTTGAATGAAATTAGGTAGATATACGTTATCTTTACACACACCTCCACACAATTAGATTAGGAATTTAAATTACATTTTTTTAGATCTGGGAATGTCGTTTTTATGTTAATAAAAAGTGATATTATCCTTGCATAAATCTTGAAGATTTGGAAAATTTTTAACCAGTTTCCTTTAATCTTTCACTTTACTAACAGAGAAGCAGTGTCGCATTCCAAATAAAATTATTTCTTATTACATCTTTAAATACAAGTAATTTAAATTATATTTTTTATTTTGGAAATATCATTGTTATGCTAGTTAGAGCAGAATTTTCCTTTTATAAATCTCGTAAAAGTTTTAACCGGTTTTCTTTAATCTTTCAATTTACTCACTAAGAATCAGAGTATCATTCCAATTGATATTATTTCCTATTACAAATTTGAATTCATTGATGCAAACAATCATATTTTTTTGGAATAAATTTATGTAGATAAGCTTCTAGTGTAAATTTTCTCTAAGCAACTAAATGCTATAAAATATATGCTATAACATATGCCTCACATTTAGATTGCTATGCTATGGCTTGATTTCACGCTCTATGGTCAAAACATAAATCATTTACAGTATAATTTAAGACTTAAAAAATGAATATTTCAGCTTCGAAGATGATTGTGGTACATCCCGGTAAGTTGCAAACTCTACAGAGTTAAGCTGAAGACTACCGGGAAGAACGCTAGAGAAAGTTCAGTCAGGTATCCCGGGTGAGTGAAACCCGTACACACCTAAGCTGCAACGGACGTAAAACTTACCAAAATACCGCATAAAAAGATAATACCGGACTTTCGAATGTCAAGGCTCCCGTTAATGCATTGAGTCAGATTGACATGTACACGATTTCGAACCCACTGGCAAAATATTTTTAACTAAACGTATAGAACATGTTTACTGATTTATACTTAAAGGTAAAGTCTCCTAACCAGTAAAGCTAACTGAAGTTGCATGACAAATCTGCAGGGAACCTTTACCCATATGAGATCTGAAAGAAATTACGTAAGTGCATGTTCTCTTTACACCCACCTACACATGATAATATGTACGAGACGAGAACGAGTGCTTATCTTAGAAGCATAGAATCTATCTATATAAAATGTATTAGATTTTATGTGGAGCAGAAGTCGTGTAATTTTTTTAAATAGAGGATTATAATTTCTTATTTTTTGGGGGGTAAGGCGTTGTTAAGCTAGTAAGAATAGAAAAAAAGCTTAGATTTTGTAGATTCGGAAAAAGTTTTAATCTGTGTCGTTTAAAGTTTCAGTTTTTTTACTTAGATGGAATGTAGTATACCAGATGAAATTGTTTCCTATTAATAATTTGAGTGCAATAATGCAAGCAATTTATTCTTTTTAAAATAATTTTATGTAGGCTCCTAGTATCAGTGTTCTTGAAGCAACTAAACGCTACGAAATATATGATATGATTCAGTTTTTCTTTGCTATGGTATGAATTTATTTCACGCTCTATGGTCAAAATTTTGCCACACGCGAAGAACCTACCTGAGACCATTTTCAATGTTATATAATGACAGACAATGTTAAACTCAAACACTAAGCATTTTCAATTCAATTTGATATTGAAAAACTGAATATTTTTGCCTTTTATTTTACTAAGTATCAAAACTAATAATTAGATTCGTTACTTTAATTTCTTTAACTTTACAGAATATTTCAACAACCTATCAAATATTTAGATTGATTTGGAAAAAAATTGTCAAAGTCGACAATAAGAAAACTTATAAACTTGTTATTTTCAGTTTAGTATAGCGTGTACATATTTAAACTCCCCCATACTTTAACGTTTTTTACAATTAAAAAACATTTGATAACTTTTTCAAACTATTTTTCAAAAAGTTATAAAAGGTTTTGTAAGACAAAATGAACGAAGGGGAATTTGAGTGAGTAAAAAAAAAAAAAAAAAAGATTTAAAATTTCACCACATGATGACGTTTTTTGATGAACTGCTCATTCAGCGAACATCTACTCTAGTTAAAACAATTTGTAACAACAAGACATGTTCATTATGGCAGCCATTATTTTCATCTACCATTTGAAATCGTAATATAGTATGTTATACAGTTTACCGCAATATGTCCGGGGAAATGCAAGAATATGTCATGAAATGCTGTGTTTCAGATCAGGTATAGCATTTTTGGTTTATCGAGACTGATTAAGCGTTTCAAATTCCGTTAAAGCTAAAAATTTTATGTGTTGAGGTCTGGGCACAGGGTTGGTTACCTAATAGAATTGTGGTACCTGATGATAGGTTTTTATATAATGTGAGTTGCACTGTGTGGAGGTGCTCTCTCTTAGCTTTTGACTGTGGGGCATTATTCGGCTGTTTTGTTCAGCTTAGTGTTTAAAAAGATAAATTTTTAGATACTACACAAGAATTAATTACTCTTCCTGAAATACAAGTAGAAGAAACAAGTTAATAAACTTCGATATTGTCATTTTTCTGGTTGCCCTCATAAATATTTTAGAAAACTGCAATAATTATTAATATGCACTTTTATCTAATTTGTCGGTTTCAGGGAAATTTCTTTAAACAAATAACATAGAATGTGTTCCGATATGTTAGCTTCAATAATTAACTCTTTGCTAATTAAATATTACAATCCACTTAATTTAAAAAAATACAATGTGACTGAAACAATCATTTTATGAACTCTATAGTTATTTTCAATAAATGAAACACATTTCTATTAACTGGACGGGTGTCGAACAAGTATGACACTTATATTTGTCAACACCATTGTTCAGGCCTGTGGAAATTGAAATAACATTGCTGGCATAAATGTTTGTAGCCGTTTGAAACTGACATTAAAGCTTTCACTGAAACTGACATTAAAGATTTCGCCAGCAAGTGGGTTAGCAAAACTGCATTACTTTATAAAACATTCATACTTATACTCACATTTATATATATATATATATATATATATATATATATATATATATATATATATATATATATATATATATATATATATATATATATATATATATATATATATATATATATATATATATATATATATATATATATATATATATATATATATATATATATATATATATATATATATATATATATATATATATATATATATATATATATATATATATATATATATTATATATATATATATATATATATATATATATATATATATATATATATATATATATATATATATATATATATATATATATATATATATATATATATATATATATATATATATATATATGTGTGTGTGTGTGTGTGTGTGTGTGTGTGTGTAACACGTTGAAATTAAACCGTCGGTCACATAAGGCAATTAGAAAGATTATACCCTCTTATTTTTAATTGCCTGAGCTCACTAGGCATTGAAAAGCTTAATTAAAAAATTTGACGTCAGGGCTCCATAACAAGAAAGTAGCGAATTCGTGATGGAACCTTACTATATTTAAAAATAGCTAAAAAGCATCTTTCTTCGTCAAGAACATAGTATGTAATGATAATGAACAACACTTTCCTATTCAGAGTTGGGCTATATAGAGCGATGACACGAAGAATATTCAGAAGAAAGAGAGCTTAGTCAGAAATATTATCCGTGAAAAATGAATTTAGGTCATTGGAAAAGTGAACTATTCCCTTGGGACAGTTAGAAAATGTGGCGAGAAGACTGAAAAATAGCATTTATTTCGAGTTAACTTTGGAAAAATGATTCAAAGAATTCAAGTAGGGAATACTCCTTTAAATAAGATATTAGATGGCTTAGGAAATTTAAATGAAAGAATGCCAAGCGAATAAAGGAAGATTTTAGTGAGATACTTAAATATAACAATTTTGATATAATTTATTAGAGTGAAGGCATCCAGACTGCCAAGTAAGCCTTTCTGTTGTTTATTGTTATAACATTTACCACACAATAAATATCAATTAAAAATTTAGCTTACTATGTGTATTTGTTTTAGATGTAATTTTTATATTACTGTAAAATCAATATTTATCGTATTTTATAAAGTCATAAAAAAGAATTCTTGTTGGTTAAATCATGTTCTAGAGTAAAATTTGATTCCTTTTACTAAGGTATAAACAACTGCAATTATTTTAGAATAACGATAAATAATAAATAATAATATAATAATATTTATGTTAGAATCTGTTTATTTTTCATCTTTTATTTGCATTTTAACTCAGTAGTATTGGTATAATTTTACCGAGTTAAAGGATTAAGTAGTAAATCCTGATCTAATAAGTCGTTACGTAAAAAATAAATTTTTTGTAGCTGTCTAAAACAAACTAACTAAACATTTTAGCCTCAGAAACGTATATTTTACTGCTTTATTTTGCAAAGAAACTAAAACAGCTGTTTGAAATCTAAAATAAAATTATTGAAAAATTGGAAAGAAAACGTAGACGTTTCCTGAAGCTTTAAAGACTTTTGATAAAACATAAAGCTTGTGAAGCCAAACAGTTTAGTGAGAGATTTAGTATCTAAGATTATCTGCTGCAACTGATTGTACTCGAACGTTTAGGAAAATTGCACACAATTGAAAACCGATTGAAAACTGAAAGAGGATGTTAGTAGACTCATCTGTAAAATATTTACAAAAGACTTTTAAGCGAAACTTTTGGTGAATTGGAAATCGTTGCTTTGATTATCAAAATCTGCCTCGTACATATTAGGTTTGTCCAGCGTATTGTGTTTATAAGAGATTAATATATAGCCACAATACCAGAAGTAATTACTTTGCTAGAAATACAAACAAAACAAATGAAGGTTAGATGAAGCTCTTGAAAATTATTAGCCTAAAACTGTGAAACGTTTTATACATACGAACTGAAGCATATCTAAGAAAATCACAAATAAATATATTATAAAAATTATATATTATATATTATAAGTATATATATATTTATCTATAGTTAATTTAAAAAATTTGTAATACTTTGTTAGTTTTTAAAAATATTTCCCACGAAATTATTTTAACACTTTTGAAAACTTTTTAATTTTTTCCTTTTAGTGATTTAAAAATATCTTTTGAACATATGTATTTTTTTACAGATTAAATAGTTAACTTATAGAAAATATTTTTTATTCAAGCTAAATTTCCAAGTAGAATTTTCATAATACTTTGAGATTTTCTAAACAGAAATTGATCTCCAATAAGCTAAACAACATCAACGTAACTGGTACCAAGATTAATTTTAATAAAAAATGGGATAACATATAATTTATTTTAATATATAACAATATATTATATAATTTTTTAATATATAAGGTAAACATTTAGTAGGAGTTTATGAAAAATTAAATCGTAAGAAGAACCTTAAAAATGAAATAATTCGTAAAACAATTATTAAAACATAACAGGTACCAAGATTAATTTTAATAAAAAATGGGATAACATATAATTTATTTTAATATATAACAATATATTATATAATTTTTTAATATATAAGGTAAACATTTAGTAGGAGTTTATGAAAAATTAAATCGTAAGAAGAACCTTAAAAATGAAATAATTCGTAAAACAATTATTAAACACTATTAACTGATGCTCATAAAATTATTTGATGAGGTTATACTTCAGTTTATATGCGTATAAAATATTATAACTGTAATATTAGAGACATTTTATGATATTTAAAAGACATTTTACAACTGTAATATTAGAATTTTAGAAACTTTTTTTATGTCAACCCTCCCTTTCAAGGTCTGTGTTGGCATCTCAATTAATGAGTTTTATTATGATAATAATTTTAATGAAGTTTTTTAATGGTTTATTTTTGTATATTTCAATGAAATTAAAGGGAATTGTGATATTATATTTTAAATTTGATTTAAATTACTCATTGAATGATTAACAATCGCTCTACCTTTTACTGGAAAGAAAATGAACTTGAATTTATCATTGGAAAAACATTTTTGATAGCTAAAAAATAGTCTTAGATTTGTAAATGCTTTGATAATATGATATTATATAATACTATAAAAATTACTATAAAAATTTTTAAACTACCTCACTGATCAATAAAAAAATATTTTCATTTAAGATGTGAAAATGAAATGTTAGCCATGAATTTGTATAATTATGGAATGATCCGATGTGAAAACTTTTATTTGCTAGATATAATATGGTATATGAAGTTTTAGTCAATTTAACGTGCTAAAATAATCACTGATTTAATTAAAGAATGGACCTAAAGATTAAGAATAAAGTCTGTCAAATTCTCACAATGGGAATAACCAGGGATAAAAATACTTTTCTTATTAGTTAATCTGTTGTTCCCAGCTCTTAGAGATCAAATATACGAGGGTCACTCTGAAATTTTTGAGACACAACTAGGTTATTAAAGTTATACTGACAAAATTTTGGGTGTATTCAAAGTAGTCTCCTCCAGCCTCAATGCACTTTTGTAGACGAATTTTCCATAGATTAAATGCCTCAAGCTATTCATTTTTGGAATATATAAAAAAAATACATTTATAGCCACATCAATCTCTTCTTCTGAATGAAAACGACGTCCACGAAAGTTCTTTTTTTTATATTAAAGAATAACCAAAAGTCCCCCATAGCTAGATCAGGTAAATAAGGAGAATGTTCTATCACTTTAATTTGTTTTTGTTTAAGAAACTCAACTGTTAATCCAACTGTATGTGAAGATGCATTGTAATAGTGAAGCATTAGTCCCCTAACATTCACTACTTCTAGAATTTGTGGAAGACATTTAGAGGTATACCAGTTTGTTGTTACTGTCTTCTGTTCTTCGAACTTGATGGCTTTGACTAATCTCGTACTTCTGAAGAAAACAGCATACATCACTTTTATTCAGTGCGCGTTGTCTCTTCACCATTGTCGGCGTGAGATCATCTTCAAAGACCCACGCTTTACTTTCTTGAAGTGTTGGATTGCCAAAAAACGGTATGTAAG
This sequence comes from Pardosa pseudoannulata, assembly GCA_032207245.1. NCBI lineage: Eukaryota > Metazoa > Arthropoda > Arachnida > Araneae > Lycosidae > Pardosa > Pardosa pseudoannulata. Next base: position 68,058,859 of record CM063503.1, read on the forward strand.
TTTTATAACCCGTTATAATTTTAAAAATGATGCGTTGGCCAACATCATTTAACATTTTAAAAGTTTCTTTACTGATTCTGACACGCTCCCCTTTTCGGTTGTCAGTTAGATTATGGAAACCCAAAGGCAAATTACTTTTTTCATATTCAATTCTTCATTAATAATTTTGTGTATGGCAGCAGGATCCAATGTTAAGTTCCTTCTGTAAAATTTGATAGGTACAGTGATTATCATCCATTAACATTTTTTTGTATGGCAGACATATTTTCTGGGATTACTAACGACGCAGCCTTCCTGTCTGTTCTTCATCCTGTAGAAACCTACGACCTCTGCTAAATTATTTAAATCATCTGAATACAGTAGCACTAGCTAGAGATTCATCACCAAATTCCAATTGCAACCGATGAAAACATTCTTCTTGATTTAATCCTAGAAAATCATAGCGGGAAAATATTCTTGCGTCAACTCAATTTTCTCTTCTGTTTAAAATTTATTCTACGCATTTATTCTAAGTTGAAGTAAGTCAGTAAAAAATTGTCTCCTGTGTTAACATACTTTGCATTTTAAAATTAAACTGTTATTTTTATTTTGTAAATTCTCGTCTTCGCGTACCTCAAAAATTTCAGAATAACCCTCAAACTCTATGTCCGCTGCACGCAGTTGCATTGGAAGATGCGCTAACAGATATTTTTTAGGTTTTCAAAATTTTTAGACACTTTTCTTTGCATCTAAGATAAGATTATAAAGTTTTCTTATTAAAAACATCTATATTAACATCTTTTTAGTGATAAAGGGAATCATTAGCTCTGTTTTCAGAAACGCTTATACAAGAACAACGTATATATAATATTCTAAAATAAATATAAACAACGCTTTTTAAATAAATATAAAGAAAAAGTTTATAATAAATTTAATATCTGGAGTAACTAGGAAGTCCGTATGCATAATCAAGTAAACATTAATATTTGATATAAGAGTGTAGTTTTTTAAATCTCAAAAACAACTTTTTTTATTTTCATAAGAGAAAAATATCATCTTTTTACAAAATATCTTATTTGATCTTAAAATTAAATAAATTTAATTTACTTTTCCTCTGCTAGCTACGATAAAAATATTGAAAAGGTATTCTATCCTGTTATTTTAATCTTTTAAAATGTTGATATAAACAAATTACTTATAAAATATATTTGGAACAAGAAAATTTTTATATTACCACTACCCGTACTATTTTTAAAGAATTTGAATTTTTAGAAACCTTTGAGCAGTAAACTAAAAAGTATAGTGAAATAAATAAATATTAAATGAATAATTTTAACTTTCTAGTTAATTGCATAGTAAAAATATTGTTTTATATATTACAGGATAATATACTTTTAAATCTAATGTTTTAAACATTTTTTTTATCAAATTAAACAAATTCTGGATAGTAGGCTTAAGTAATTCATGTAATTTTGAAAGCACAATCCTAACGAATTTTTATCTACTTAAATTTCAAAAGAATTAAAATTACCATAAATAACTTAACATATTTCTCCAAAGTTAATTTTAAATATTTTTAGTCTATTTATGCACTCATTAATTTCTCCAAATACCGAAACAGTGAAGAATAAAGCCGTAGTAAAACTATTTTCTCTGTGATTTCAATAGTTAGTTTTTACATTGTAAATTGACTCTCAACTCTCCCCTAGGCTAATTACTCTGCTCGAGCACAGTTTTACAAACACGAGTGATACGCATTTTCACGAAATTAGCCACTTTCTAGTAAAATTTTAAAGAAATATCAACTTTAAAAATATTGAAATAAGTACTGTTGTTTCTAATTAGCTAAAATTAATACAGTGTAAGAATATTTTTAATGTTTTTTTTCCATTACTCTTCACATTTGGTTATTTAGAGCTTATCTAGAAATAAATAATGATATTAATCCATTAGTGGCTCAAGATATGCTTTTAGACATATTTATATATAAAATTCTTCTGTCCGTGTGATTGTAATTGAACTTCTCCTAAAGGGCTGGACAGATTTTGATGAAATTCTGTGAATGTAATTATGTTGATTCGAGAAGGGTTTAGATTCACAATTTGTTCCGATAGAAAATGTTTTTTTATTACAAAACCAAAATTTCATGTTTATTAAGATTATTATAATGTCGCATGATACCCTTCGCTGACAACGTATCTGTGGCGCATATATATGCGCCACAGATACGTTGTGTGTATATATATATATACACACGCATATATATATATACATATATATTTATATATATATATATATATATATATATATATATATATATATATATATATATACACGCATATATATACATATATATACATATATATATATATATATATATATATATATATATATATATATATATAT
>CM063503.1:68063743-68066243 GCA_032207245.1 Pardosa pseudoannulata
ATCATTAGATAAGTTTTGATAGTGAATAATCATAGGAAAAAGAAAATTAATTTTTCCAGTATTTTAGTAGTTAATTTTGCAGCTGGTACTTTCTAGTACCAACGTATATTTTTTACTCTATGATAGAAAATAAAACATTAAATTATGAATAAAACAAATGAAATTCTTATCTGCGAAGTATAGAAGTTTCTAAAAAATTATAGTACCAAATAACTTGTAATAAACAGATAAATTTACCCGACTGAATAAAACGTGTTTCAACTCTACCACAAAATGACATTCGAATGCAGCATGCCAATTATAAAATCTCTACTATGCGAATAAAAAGGATTCCTGATTGGTACTGTCATTTCTTTTCTGCTGTAGGATCTGCATCGTTCATGTCCTTATGAGTACCGTCAGAAACACTACTTCATTAGGAATATATAGGAGTTTTATTGAAGCGATACTTATAAGTATCGTCAGGATAAAAAGGTTTAAGCTAGAACGGTAGGTTTATATTAATTTTTATATATTTTCCACTAATTAAATTTATTACTCTAGTAATCTAAATTGAAAATTAGGAAAAAATAAAACCATTAAATGAGCCCTTTGGTGATTTTCTGAAATTTACTAGACCGTAGCTACAGTTACACTGACCAATACTCTTTGGTCCCATTTATGCAACATTTATAGCGAAACAAATATTTTTGTTTATTTTAATCCTTTAAGTTTCTTTTGACACCTAAAATACAATCTTAGGTAATAAATAAAGCTATATTATTGTTACTTTCTTTGATGCTGCTTTAAAAGTGCTGAGAAACAAACATCTCCAAACGATTCATAGATATAGCTGTTTTTATAATCATTCACGTATGTTCAGGTGGACAGATTATAGTTAGAATTATTTATAGTAATCTCTAAAATAAAAATAAGAGTTAAGCCCATGTTTTATATACTGAAATTTAGAGAGTTTGAAAGAATATTGTCCATTCACTGGTTCTAAAACAGAAAAAACTTATTGTAGAGAGGAATTTTACATACCTTAAGTGCATTTACATATTACCGTTTAAAACCGTTTTCTTTCATGATCTCTCTGGCGAAAAAAAATGCATCGACGTTGTAAGGAATACAGTCGAAGGCTGATTAAGTAAAGAGTTCTTAAGTACCAAACTTTGTGGGGTTAAATCCCAATGATGGCATGGATGTTCGTCAAAGTTTGAAATTAACCTCAAAGAGTAACTGTCTATCCCATTAGCCCTATTGTAGGAAAATGTAGACCTATTACTCGAAACTAAACCAAATCTGAGGAAGAGTCTGCGCTTCGAGTCCCCTCAGAGAAAGGAAGACAGTCAATGGCCGATTAAGTGAAGAGATCTTCGGTACCAGAATTTGTGGATTTAAATCCCAATGATAGCATTCATGTTCGAAGTGCTATGTCAGCTTTAAGAATTAACTGTCCTTCTTACTAGCCCTATTGTAGTAAAATGTAGACCGTATCGCTCCAAACTAAACCAAATCTGATAATGAGTCTACGTTTCTAATCCCCTCATACAATACAATACACATACAATAGTACATATAGCCGTTTAAATTCATTTTCTGTCAAGATCTCTCTGGCGAAAGGAAACTCATCGGCATTCAAAGGAAGACAGTCGATTCCCGTTTAAGCAAAGAGATCTTAGGTACCGGAATTTGTGAGTTTAAATCCAAATGATAGCATGGATGATTGAAGTTTGAAATCAGTTTTAAGCAGTAACTGTCCATCTCATTAGCCATATTATAGTAAAATGTAGACTGTATCACTCCAAACTAAACTAAATCTGAGAAAGAGTATCTAATTCATTCACGGGAGTTCTGGAATTTTTGTTTAATTTAATTGCTGTAGCTTTTATGTTAGTTCTTAAATTTACTAGAATATTTATTTATTCTACTGGTAATGTGGTAGAGAATATTTTTCTGCTGTGTAAAAGAACAATAAGTTAAGTATGTGTGTTAGTCCAGAGTTTTGCAAACTAGTTTCTTAGTGAGTTTTTTTATATCGGATAATTGAGCTTTCTAACTCTTCTACAACTATCCACTGTACAATGTCCCATGTACCCTGAAGCATCAAACCATTATGCCACTTTAGATTTTAGACATTTGTTTAAATTTTCACAAAAGTTCTTGAAGGTACATACATTAATTATAGCCGTTAAATAACATTCTTACAACCACATTTTCCATAAAAATTTTCGGGACTTGAGCAGTTAGTCGACCTAGCACGTACGAAAAAATGCTTTAGAAATTCAAACAAATGCTTGAACGCCAAAGTGATCCTGGAGGTCTATACTAGAATTTACTAGAATAGTTATTTATTCTACTGGTAATGTGGTAAAGAATATTTTTCTACTGAGTAAAATAACAATAAGCTCAATAAGTGGGTTAGTCCTAAGTTTTACAATCTAGTTTCTTAGTGAGTTTTTTTTATATCGTCTATTTGAGCTTTCTACCTTTTCTACAACTATCCACTGTACAATGC